>PVJD01002522.1:69084-181584 GCA_004026545.1 Mormoops blainvillei | reverse complement strand
AATTATTTTTATTGTATTTTTTTCCATCACCATTTATCCTCCCTATACTCCCCCTCTCCCTGCAATCACCACCCTGTTGTCCATGTCCATTATGTTTTTTCCAGGGAAAATAAGTGCATAATAATTTTTAATTTAGTCTTCTTGAATGTAAACCCTGCTCACTCTTTATCGAATGTACAGATTATGCTAGCAAAATATTTGAAAGGCATTTGTAGTTTTTACCCTCAAGGCGCTTAAGTTCTTCAAGAGACAATCTAACAAAAACATAAGCTTAAACATTTATTACAAGTTTTGCCAGATACTTAGAAGCCATTCTTACAACTCTTTCCACCAGTCGTCATTAGCCTGGTAAGAGGAAATAGTTATGAACTTGAAAATGAATATGCATGCCTTAAGCAAAGACCTATCTTTGGAGTATATAGAAAGTAATAAGGGAAACTTCAGCACATTTGTGCGTAATCCTTAAATTCAATAAAATGAAAGGCTAAGATTCTTTAAAGTACATTTTTATAACTAAAATGAGTTTTCTCCACAGCACCTTTGAATTCATTAGTTTAGAACTGCTTTTAATTTGGTCTTTCCCATGAGAGCCATTATATTTTTCTCCTGTCAGCCTGATGCTGGAGAAAAAAGGAAACTGGCAGATGTGGTGTTTTTCATCTAGTTTGCTTCCTAGCAAAAAAAAGTGCATTAACTACTATGCACAGAATATTATTTGTAATAACTCTTCACCGCCATTAACAATTTTAAAGAGACTTAGTTTAAATATTGCTGGTGAAAATAAATAAAATATTTTATTTCCTCTCATTATGAAACTATGGAGACATGTTATGTTGTTCCATATTTTAGGTCATCACAATAACTATTTACAGGAATCTACAGCAAATAGGATTTTTTTAAAAACATCTTTTTTTCCCAGACAATTCCAGTGGTTCTTACGGTATATTATGTTTCTACTTATGATCTAGCTCTATATAGTTTACAGCCTCATTTACTTTAATGTGCTACCTGAATAACATAATCATAGCTATAACTATGGTATAGGGCCGTAAGGTGCAGGCGCCTGTAATGTTTTTTGACTATTTAAATGACTTGTTCATAAGTGGTCTTTTAATAATAATGGCAAACCATTTAGTAACTAGGTGACATAAGTAGTGAGTCATTCAAATGGTTTTTTTCCCCCGACTAAAATGTTTGATATGTGGCATTAAGATCAAAGTTCCATTGCTTTTATATTTACCCCATATTCTAACAAGTACATTTTTGCTATGAATTCACCTCTGTTGACTTCTGTTTGTGTAAGCTTCCCAATGTATTTATCTTTTCCTTTTCTTCTCAAACAAGATAGGATTTTCATCAAGAAAGGTCAACTGAGTGTGTATCGCCAAAGAATATTTATGTATATACCTAGATAAAACTCACTTGACTACACCCTAAAGCATTGTGCACGGATAGCTTCACGAAGAGTGTTAGCACCTTCTCTAGTCACCCTCTCAGATTTTCCCTTAGGAGTTTGAGAAAGCTGTTTGCTGTTCCAGGCTCTTCGGCGTGACAGGGAACTGCGCCGCCTGCAGCAAGCTCATCCCCGCCTTTGAGATGGTGATGCGCGCCAAGGACAACGTGTACCACCTGGACTGCTTTGCGTGTCAGCTCTGCAACCAGAGGTACTCGGATTTCACTTTGTCTTCTGAAAACCACTGAGACTCTTTTCTGACTGTTTAACTGGTGGCAGTTCTATGTTAGTACAATTTACTTAAAACAATCTCAGCATTTTTTTAAGTGAAAAAAAACCTTCATTGAGTGCCATAAACGTACCACTGAGGAAAAAGGTCTTAGAACTGCCTTTCTACCTAACAGAAATTCATCATATAACAGGATGTGATAAGAAATGAGAACACTTTTATAAACTTTTATTATTATTAGTCTTTTCTTTGTTGTTTTTCTGTCTTTTAAAAAGTAGGTTTAAAAGGTCTTTACTGGTTTTGTAGCAGTTCTGTGAGCAAACAAATTTGCACTGTGGCAAATACACAGGAATTTGTGGTGGGGAGTGTGTATTCATCTTATTTTTATTTATAGTTGCCCTATCTCTTGATTTCTTATGTTGAATTTTGAACTTGTTTTATGTGTACTTCTTAAGTTGCTCCAAGTCTCTTTATGAACAAGGGCAGAAATACCTAATAATTAAGCAATTATTAGCATTTGGAGAGGCAGCATTGGAGAATAAAGTGTTGCTCAGCAAGTCTAAAAACCTACATTCTGGTCTGGACTTGGCCCCTAACAAGATGTATGACCATAAACCAATAATATTAGCTCTCTAGACTTCAGTTTTCTCATTAATAACATAAGGGAGCTGGATTAGTCAACTGCAGAGAATTCTTTCATCTTAAAACCTTATGACTTCATCCCATTTTTCTTTATTGAAAGTTATAACTTTTATTTCCAGTGGGAACGATATACCACTGGTACCTGTTTTATGTGACAAATGCAGAGTGTATTAGAGTATTAAAGTGTACATATCATTAAAAGTACATTTCAAAAATTAGTACACTTGATGGGTTTTAATGAAAATAAGTCCTGTATGAGTATGAAAACACCTGGACATAGGATACAATCAGAAAATATTAGTTGTGCCAAGTTCTCAGTTACTGTAATTTCCGCTGTTTTACTGTTCAGTGCAGCATCTTCTTATGAGGCCCTACAGAGTAGCAGAAAGAACACAATGTTTACAGTGAGAACTGGATTCAAATTCCAGCCCCACTGTATGTTAGCTTGTGACTCTCAGAATGTCACTTAATCTCTCTGATTTTAGTTTTCACACCATTAAAACAAAGACACTAATGCCTGTCATACAGATTTTGAAAATCAAATGAAGTAAGATATATAAGTACCAGGAATAGGTTTTTAGAAACTAAAACTATTAATAGAATTAGAAATTAGAAATTAGAACAATAGGTTCTCAAAACTTATTTTTTTCCTTGATATTTATAACTTACTTTTACCAAATAACATTTCAGTAACTTCTTTTTACACGGTATATATACAAGATATATATCTCAATAATGTCTCCTGCTAAATAGATTATTCGGAATGTGACTCAGTATACCTTGTCGTGTCTAATTTATCCAGGAAATAATTCAAGAAGTCATCTCACAACATCTTGAGTCTTCCCAGCAAAAGCCTGGAGTCAATGTACTTTAATTCAGTCTCCAGTGACATTTAACCAAAAATAAATTGGCAAATGCACATGTTGTTTATTGTATGTAAGGATATGGATAAATGAACAAAAATATCCACACATTAATACAAACATGTCTATATACATGTATACATGTATGCATATACATTTTAAAAGTGTATTAATAGTCAATTTGAAATATTTTTGTTTGCTTGTCACATTGATTCACTAATAGCATCCACTAGTAATACAGTTATCTTCATCCAATAACATCTACTGCTGTTCTACTTATAAAAGGTTACACATTCATAGTAGAAAATTTAGAAAAGACAAAGAGATAAAAGTAGCATTGTCTAATGTTCCACAATTTTCTATTATAAGAGAAAATATTTTAATATTTTGGTGTGTAGCTAGCTGTACAATTTTTCATATACATATGACAAGTGGTATATAGCATATGCTTTATATTATAGGCACATTTGAACAGATTAAAGGAAAGCAACAGGAAAGAATCCTGATGTTATATTTGTTTTTTTATTTAATATAGTATGCCTTTTTACCAATCTTTAAAAATTCTTTCAAGATACTTTAAGCTTTTCTTGTGTTCAGTTTTATCGATAGAACTTCATATAATAAATTATCAGACATATAGGTTGTTTCTTCAAGTTTTTATGTTACAAATATTATTAATATAATATGGACTGTATAAACAAACAAATACTGAAATCTGTGTCAGGATAAATTCACAGAAACAAAAATTAATTAGGAAAAGTGTATAAAAGTTTAAAGGCTATTGTTATATATTGTAAAATGCTCTCTAGAAAAGTTAGACCAATTATTCTCACACCAGAAAAAGAAAAACTATGCATTCCCTCACATTCACTCTAACACTGGGATATATTTCAGAATAAATCCTTGTCACATAAAGTCAGGAAAGATCGTTATAATTTCCAGTTAACATTCATTTGCTTACTAGTGGCCCTTCACTATTTCTTTATTTTGGGAACTGCCTGTTTATGCCCTTTGTCCATTTTTCTCTTAGGGCAAGCTTACCTGTTTTATTCATGTGCTACACAGAAAATTAAAACATTATTCAAGTGCTAAACCAGGGCTAAATTCCACGATGATGCAAAGTAATTGTAGGTTGTTAATGCTATTTACAAATCGCATTTTATTTATTTCACCATTGAAATAAAAAGTTGCACTCACAATTAAGACTATCTCCTCAGTAGAACTCAGTCAAGTACGACAAACACTGCTAAATTTTGACTCTAAAACTGTTCACATTATTATTGCTGCAAAATACTATCTAGTATAGTTATTAAAATACCTAATATATTTCTGTGTTCGCTTCATTTATTACATGCCATAATGGGACTGCATATCTTTAGTTCTGGTTATGCACAATTAGCACTTAGTTATTGTCTTGTCACTCCAGCCCCAACAAGACAAACTTCTTTAATGCAGGAAGTCAACTAATCTTCATCAGCCAAGCAAAGAGGACAAATTTTGTTTCTCTCAATACAGAGGGTTTTCAGTGTAGGAGATTCTGCTTTTACTTTGACATTGCCTTAGGAAATCCTCTTCCACAAAGCCACATGCCACAGAAACCTGTACTTTCAGTAGCCAAATCATTGTCATAGTATTGCACTTGGAGTGAAGCACTAGGTGTACAGGTAATTTATAGGCACTTTCCCTTAAGCAAACTTTATTGACATTTGAAATTGTGGTATTATACATGCTTCTGAATTTTATTTAGCAGTCATTTCACTGTAGTTTTTAAATCAAAATATTATTAATATAATAATATTTCTGAATGATTAAAACATGTTAGCAACAATAACTTTTCAGGATTGGCTGTCCCTGATACATACCCTCTCTGCCCTTTTTAGAGCAGTATGGCTAAAAATATAGAGTCCTGAATTCAAAATGTAAAAACTTCTCTCTTTTGCAGATTATCTTGGGTGTCACGTAGAATAACCCAAGTCTCCTTTAGAAATGGAAAATTCTATGTAATAGTTAATTTCTTAAAGGCAAATAAGCCTCTACCCCTTAGAAAAATCCTGTAAAACTAAATGATGGTTTTATAAGAAAAGGAAAAGATGTGCTTGTTTGTAATAAATTGCCTCAAATATGTAGGAAAAAAACATTTCATTTTCTTTCATTAAAGAATAAAAGCATTGTGCTTGGCTCTGTAGGAACAGAGAGGAGTAAAAACTAGTTTCTGTCTTCAAGTTATTAAGAGCCAGGGGAGAGATGGACATCAGAGACTCATGGGAGAGTGTAATTGATGCTAAAGAGATCCATCCCAGGGGAAAAGAGGTTCATCCTGGAAGTCGTAGGGAAGCATCACAGGCTGATGTGCAGGGTTTCGTAAAAGAACTCGCTAAGACTAGTTGGGATATAGGAAGTGTGTCTGCTGGGGTGTGGGGGAGATGAGGAACAGGAAGCAGTGAGGAGAGGGACTCCCAGACAGAGGGAGCAGCATGAAAGGCATGTGGGGGCTGTGAATCTAATATGTTTAGGAAACTAAAATAGCTAAGTATGCTCAGAGATTAGACCGAGAGTTTGGCAGTGCTAATGGAGGAGTGAGGAATGGAGGATCCAGAGATGAAACTGTAAAGGTAGGAAGTCAGTGATTAAAAGTCAAAATGAATATAAATTTAAATTGCTCCATCTAAAATACCTTTTTCATTTAAAGCTATTTGATTCTGAAGTAAATCTACCCTAACCAATGTTTATTGACTACCCACCTCAAGCAACTGTACACAATTATGGTGGCATTTCAGAGGGTTCAAAAAAAGTAAAACTCGTGGTCATTTACCTCAGCACCTTAGTCCAGATTGGAAAACCTATTACACACTTAGGTGAAAATTTGCAATGCCAAAGTAAATTAATGATACACTAATAAATAAGTGTTTGGGAAAAGATCAGAATGAGTTGAAGTGGTCACGGAGCATCGATGGAGGGAATGGAAACTAAAGAATTTTTATAATTTAAGTTAGATGGAAAAAAGTAAGAAATATCCCAGGCTAGGTAACATTTGAAGCAAAAATGAAAAGATTATCATTGGCAAATAATAATGAGAGCATATTTTCATATAGTGTTGATCATACGCCAGACAGTGTTCTGTTTTACATGTAATAACCCATAAGTAGGTACTATCATTGATCTCATTTTACAGACGAGGAAACTGAAGTACAAAAAATTTAAGTAACTGTTCCAAGATTACTCAGTTATAAAATGGTAGAGCCATAATTTGAACCCTGGAAGTCTGGTTTTAGTCTCTGGACTCAGAGCCAGTATGAAGGTTGTTTCAAGAGGGGTACTTTATTTTCTGGCTAAGTGGATATAAATGTCATTAGATACAGTGGTGTTACAGTAAGGCAGACTTTGAGTAATTTCTAGCAGAACTCAGAGTGTGTGTAGTCTAACTTGGTGCAGAAAAGATTGTTACGAATGAAATGTGTAATAACAACTCAGCTCTCATTGGGAAAAGACCGCAAATTTGTGCACAACTCCATAATGATAGAACAATGAGTATATAATCTGCACCTCTTACTGAAAACAAAATACAGTATCAAAACCTCCATCTTTTAGTAACTGAGCATGTTAAATAGGAAAGTAGAGACATTGGATATTTGGATTGGATACTCCTCTTTTTAAAACTGCTGTTGAAGTGAAAATTAATAAGTGACAGTAACCTCAGGAAAAGAAGATGACTAAGTGAACACTCTCATTTCTTAAAAGGATATTACGTATGGAGGCTTCTTAGCAGAGGGGCTTTTGATAACCTGCTCAAAACTACCCTAAGCCCCATATTTTACAAGGATGATTTATTCTGTACTTTTCAAATGCCCAAGACCACATGAATTCAACTAGAATCACTTCAAAATATGTGGAAATTAAATCTAGTATTAATTCCAAACATCATGATTAGATAGTTTAAAAATCTGATTAGACATCTTTTTATTCCGTAATGTATTTTTTAAATGAAGAAAAACTTAATTGAACTGACTATATCACAAGTAATGAAGATTAGATTACAAGAAAGACTGTCAGTTTATTTTCAGGAATTTTAGCCCTACCTATTAATATACTAACAGTATCACTGCTTTTAAAATATTTTTATTGCAAGTGCTAAATCTCATAAGGAGCTGGTTATATAGCTTTGGAAATTAGCCTGCCTTACAAAATCACAGTTAATAGATTATTTTGTTAACTGTCTAATATCTGCATTGCTGTTACTTTAATTTATTCATGTTTACTTATGAACCATTTTAAAGGAAGATACCAGTTCTAATTGCATCCCAACCATAATTTGCTCTTAACCATAGCTTTCGAGGCTGTTTTGCTTGGGTTATATATGTCGTTGTGACACTCCTCACCTGTGCTCTCTTTCATCTTGACCATTGAGTATAAATTGAAATGCACATAAAATGTGCTTTATCCAGTTGACAATATATTAGTAAGAAGATATTCATGTAGAAATATTTCAGATGAATTTCATTTATATTACCAACATTTCATTGAATGGCAGGCAGACTTTTTTAAAGTTATGAAAAGGAATAATCGTAACGCACACGGAAAAGTCTGTATAACTTCGTAGCCTCAGTTCTTCTGCCTCCAGGTAAAGGCATGGGTCTTGGATCCAAAGAAACCTGGTTTCTTTCCTTCCTCTAGCACATACGTCCGGCTGTGAAACTTTGGGCAGATTTTTTAAATTCTGGGAGGAGGCCTCATGTTTTTCATCTGGAAAAGGCAATGATAATATCTATGATCAGGGTTGGATGAAGGGAATAATGTGATCACATGTATACATGCTTAGCGTTAGCACGTGGTAAGTACATTATAAAAGGTGGCTATTTTAACTACCAACATTCCAGACATTGAGGTAAACTTTCACAACATTCCAGACATCGAGATAAGGTATCACATATTCTATACTACAAAATTACGAAAGTAGCTGATATTACAGATAAGAAAAACTGAAGTTTCATCTTAATAGCATAAGTGGAAAGTTGAGATTTGAACCCTATTTATTGCAATATATTTCTCTACCTTTCATACATTTCTTATAACATTCCTACAATCCAGTAATGTAGCTTATTCACAGAGAACTAACTCAGAAAAAGGTATGAAATATACCTTATATCTTGCATTGGGTAGATGATAGCAAGACCAGACCCCTGGGCTTTCGGTTCAGTGCTTTTTCTCACTGTAATTACCCTGAGTTTATAAATCTACAAATAAAAATTATCTAAATTTCAAGGCCTGCAAAAGTAAGAATGACGTTACACGACATGACAAAAAAAAGTTTTTATTTGGTAGTGAATAGAATTTGGGCGATTTTTGAAAATTATGTTGAAAAATTAAAGCAAAATTTTAGACAATATGGAGTTGAAAGATTATTTCCAATTTAGTTGGTTTTTAGGAAAAAAAAGGATTCAGTACTATCAGCTGGAACACAAGAACGTTTAATTGAATTTATTTATTTTTAATGCGATATTTTATTATTAGCTTCTTAGCTCAAATTAATTTCAGTAGTAATATAAAGTTAAAATTTTAAACAGCAATCATATATATTCTACATGCTATTTTATATAATCTCACAAAAGCTGAGTAATCAAATTCGCTGTTAGGCCTGTCCTTTTCTTCAGCGTGTTTTAGTAATCAGGATAATCTGCAAAAACTGGTTTATTCCAACACCACTTTTTAAGGACAGTATTTAAATCTTACAGTCTGCAATCAATAAAAATATGTAAAGTCCAAACTTGAATGTTCATTGTATCCAATAACTTTGACCACAAACAACTCCAGGATTTCACGATTAGCACATAGTCTGTACTTTCAATCAACATCATCAGCAGGCAGTAATCCCAGGGAAAAAAGGTAAATTCCACAAATAAACAGACCAATCTTCTTTAAGAGGAAAGCTAATTCTTTTCAATCTACTTTTTTTATTACACCATTTTCCCCTCTATCTACTTAAGCTAGAATAAGGATAAATTTCCAAAGCTACCCAGTTGGAAAATAAATAGGTTCACTGTTTGTCTAGCATTCCAATCTTTACAAATGTAAATCAGTCCAACTGCTCCTCATTTAAACTTTCAACTTCACAAAACCTTAAAGGGTGGCTTTCACTGCACAATTTAATCTATCCACTAAGATTTCTTCTTGAACATCATTTGAAATTGACTATCTGATAAAGAGTGGCTACTATCAAAGGTTGGTGAGGTCAACTGGTATAATTACAAGCAGTTTTACTGGGTCAACTCTACCAGACATTACTGTTTGAAGGTTAAATTGTTACAATTAAAAATATATACAAATCTCCTCAGAGTTTCTTTATTGTTAAATGTACCGGAAACAGCACAAGCATTTATCTCTGACCTTAATTGTGTCCAAAGTATCACTACTGGGAAATTATACAAAAATAGCACTTATTAAAAACATTACAGTCTTGCACGTTAACAATGTTTTATCGAATAAAATAATAATTAGCTAATGGGCAAGAGTTTATTTATCACATTAATATTAAAAAGTGTGTTCAGGTTATACCCTTAGGTTTCATTGAAAGTGCCCAACTAAAAAAATGATATTTACTATTATATAGTTGATGAACTAGCCGCAAACACAGGCCTATGGCCCAGCATCAGAGTCTGAAGCTAAAAATAGCTTTCACTTCAGAATGATCACTTCCAGATTACTAGAATTTAATCCCATTTTAATAACAGAGTAAAGGGAAAGTTTAAATGGAAAGCTTTAAAATGGGCTATTTTCTAACTGTTTGATTCATTTTAATGCCTTTTTAAAATAAAGTGGATAAATGGCCAATCATGAAATATTATCATTCATTCTTATTTTAATGAGTGTATGTATAGATCAGTTCTTTTTCCTTTCTAGTGTGGTAAAACTTAAAAAAAGAAAAATCACCTTTGCTGGCTTATGTGTTTGTCTCGATGTTCCTATGATTTTTATATATAAAGGTAGGATTTCAACTTTTGTGTGCAGTGTTTTAGTGTTGACAATAAGGGCAACATTCTAAGCCAAGCTTTCAAATTCACGGAATTACTAAGTGAAATTATTATTAGGAAAACAAATCTTCAAATCTATAGATCTGAGTGAAATGGTCTTAACACATTTTATTTTTAAAACTATTTTCAGATTTTGTGTTGGAGACAAATTTTTCCTAAAGAATAACATGATCCTTTGCCAGACGGACTACGAGGAAGGTTTAATGAAAGAAGGTTATGCACCCCAGGTTCGCTGATCTATCAACATCACCCCATTAAGAATACAAAGCACTACATTCTTTTATCTTTTTTGCTCCACATGTATATAAGAATTGACACAGGAACCTACTGAATAGCGTAGATATAGGAAAGCAGGCTGGATATATGAAATAAAAGGCGGACTGCATCTGTATGTAGTGAAATTGCCCAGTTCAGAGTTGAATGTTTATTATTAAAGAAAAAAGTAATGTACATATTGCTGGATTTTTTGCTTGCTATTCGTTTTTGTGTCACTTGGCATGAGATGTTTATTTTGGACTATTGTATATAATGTATTGTAATATCTGAAGCACAAATGTAATACAGTTTTATTGTGTTACCATTTGTGTTCTGTTTGCTTCTTTGTATTGTTGCATTTAGTACAATCAGTGTTTAAACTTACTGTATATTTATGCTTTCTGTATCTACCAGCTATTTTAAATGAGCTGTAACTTTCTAGTAAAAAATTGAAAAGCAAATCTCACTAATGATACACATATAGATAAAGCAAGTCTATCAACATTAAAAAGACTAAAAAATACAGACACACACAAAGCGTTTTAGCAACATCCACTGTTATTGCCACTATGATTTAGAGTCTATCAGTGTTCTCACTATAACCCCCTATTTTCAGGGGGTTAAGATCAGCTTTAAAAAAATGCATAAAAATTTCATCTTCAAGCACTTTCATTTTATACCAACGTGAAAAGTGCCACTTTTAGAATAACTTTAAAGCTTAACAGTTATCCCTTTAATACCCTTTGTATGTGTGTGCCCTTTACCTATGTGATAGCTTTGTTGGTTGGTTGTTTTTCAGTCATTCACCCCTTATTGTGAACTAGTGCCTTTGGGTATCATGTAAGTTTTTTCCAAAGGGTTACTTTAAAAATGTGTTACCACAATTCTGAGATGATTTTAAAATGACAAATTAAATTTCTTGTACAAATTTTGCCCAGATGTCTCCATAAGAGATAAGTGTTTAATAACTTTATGGGTTGATAAATTTCTGGCACTAAAAGAATTTGAGTGTGAATCTACTGAAATCATGATAATGCACATTGAAACTATGATGATATTTGAGTAGTGAGGTTACTTTTGACTGAGCAACATAGTGCTCATAGAATCTTCTAGAAGAAGAGAAACAAAGGGATTGATCAAAAGCTGAGAAGTGGTAATTATATATTTTTCTGTATTTACATGCCACTTATTTTAATGTTTAAAAGTGAACACTTTCAAGTTTGATGTGTCTTATTCTTGCTTTCTTTAAGTAATGACCCCATCGGTATATATCTCGCTTAAGCTGAAATCTCTCACTCCATTTTTTAAATGTGAAATATTATTCCCATATGTACATGATAGCTGATAAAGAAGAAAACTTTCTAGAAATAGAAATTATGGAGACTGATTATTTAAATTACAGCTTAAGAAATAAAAAATGAGTCTATAATCCCCTCTCCTGGGTTGCTCACACTTTGCTCCTTTGCCTCTGTTCCCTGTAGTAAAACTACCTTTCAACAAATCTAACCCCACATAGGCACACTGAAGCATATTTTCACTAGAGCAAATTTAGTGCTGTGGTTTTCCTTTTTTCTTTATTTTTTTTGTTTGTATAGGAAATAATAATTCCCAGTGTTCCTTGCGCACATATTTCGTCCTGCCAATACATGCATTGCAGATGGAAATGAAGTGTGATACCTGAATTCCTGGCTCGGGGCCAGAATATTAAGCTGCAAATAATGCTGGTGTGGATCTGAGCTGTTTTCAAAACAAAGCTTTATTACGGACATGCATGTGAATCTGAATATTGCCTCTCATTTTTAAGAATATGATTCTGTGAAAAGTGAATGATCTGTATTTTTACAAATGCTTCATGGTTGAGTGTTCAAGTCATGTGTCCCCCAAATGTGAGATAAAAGAACTTCAAGAATAGCTATTTGGGGCCCATAATATAACTATTATTTTAGCCTTAGAGCCTTACATGCGATTCATATAAAGACTTGCATAGTCAATACCAAAAACAGCAAAACGAAACAAAACAGAGCGCATGGGTGCAGGGGAGACAGCCAGGAGCGGCTTTGCTAACGCTGCGTCTGTGCGACAGTCCCCGGTGAGAGCTGCTTGACATTTGTGTGGATGCTCGATTTCAACTGTCAGAACCTTTTGCAAGTGATCTTTAACTATTTAAATGTTTTTTACATATGTTAAGATCAGTATGTCAGAATACCTGTGAGCTGGGAACAAACTGTTCCACTCACTATCCGTGGCACCCAGAGACCAAACAGCTTTTTTTACTGCCTTTGATTTAGAGTGATCCTGTGAGAATTCATTCTTATGCTTTTCCTACAAATGAAATTACTCACCTAGATTAAAGATTAAGGCCTTAATCTCCTTAGATTATCTTTAATCTCTATGAATTTGTGAAAGAAGACAGAAATAGGCCATTTTATAGCTAATTGCCCATGAATAGTAGCATCTTTGACCTGAAGTACTATGCTAATTGTCTTGACTATTCAAAGTCCCTGAATTGTTGTCAACTCCCCTCTTTGTGCTGTGTCTCCCTGATGTCACTTAGCTTGTTATCCGGTGCCTCCAGTAGGACCCCTCCAAAGGAGCTTTGATTTCTCAAGCAGGGACCGCGCCCTTCCTAACACGCTCACCTCCAGGCTGCCTCTGAGGAAGGACCAGGCACCCCCAGACCACGAGAACGCTGGCTGAGTTCAAAAGCTGACCTGTGTTTGTGACTTCACTTTCATCTTGCTTAATAAAAATCTGCTGGACTCTTTCATTCATTTTTCATATTTGATTTTATGTTTTTAATAAAAGGGGTATTACACTATTGGAAGGCTCTTAATTAGGAAAATCGAGATGATATCTAGAAAGCATACGTTAAGTTCATGAAAAAGGAAAACGAGTGTGTAAGGACGTTTACTTTTAACAGGTAAACCGTAAGCATTAACAAAATAACTCAAATGCTTTCTCCACATACTATATTTAAGATTTTTAAGTTAGGTAGTTTACGGCTATTTACTTTTGTGGGGGAAATAAAGCTGTCAAAAGTGAAGGTGGCAATTACTAGGTATAATTTTGCACATATATACAAATTCTAAGTGATCTTTCTGAAAGCAACTGTGTTGTCAGACTAAATTTAAAATTTTCTCCTTTCTGCGTAATGAATTAAAGCAAAAACTCAACTAAATCCTACATTCGCAAGGACGAGATGGTGTGCTGAAAATTATATCTGTAGTAAAACATACCATATACAAGTGGCTTTCTTTTAACTATCACTTTAGGCAAACCACCCTCTGAACAGTCACTTAAACAATTTCATAGAGACGATGCAGTCCAAACATGCTTAGTGTCCCCTTCAGCAAATTGGGAAAACAATCTGCGTATTTACCGTAATAGGCCATTAGCACAGAATTCAGTTTTAGCAAAAGTCCTTTGATTATTACTCTTTCTTAAAAACATCATTATAGATATTTCTTAAATGTGATTTTAATGCAATTTAAGGTAATAGAAAGCCAAGCTTTAACATAGCCATGGTTTCAATTGACATTTATAGAGAATCTACCAGGTGACAGGTCTTGTCCTGGGCGCTCAGCCTCCTGTTGGGAAGACTTAGGACGCTCGGGACATCAGATGACTTTAAGGTGTCTTTGCACTGGTTTGTACTCATCTCACACCTACGAATAATGAGCACACAAAAGCGAATACGATCTACCTATTCAGCTTGTCATTGCTATGAAAGGTCCAGAAAATATCTCAAGTAATCAATGTGTTCAGAGAATTATCTCACACAAATTACTCATTAACTCAATAGCACGTAATAAAAAAGAACATCAATTAATTAATGAGTCACCCTCAGATCACTATGATTACAATAGAGCTCTGCTGAAACAGCGGTTATAAATGGAGCTGCCTCCCTTTATTCATTGTTTGCAATTGGCCCATTATTTGGCTGAAACCAGTGTCATATTTAACACATGCCTGTAGGTGATTGTGTGATTAGTATCATCAATGAAGAATTCAGATAGTCGACTGCTTATAAGACCTTAGAAATTGTCAGAAAAATAAAGAAAACTCATTTTTACAATAGCTTCATTTGAAGCCAAGCTATTAAAAGGGTATTAACTATCTAAATGGTATACTTCTACATTTATAATCAAGATGTAAGACTTCCATGTTGAACACTATAAGGATTAGCTGTTAAAACATTTAAAAGTAAATTTTACAATGTGTCAGAATACACATAATTTAACTTCAGTAATTTTTAACAAAGACTAAAATAGGCATGACCGGTTTTGTCTCCGTTTCGGTACCTCAGAAGGACATTTGTGCTTTTAGTGGGCCTGGTTGGGGGGAGGGGGTGGGGATTGACAACAATCAGGGAGGACATTAAAAGAAATACCAAATATTGCAAACAAAGTCAGCAGCTAAAGTCTCCCTACTATCTTGGAAAGTGCCACTCCAATAAGCTTATAGAATAATTATAACAGTTCCCTTAGGTAAGTCAGAAACATCTGTTGATAACACATTGCAGGTGTTAACGATTACACATACTGAAATTTTAAAAAATGTTTTTAATTAAAAGAATTTTTGTCTTCTGAAAAGGAAAATATGTTAAATTCAAAGATACTCCTGTTTTGAGTGTGCAGATCACGTAATGCACAAAATTGTAAAGCTCAAATCATTTTGGATCAACCAGTTTTCGTGTTTGGCTCAGATCATTGCAATCAAAAGTAAGTTAGAATTCATTGCACTTTTTACACAATTGGTATTCTGAGCTGAGGAGCTGAGCACTCATGAAATTGGGATAGCAGAGCTGATTACAGAATATTTTGGCTTTATTAGCAAGGTGCTTGCCATTAACTATACCAAATTTAACAGACACAGTACAAAGAAAAATGGGAGGAAGGGACATTCAGATAATAGAGGATCAAAGTCTTTCTTAACCCCACAGAAAACTTGAAGTCACCTAAAATAAAACAGTCTATTTTTAACACAGAACATTACCATATGACCCATCTTCAATAGCTTTTAATAATAGCTAACATTTACTGAACGCTTACCATATATCAGGCAGTTTTCCATGTCCATGTAATTTCCACAACACCCTTGTAATATAGGTATCATTATCCTATTTTGTAGATTTTAAATAAAAGCACAGAGAGGTTATTTAACTTGCCCTAAGTCATACAGGTCATATAGCTAGTAAATAGTGGATCTGAGATTTAAACATAGGCTTTCTGGCTGTAGGGTATGGCCATTGTTAAAGGATTATTTATTATTATTATTATTATTATTATTATTATTATATCACTATTATTATTTTTCTATCCAAGAACTAGAAGTTACCTGTGTTTTAGCAAAAATTCCAAATATTTTAGAATTAAAGTCATCTTTAAAGATGAATACTGGGAATTAGAGTGATCATAATTTCCTAGATACAATCTACTTAGGAGCTCTTTTTTTTCCAGTTGCACCATGAAGAAGTTTATTTGAACCTGCAAAGCCAGGATACCAAGAATAGGCGATCCCTAGTCTGAATGACAATGTCAAGAACAAGAGGTAGTCAGCACTGACAAGAGTAACTCATAGCAGAAAGTTGCAATATTCTGCATCAGGAAGAACATGCTGTGGTGAAGTGAGACTAGACTAGTCTCAGAAGTCAAGATAATAAAATTAGTATGTTACCTGTCATTGTTTCTTATAACTTCTATAAGATGATATGAAAACAAACCTAAAGACAGAATAATAATCTGTGTCAAGCCTTGTGTTCACTGGTCTAAAATACACAAGCTATGTAAGATGTTGGGTGCAGGTCAGCAACCAAATAGCTAAGGAACTCTTTAGTCTCAGGATTACCATGATAAACCAGCCTAAAGCAATAGTGGGCAAAGCAGTTATCCTTAACATAGACCAGAGCAAAATTCAATCCATTACATTACTGTCATCGCCATAGCTACTTCCACACATTGGGGTCCTTTTCAACCCAAATCATTCCAGATTAAGGGGGAATGGGAACTTCCACAATGCAAGAGTCTTCTGTAAAATTGAGCTTAGAGCTGTGATGACCACTGTAGAACATGGGCAGCTTGGGTTGCATCAACAATGTGTCAGTCCTCAACCTAGAAGGCACAGTGTAAGTCCTCCAACAAAAATTTTAGTTGTATAATAGCTTAGGTTAATTGCTGCATGACTCACCAAAAATCTCTACGACAATGAGTTTTTCACAGCCCATGATGGGTGGAGAGCTGCCAGGTTATCTAAAAGTTAACTTTGACCTATGCTCCCTGTATTCTTCAAGTATCTTCAATTTAGTGTGAATAGTAGCAAGAGCTAGGAGAAAACACGAAAACCACATCTGAGACAGCTATTGAAACATGAGAAAAAAATAGGGGATAAAAATAAAATATGAGAAAAAATATGCAATAAAAAGTTACCTGAAAACAGCAAGCTAACTTTATGGAAAAAGAAATTAATGAGGACCTACCATGTGTGTAGCACAATACTAGGCATTTAAATTTTTTTTTTTCCTGAGAGCCTTTGGTGCCTGAAATATAATGTTCACTGCTATTTATTCTTTGTTTAATGCCCAATTTATTAAATGTACAACTCTAACAAATGAAGTTTCTCTAAACATTTGTACACCATTTAAACAGCTAATAAACCAAAACTTGTAAGTTTAATAAATCAGATCCAACCATTTAAACATCGATTAGGATCTCAGTCAAATTTTTCTAAACATTTCAATAAAACCCCATCTAATTCACTTCAGGCACTTTAAAACCACACAGAAATTTTCACAAATGTCTACAGTTATTTAGGAAAAAAATCTGTAAGAAAGATTATTAATCTAAATTAATATTTTCACATTTTGCTTCATATTTTCATAGTTTATGTTAATAGTAATTCCTTTTTAAAAATATAAAACATTGCCTCAACTCGCTGCGGCGGCGGCATCTGGGTTGATCATATGAACCTCAGCTTGGGCTCAAGAACAGGCTGCTCTGTCCACAATGACTCAAACTGGAGCCGAGGCCCCTAATTTGATCAACAATTGAATAGTCATGCTTTTCTTGTTACACCAATAGAACAAGTTTTTCACATAGGTTATAATTTCCCATAACTCAATGCTCTTTCCCAAATTGATGTCTTAGCATTATTGTAAGCTTATGTACGCCATTTAAATATCTCATTATAAGCTATAAGATCATTTAGAGATTTTTATCCCCCAAGACATAAGGAATTGAATCTACAGTTAAATTTCCTATTAGGACATTTGACTAATCCTCTTTCTTGCACAAATTATTGGACTCTCTTTTGGACTGATTATAATGCATTGCCACCTGTGTTGATTAGTACTTTGTGCTCTTGGTGTAATTTGGCTTACAATTATCCACATTTAATCTTCTCTACTCAGAAAATAGAGATGAATACAATTGATACTCTATAAATGAGTATACATTCAATAGAAGAAACAGAATACATATTCAATTATATATTTATTTCTGTCTGTTTGTTGCTTTCTTTTTACCTTTCAACACCCTTCATCCATTCCTCCTACCCCCACCCACTGCCTCTGACAACCACCAATCTGTTCTTTATCTATGAACTATGTGTTTGTTTGTTTTTTAATTTTATTTATTTATTTTTAGAGAGAGGGGAAGGGAGGGCGAAAGAGGAAGAGAAACATCAGTGTGTGGCTGCCTCTCACATACCCCCCTACTGGGAACCTGGCCCACAACCCAGGCACGTGCCATGACTGGGAATCAAACTGGTGACCCTTTGGTTTGCAAGCCAGCACTCAATCCACAGAACCACACCAGCCAGGGCTGTTTGTCCATTTTTTAATTCCACATATAAGAGAGATCACAAGGTATTTATCTTTCTCTGTCTGACTTATTTCACTTAGAATAATGCCCTAAGGTATCTGTCCATGTTGTTACAAATGGCAAGATTTCATTCTTTCTTTATGGTAAGATAATATTCCACCATATATATCACAATTTCTTTATTCATTCACCCATTGATGGGCATTTAGGTTGTTTTCATATCTTGGCTGTTACAAATAATGCTGCAGTAAACATGGGGTGCATATATCTTTTCAAGGTAGTGTTTTCATTCTCTTCAGATAGATACCCAGAAGTAAAACTGCTGGGTTATATGGCAGGTCTACTTTTATTTTTTTGCATTAAACCCATCCTGCTTTCTGTAGTGGCTGCACCAATTTGCATTTGCACCAACTTGCATTCTTACCCACATTACATGAGGGTTCCCTTTTCTCCACATCTTTGCCAACATGTATTTGTTGTCTTCTTGATAATATTATTCTAATAGGTGTGAGGTGACATCCTATTGTGATTTAAAATCCCCGAGTATTAATAAAGTTCAGCATCCTTTCATGTATCTGTGGGCTATCTGTGCATCGTCTTTGAAAAAAAGTATCTATTCAGATCTTCTGACTATTTTTAAATCAGATTGTTCTTTTCTTTTCCTTTCTTTCTTTCTTTCTTTCTTTCTTTCTTTCTTTCTTTCTTTCTTTCTTTCTTTCTTTTTTTTTTGCTATTGAGTGGTATTAGTTTTCTATTTATTTTGGATATTAGCATCTTATTTAGTTTTTATGTATTATAACTAGTTTGTATAGTTTACATAACTTTTACCCTTTTAAATGCAATCATAGACCCATGGTTTTCATAAACTCAAATGCATTACAGGTGGATTTAGTAGTAGGTTATGTTTCAAGTATTGTGTGTGTGTGTGTATACTTCTTACTGTGTCAGTCAAAAGTCTGCTTTGTATGACACTATCTTAGAAACCCAGAAAGCCAAAAATAAGGGGCTTGAGAGAAAACACAGGGCACAGCACAATAAGGTGAGCAAAAGGTGACCTGTTCCAGAACAGGGTACTCAACCTGAAAATTGCAGAGCCCGAACAAAGCACTGTAAAAGCAACGGTAACATAAATCATTCAGAGGAAAGGTATAAGTATCGTACAAAATTAATTGGACATAAACAAGGGAGAGAATAAAGAAACTGAAGAATAACGGAAGAGCTGAGACTGCGACCTAACCATCCATAGCTATAAGAGCGTACTTCCCTCTTCATTAAGGATATTTGACAAGAGCGCATTTCCGCTTCGCTGTTATCATCAGGTTTATGCAGACCTTGACTACTTTTTAGGTAAACGTGGTTGTTATTTATTTAAAAACACAATTTTCTTAGCCCCAATTAATGCTTATTTCCTCACCGAAACCATCTGAGGCCATAAATGGATTGGTTAGCAGCATTGGCTTTGCCATCAGGGGGACAATGATCTAGAGAAAAGCACTTAGCACTATTGATATCAGTTTTCTCATCTGTAAAATGGAAGTGATGACACGCAGTAGGATTTTATTGACGATTTAATGAAACAATCTATGTCAAGAACTTAACATAATGCCTAATATTTAGTGCCCATGTTATTACTACTACTATTATTTTTATTAATCCCAAAGCCTCTAAGAACCTCTTCAGTGGTTTTGACCATGACAGTAGTTAATCAACCTGGGTGAGCATTAGGCGTGATTTATATCCCATTAGGCAGACATAGGACAAGGGATAACAGTTACAGACGAACATTTAACAAGCAAATAAGAAAGTTTCTCCTAAGCAAAATATTGAAATTCAGAGAGGAAAATCAGTTGGACTCTTGGCCATGTCTTCTTTTCATCTCAGACTTTTTTGGGTATGTGTGTGTGTTACCATATACATGCCTCACATTTATACTGGAGTAGCCTGCATTCCTGATATTTTGCTAGAGGAACTCAATAATCACTCTATCAATATAATCAGTCATATAGGTATTAATTGAGCACCTACTGTATGTCTGATTCTCTGTCGTGTCCACAGAGGAACATAATAAATAGTCCCTGCACTTGCAAATGACTCTTAACCATATTGAGGAAGAAGGGTTTTATTCTGTGTGGGTACCTAAAAAGGTTTCCCAATAGACAATTATGTTCAGCCTTAAAGGACTGTTGGAAAATGGAGGAAATGGTGGTGTTTTTACAGGAACCACCTTTAATTTAAGTTCAACAAGTGGTTAGTTTTTTGGTGACTCATCCAACTGATAGGCAATAAAAGGCCATCGAAGTTTTTGCACAGATATATAGTATAAAAATGACAAAGTTCAAGAAGATTAACTCAAACTGAAATGCTCAGAGTGGGCTAGGGAGGAGTCGGAAGGGATGCTGAGAGTTCAGTCAAGAGGCCTTTATAAAAGGAAGGAAAGAGAGAAGCACCTATGCAGCACTGGGAAATAAAAGAGAGGGGAAAGCAATAGAAAAGAGGCAATTTTTACCAAATATGACAGCTGACTGAATGTGAAGGGAGCAATGGAAAATGGTCAAACATGGCTCTGGAATTTGGGGATTTTTACCCTAAATTATTACAGTTCATTGTAGTAAACACAGTAAAGAGACCTAGAAAAAAAGAGGGAATGAGAAGAAATGTATTATCTCTGACAGCTCTCTGGAGGAAAGGAACGCTGTATATCATGTGAAAGTGCAGAGTTATATTCCTGCTTCAGAAATTCTTTGGTCTTTTAAGGAAAAATGAAACATAATACTATTGGTTGGTGTGGCAGACCTTGCTAGTTTCCATTCAGTATCCCTCTTCCCTTCATTCTCACTAACAGTATGTGCGGCAGGGATGTGCCAAAGCAAAATTTTTCATTTCACAGTTGCTTCTGCATACAGGAGTGGTCATTTGACACAGTTCTGGATGATGGCATATAAAAATGAGTCAGTGGAAGATTTCTGGGCAACTTTTGGCTTCCTTGATATAGACACCTGCCCTACTTTATTGTTGCCTTCTTCCTACCTGGAATGCAATTGGGAACCTGTGCTGGAACAAATACCTAAAGCATAGATGTTCAAGAGGATAAAAAGCCAAAACTAAAAAAGCCTTGGCACTGACGAAATTGTGGAACCACTGTAGCAGAGCAGATTTGAACAGACTTGAACTTGAATGGTACAGCTTACCCCTGGACATCTTGTCATGGTGGTTTGGTTAACTCTTGTCACTGTGGTTAGGTTTCTATTACATGCAAGTCACAAGCAATCCCTTACTGGTATATTTGCTTGTAGAAACTTGAGAAATTTTATTGGTATATCTCATGATTTAAGCCTTAGCGTGATTCAAAAATTTTTGAATTTTGCACTGTTTATGAGAACCAATATTGTGACTTTATCTCTTGTCCTCCCAACTCAGCTCCTAGCCCATGAGAACCCATAGCCCTTAACAAGAGGAGCAAGAAGGTAAAGTTTCTAGTGTGTGTCTTATTTTCTTTCTGATCTTAAACAACCCTAAAACTCTACTCTGACATAAAGTTAGCATTTCCGTTAGAATATTACAATTTATCTAATTTTACATATGGTCAGTGGGGATGGCTGACTTCTTATTAGACTGTCATAAAATAATATAGGCAGAAGGATGCAGGGAAATAGCAAAGATATTTTCAAGTAATTAGAACTACAGACAGATCAAAAAGAAAGCCATTGTGTAAATGTCAGTCCATTCAAGGTTATTTCACCTAGAGGAGATAATGTCAGATCCCTGCTTTGGATATAAAGGAAGTTTTGAAAGTCATTCTACCTATCCCAAAATCCTGTCTGAAGATCATTTCTGATATATTAACTTTTTTCTCCTGTCTGCAGATAAAAAGAAAAAACAAAGAAAATATTTACATATATTTTACATAACTGTATGTACTCAAAATACTTCTTTAATCTGATATTCATCCTTCTTACTTTTGGGGAATATACAAATAGCCTTTCCTTCATGAAAATAAGGTGACAGTACAGAATAGATTTTGTTTACTTTATTATCCTGGTTGGATAAATAGTCACGCAGTTCATCTTGTTTTCCTTATTAAAATATATGTTTATATTTAAATAGTATACACAAATTCATGAAATCCCTTAATTTTGTTTTATTTAGTTGTGGATCTAATGTCCAGTTCAATTGTCCCTCAAATAAAATATCTGCATCTCACAACTACCTTTTAATCTAATCTTATGCATCACTTTGTCTAGACTCCAAGTGCTGTAGGTGCATCTGTCAGTGGAAAAGTTAACAGTTTACTATCACCCAAAGCATCATCTCAAGAGTACTTCTTTCCACCTTTTTTCTTCTTCCCCTTGCTTCGAGGAACACTTATTCAGTACTTTCCAAACAGCAATGACTGTGGACAGACATTCAGGAGCATGGAGAGAAAGGGGTAGAGAGGAAGGAAAGAAGAGATGCAAAGGCTTCAAGATTTACAAGACATACCTTTTACCCACAAGTAGCTCACAGTAGTCTATTAGGGGAGCAAAAGAAAAGCAGCTTCATAATAATGTGACATCATTAGAGTATGGACAGGACATTCTAGGAGCAGAGAGGAGGAGTGCAGAATTTGGAAAGTATGGTCATATATTCAAGTCTTGAGAGGTAAGTGGAAATGCTTCCAGTGGATTAGGTAGAAGAAGAAAAGTTATTCCAGGGATTTGCAAAGGTTTTAATGTATGAGAGATCCTGGTGGGTTAAAGAACTGCAGCTGGCACGTAGAAGAGTTACAAATTAAAATCCAGTGAAGGGCCCTCACTCCTAGTGACCACTGTGGGATAGCGGTCTCCAAATTTCTGTCAAAAATACAGCAGCCCCACCTTATCTTGGGAGGATGTTTCCCAAGACCCCCAATGGATGCCTGAAACTGCAGATAGTTGTTTGCATAAAAAAAGACTTGCAGGTCATGATTATAATAATATTAAACTGAGCTCTGTGTTTCACATACTCATAAATGTAAAACTGCTTTTGCCAACTCCTATGTACTGTTTCTTTTTCTATACACACATAACTATGATGAAGTTTAATTTACAAGTTAGGCATGGTGAAAGATTAAAAACAAGAAATAATAATAAAATAGGACAATAATACTGTAATAAAGTTATAGAAATGTGGTCTCTCTTGAAAGAGTTTTGCACTATACTCACCTTTTCACTCAAAGGAAGCACTTTATGGATTCTCTTTGGTGTATCCAAACTGCAGCTTTAGTATTCTGGCTCTTTGGGGCCATTATTAGGTAAAGTAAGAGTTACCTGCACACAAGCACTGTGAGGTAACTGAGATCTGGTAACTGAGTTAGACACTAAGTGACTAACGGGTGGGTAGTGTCTACAGCGTGGTTACACTGGACAAACAGATGAGTTTGATAGAGCGGGACATCGTAAGATCTTTATCACCCTATTCAGAATGGTATGGTAATTTAAAACTTATTAATTGCTTATTTCTGGAATTACTCATTTAATATTTTCAGAGTGTGGTTGACCATGAATACCTGAAACCATGGAAAGTGAAACTTCAGGTATAGATGTGAGCGTGTGTGAGTGTGTGTGTTTATACATATGTATGCATATTTATGTGCAAATCTGTGTGTAACATAATCCAACATGGTAGGCAGGTTGTCATGCCCTACATTCTATTCATTTGAAAACTTCATACATATTCTGATGATTTATCAGGTGTAGATACCACTGACATAAGTCATGAGGAGCCCCTGGAGAATTACAAGGCAGGGAAGGCATAATCAGCTTTACATTTCAAGAAATTCAACCAGGTGACCTTATGAAAGCTGAAGTGGAGGCAACTGAGGCTATAGGCTGTGAGGCTGGCCAAGGCAGTGGTAAAGAATGAGGACTTACAAGCAATACAGTGGAGTCAGAGAGAAGGCCTACTTCAGAGGCACTTAGGAAACAGTCAATAAAGGGGGCAAGGGTAGTTTGTTGGGAAAAACGTTGAGTTTTAGACTCTGGTTTTAAATTGCTTTGGAATAGAACTTAGAGATACAAGTATTGATACTTCAAAAGAAAATTCATGATGAGGAATATGAAGAAATTAGGTTTTGTGCACCTCGACGGTAATGGCAATGTCCTACATTCTTATAATCATATTGCTTAGGCAACCTAGTAAAATCGTAGGACAGATCTTACCTACTCAAGTGTAAAAACCTCATTTAAAATGTTAAATTTAATCTGAAGTTGATGGGATATGCAAGGGTTAATGAATTAAATAAATTAGAGTGACAAATTGTGTTACCCCGACCCACCATCTTAATTTGAATTAAGATGTCATTTCAGGGTCACAATTTCACTTAGTACCACAAAGATTTCTAACCAGAATTACCAGTTTTTATTAGTCGTATATGATCCCAAGAACTGTTCATTAATGTCTTTACTCCTCTCTAAGCCATTTCTTCTGTTGGCCCTTCAACAAGACTATTGGGGCTACAACTAAATGGAATTGGCGATTTTGAAATTTAGGATTTCATTTACACACATTTCTTTCACACACAGTAAACTACATAAAGTACAATGACAAATGGTAATGTATCAAGGTTACAGATTACGTAGAGTCTTGCTTCAAAGTCAGTATCAAATTAAATGGTTAAAATAATTTTTAAACTTTCAATATAAGTGTTTCTAAACAAGAAAATAGCTCATTACATGAACCTTATTCTCATTAGGGGAACAGCCCTTCTACCCCTAGCTTTTAGAACAGAGCACACATACAAACCAAGTTCGCAAGATTCTACCCAGGCTTCCGAAGGAGACTAAATAGCCCTTTCCAATGGCTGACAGCCCTCTTCAACCAATATTTCTCCTTTCAGGCCTAAATCTTGCTTTCCACTTTAGCCTTCTCCCTTCTCTTCTGCCTTTAGTGGGTGATAGATAAAAATGCTTGTCATTGTTCCCTGAATAAGACACTGAAAATTCTCACAGATCATCTTGAAATTGTTCCTCATCCAGAATAATTCCCAATCTTTTGACCTTTCCTCAGAGGTCTTATTTTCTGAAGCTTGGATAATCTCTGTGGCTTCCCGTTGAACATTTTTGATGCTTTCACGTGTATTTTTGGTTGTGAAGCTCAGAAGTGGCACAGCAGTCTGCCTGTTGTGAAATGTATTAAGAGCAATAGCTAATGAACATCACATCTTGTTTTGTTCTTTTAGGTATGATATCAATACCATGCTGCTTTTTTTCCTAATAAAGAAATGAAACTTTACTAATTCATGGTGAATTCACATGGTTCCACTATGGACCAGAGGTATTTTACTACATGTTGCTGAGAATTCCCATGATGTTTGTACTAGTCTGATTTTCTATCTTCGTCACAAGTGAACATCTGTGCTCATATCTGTCATGCTGAAAGTCGATCCAGTGCAGTAGTATTACTAAACACTGTGCCCTCAGCTGACTCTTGGGGAAGCCACTTGTTAATTGATGACCAGCTTTTAGGTATAGTCTTCGATTTTGTGTTCACTTGAAGGTATCTGAATGCCACCCCTTGGGGGAGGATTGGTAAAACTGGGAGGTAGGCTAGAGACTAATAAGAAAAGCTATGACTCGAGGCAATGGGGAGACCAAAATAAAAAGTAAAAGCGGAATTTTAAAAATGCTGAAAAATTAAAGAACTAGAACGGGAAGTAAAAAAAGGAATCAGTGTTGAAGAAGACCAGGATTAAGCACTGCGTTCAATATTAAAGGCTAGGATGCCCATTATCAAAGTAAGAACAGTAAAGAATGAGGGTGAATGGGGTGGAGGGGAGCAGGCACAAGGCGATTAACCAAGAGCAACCTTTCTCAAAGATAGTTTAGGCATATCATTATGAACAGATCTGGTAGGACTCAGGGGTATGACAGCGTAAAAGGACTGGGGGATGGACCAAAGGTAGGTGGTAGAGATGAATTTCCCAATGGATTATCTAGTATGCTATTATAGGATCAAATGAAAATGAAAGTTCAAGTTGAGAGTGACTATCACTTTCCATTGATTCTACCAAGTCTAGCACTAACTCTCAAACCAATTAAAAAGTTCATTTTTTTAGAAACAGTATAAAAATACTAAATTCTCTTTATTATCCTGTAATTTTATTTCTTGGTGATACATGGAGGTTACTTTCTGGCTCTTTAAAAAGAGCCATCCCTACACCTGCTACACACAGTACATACGGGAACACTTAGTCTCATGTTTCTTTTGTTTCTTTTTTTTTCAAGTATATTATATTGATGATGTAATTAAAGTCCCAATGTTTCCCCTTTTACCCCCTTCGAACCAGTACCCCCCATTCCCTCTGGCAGTCCTCCCTTAGTTCATGTCAATGAGTCATGCATATAAGTTCTTCGGCTTCTCCATTTCCTATACTGTTCTTAACATCCCCCTGTATATTCTGTACATACCAATTATGCTTCTTATTCCCTATACCTTTCCCCCAATTCTCCCCCTTCCCCCTCCCAGTTGATAACCCTCCAAATGATCTCTGTATCTATGATTCCATTCCTGTTCTAGTTGTTTGCTTAGTTTGTTTTTTGTTTTGTTTTTGTTTTTTAGATTCAGTTGTTGATAGTTGTGAGTTTGTTGTCATTTTAATGTTCATAGTTCTGATCTTTTTCTTAAATAAATCCCTGTAACTTTTCATATAATAAGGGCTTGGTGATGATGAACTCCTTTAACTTCACCTTGTCTGGGAAGCACTTTATCTGCCCTTCCATTCTAAGTGATAGCTTTGCTGGATAATCTTATTGTAGGTCCTTGCTTTTCATCACTTTGAGTGCTTCTTGCCAGTCCCTTCTTGCCTGCAAAGTCTTTTTTGAGAAATCAGCTGTTAGTCTTATAGGAACTCCTTTGAAGGTAACTCTCTGCTTTCCTCTTGCTGCTTTAAAGGTTGTCTTTATCTTTAACCTTTGCCATTTTAATGATTCTGTGTCTTGATATGGTCCCCTCTGGGTCCAACTTGTTTGGGACTCTCTGTGCTCCCTGGACTTGTGTGTCTATTTCTTTTGCCAAATTAGGGAAGTTTTCTTTCATTATTTTTTCAAATAAGTTTTCAATTTCTTACTCTTCCTCTTCTCCTCCTGGCATCCCTGTGATTTGGATGTTGGCACTTTTGGAGATGTCCCAGTGTTCTTATTCTCTCCTCATTTTTTGGAATTCTTGTTTCTTCATTTTACATTGGTCAATTGTTTATTTCTTCCTTATGCTTCAATTGTTGAGTTGAACCCCGACTTCCTTCCCTTTACTCTTCGGTCCCTGTAGGTTTTTCTGTATTTCACTGAGTGTAGCCTTCATTTCTTCCCTTATGCTTTTGCTATACTCAGTGGGTTCTCTGAGCATCCTTATCACCAGTGTTTTGAGCTTCACATCTGATAGGTTGGTTATCTCCATTTTGCTTAGTTCTTTTTCTGGGGTTTTGTTTTGTTCCTTCATTTGGGCCATCTTTCTTTGTCTCCTTGATTCAGCAGCTTCCCTGTGTTTGTTTCTGTGTATTAGGTAGAGCAGCTTTGACTCCCTGTCTTAGTGCACCTGATAAGTTGTTGGGGTGGAGCCTTAGGAATTGCCAAAGTAGGGCAACCCATTTCACTGCTTTGTGGCTCTATATGTGGGGGGGGGGGGATTAGAGAGAGGACAATGTCACTGTGTAGCTGCTGGGGGCTTGTGTGGCACTTGCCCCATTTCCAGTCATTTCTCTCCCTTCCTGTATGCAACTGGAGCCCCTTTAGCTGCTGCCCTGGTGGTGGTTCCCAGAGTGTGTGGACTTGCATATATTCTAAGACCATGCAGGCCCTTTAAACAGACTCTCCTGAGAGACCGGCAGTTTCTTCCACCATCCCAACCCCCACTGGTTTTCACAGACAGGAGTTATGAGGCTTTATTTTCCCAGCACTAGAACCCTGGGCTGTGTGGTCTGGCCTGGGGCTGGGATCATTTGCTCCCAAGATGTCCCTCCCCATTTTTATCCATCACACGTGAATGTGGGACCACCTATTCTACTGGTCACTGCTGCCACCTTACCCCCACCACATTGTACCCTCACCCTAATCTCCACCCCCTAATCTCTGCGCCCCCTACCCATCTGGATGAAAATGACTTCTCTAAATCCTTGGTTGTCAGACTTCAATACTGTTTGATTTTCTGGCAGTTTGGGTATTTTTTGATTTGAGGTTAGTTGTGATCCTTCTTATGATTGTTCAGGGAGACGAAGCGTGTCTACCTGTGAGTCCATCTTGACTGGAAGTAGCCTCATATTTCATATGCCATTCCTTACTATATGCAGCCCCCTAGAATACATAATAAAAAGACAAATAAAAAGCACATTAGAAATGCACCTACTGGTGGGAATCCAGCCAGTGTTGACTGTGGATATTTTGTTTGAATCAATAGCTAGACTGAGGGGGAGTAATACCCTTTATATATAAGATAGCATTGCCAGAGAACCCTGGGAGGAAAGAACATACTCCAACAAATACCATATTTATCTCCAGTATGAATATGAAATGTATGCATTTCATATTATTTTCTTCCAGATTACTCTGTTTATTACATATGGATTGTATTTGTTTATCAATTATAGTTATTCTTTTGGCTTATTTTTATCGATACTTCTTATTCACTACATGGAGTAACAAGCTAAAGATTGGTTCAGTTTGTGTGGACACTCCAGTGCCTTAAGGGAAAACTTAAAATTCTATAGTTTTCCTAACCCTGAAACAACAACAATGTGTTCATCTTCCAGACTCATCTTCCACTTTATCACACACCCTGGGCTCCAGCCCCACTGAACTCCACACTCTACTCAAAGAGGCATGTTCTATGATGCCTCCTGATTCTGTCTATGATGATTCTTCAGCCTAGAATGTCCCAAATTTTCTTCTCTGCCTGACAAACACCTACTCACCTGCCTAATACCTGCTTTAACAGAAAAAGAAAAAAATCACTTGTGGGAAAGCTTCTCTAATCTTGAAGACAGAGTCAGACGCACCCTTTTCAGTGTTCCTTTACCACAGCATTCACATTATTGTGTTATAATTGGTTGCAAATGTGTTTTATTAGACTGTGAGTGCCTTAAGAGCTCTCCAGGATCTATAACAATATGTGGTGTAGAATAGGTGCTTAATAAAGGTGTGATGGGTTAATCAATCAATTGGACAATGAGATTTACCATTCTGAAATGTTTACACAATCCTGGAATCTCCAGGTCAATAATTCATGGCTAAAGTATTCAATAATGTGCCAAAGAGGCTGATGAGCTAAGAGAAGAAATTTTAGGGAAAAAAGTAACTTAGAATAAAGCAAGGTTCAATTTACAGTAGGGCTCATAGAAAAGCAGATGTTCCTGTTTCCAGGGGAGCCCATAGAGACCAATGGGTGGCCGAGCCTCCCAGCTGCTCATTCTAAATGATTTGGCTACAGGAGACACTGATTCCACAAATCAAGGGTGTACAGGCTCGCTTTCACACCCAGAGGCTACAGTGAACTACGCACACCCTTCCCTTCAACATTTTCCCCTGACAAGTGAATACTAAAAGTGGAGTACCAGATTAACCATGATTATATAAAATGGACAAAAATTAGGGTTCTCTGTCTTGAACATGCCCACTCTTTATTAAAACAAAACTAAATGAAGCAAAACCAGAAAATCAGACTTGTTTCTTTGAAGACAAGTGGATAAAATACAATCAGCTCAACTCAATAGCTTTATTTTAAAGTTGCAGGAAGGAGAGATTCTGTGGAGGTTAAATGTCCCAAGCTACAGTCACACATTTTCTTTAGCTCACCAACAAGGAGACATTTCTTAATAGCGTTATTAATAATTTCTTGTCGGATTCGTGACCAGTCCTAGGTGAGCCATACAAAAATCTTAAAAGTTTGATATGAAGGTGACTTCAAATAGTAAGCCAAATCAGATATGTTTTAGTTCTTTTAGCATTGTTTTGTATACAGAATGTGAAATAAGATGAAGGATGCATTATGTGAAACAGGCTTGTCAAAATGTTACAGGGAGGTGTAAAAAACCATTTATATAATTCACCCTGCAGAAATGGCAGAAATCCAAGTGGTTTCAAATGAGAACCTGTGATGGAGATGAACCTTTGTGGACCCCTAAATACACCCACTCATGTAGTTAAAATGGCCATCGTCCCTGATGATAAAATCAACTGTTTATGTTTCTGTTATATAGCTCGCAGTTCCTTTTCTTCCTCGGCTGAAAAATCTCACACGTTAATAAACATAAATGAAAAATACTTCTGGTTTAAAATTAAACCCTATAGCTTTGATGGATCATTAAACCCCACTCGTGGATTCTTTTGTTGGTCCAATCTAAAATTCTTGTGGTGAGAATGTTAATTTTTTAACTCCCAGCAACCATTTTAGCTCTATTTCTTTGACAGAGGCTACCAGGGATGCAGAGGAAATGAAACACTTAGCAGGCCTGGCCTTGGCTCTTTTTATGCTCCAAGCAAGCAAACAAGAACAAGATTACAGTGGCCCTGAATGGAATCAGAAATGGGAGAGAGGTTTCCTTCCCCCACAAGAAGCTCCTTGAACTAAAACAACGTTAAGATGTGATCTGCACCGGGAAAGCCACTCAATGCCTTCTAGAAGTTCTGTGATTTCCAATCTATCCTGGGCATCAACACTTGAAGATATAACCTCCGAACTGCTGTTTCCTCCTGGACATGAATAACTGCCTGGTTTTGAATTCAGGGAGCTGGAGGCAGCGCAGACTCATTGACACATAGGAGATGCCAAGGGCTGCTTTCAATTTCAACCTGAAGTTTTACATTTTAAGAAGACAAATGAACAGCATTACCTGTTTACTTCAATATTGACAAAGGGAAAGCCTGTGGCCCCCTTGCACCTGTTAACACTTGCTCCTCATACTGATGTGACCCACGCAGCTGCTCATTTCAATTAGCCTAGGGCCAGTCTTGGCATTTACTCACAGAAACAATACCACACAAAGGAGGGCCTCTGTGTATTCAAACGGGCATTCTTCCAAGTCACACTCAGCTTCTGCACATTTGACCAACCTGTCTCAATGAGTGCAACGTCTTGCTGGACACTTAATCCTTAAAACCTAAAGGATTCCCCCTGTTTCACTTAATGATTCTTTTCAATTTTTTCTTCCGTTTCTTTTTCGCACCTCTATTTTATTTTTTTCGTCAACCATTATTATTTTCCTTTTCACCTCTATACAGAGAGACACTAAGAGTGGTACTTGTTTGAGTTCTCATTTTTTCACAACCACAACAACAAGACAGAAGAAAGTAATGAAAAATACCGATGTTAAGAAGCTTCCTTATTTGTCAAATTAAAAAAAAATCAGAATAAGAAGTGATGGTCCACCCTGCGTCTCTTTTGCTTCAGTGCCAAGTTCGTTTTCAGAAGGAAGTCCTCGATTTAGAAGAAATTCTAGACCCTCCCTCTCCAACTTATTTCAATCATCATTTGGGGGCGGGGGCTTGTAGAGTGGAGGCGATTCTATTGCCTATACTCAGTGATGAAAACATCTATGACAGCTTCCCCCTGAATTACCACTGAAAGCACCACCATCCTCTCTCTCTCTTTCCCAAGCACCATCAGCATTCCCTTTTTATTTGGGTTATATTGAATGTGCCCTTTTATGACATGTCTAAGAGATGCTTAGAGACATTTCTTTATTCACTTCCCAAGTCTTCACTGTTGCTAGCACAGGAAATTTATCACCTCCTGGGCAAAGACCATGTTCTTACTTTTGTGATGCTCTAATCTTGCTATGAGACATTTGCTATATGCCCAGTGCTGGAAAAGTTCCTTCATTCAGATAATGAGGGGAGGGTACCTTTAAAAGTACTTGTCTGTTATATTGCACATGGACAGTGAAATATCCTGCCCTGGCCCACAGTGGAGTGTTACTTGTCTTTTGCTTCATGATAGAAAATGAGCCAGCTCACTGGGTCTGTCTTGTGTCTATGCAACCATCTGGAAGAACACATCTAGGGGCAGGCAGACATGTTAACCATGCCTTCACCGCCTCCACAAACTGGCCTCAGTGGGTAACTTCTTTCCCATTTGCCAGGAGATACATCTGCAGACAATCTCGTTTTTCAGTCTGAGTGTTTACACATTTAGTAAGAGGGCAGGTTCTATAAAACTCCTGTATCGGTATATATTTGTTTTGCTGTCAAGTTCCCTGTAGTTTTTGTTTGTTCAGGGGCTGAGTTTGTAGCAGGTGTTTGGAACAATTAACAGAAGCAGGGATACCAGTAGTGGGCGAAGAGTGGAAGAATATAAAACAAAAGCTTGACATTTTGAAAAACAAAGACCCTTAAAAATTACACTTAAGAACTGCAGACTGGAATACACCAACAGTGTTATGTTTAAAGTTTAATCTATGATAATTAAACTATGAATATGTGCTTTGGCCATAGAATATTAGACTGTATAAAACTAGCATTTTGAATGAATATATTTTATCTGATTTCTTTTTAATACTAAAACCATATTCTATAGGACTTGTAAAGCTTGAAATGTGAGATGTACAACAGATCTGTCAATGCAAATGACGGAATCAGTCCATTCTATTTGCTCCAGGTCATAAAATGCACATACAGGGAGAACGACCAGGAATGGTTTGGACGTTTTTGCTATTTGCAGAAACTTATAATCAGATGGAAGGAGTCTTTTTGCTTCTGTGTGGGTGACTAAGATAGTTAATTGGAGCTATGCCAAACAGTCTTTTTCATATCAAGGCAGTTTGGGGAAAATTATATTTATTTGGATGGTTTTACACTTTGAGTTTTGAGTTCATTAAAATCAGCATGAATTTACAATTATAGACTTCTAACTTATTCCATGAGCATAAATGCCAACTCATTTATGTTCTGACAAATAACATACACAAAGGTCTAAACACTTTGCCTAGAGAGGAAAAACTGCTCTTGGTCTTGTACTTTTCATTATTTTAACAAAAGAAGTTTAAACTGTTCTTTCTACTGATAGTCACTGACCCATGTCTTACGTGAGAGACATCACTAGTTCCTAAGGATATAACAGTGGGGGGAGATTTGGTCCCAGCCTGAAGAAGTTCTCATTTCATTTGTGAGAACAAGTACATTAGAATTTATAAAATACAGTATAAATATGGTTAGAATTATGTACCAGTTACTTCCAGAGGTAGCACTAAGTAATTCCCCTAAGAGAGTCATAGACAGCCTTGTTGAAAATGTAACATTTTAACCAAGCCTCAAGGTATGATTAGAAAGAAAACACTATGTTAATACTTCTTTGGGTGCTTGAATTAGAAGAATATCATGTTTGCTAAATAAATATACCAGGGATTATAAAGGAAATTGGATAATCTCTGAAGTGAAATGAGTCATCATTGTCACAATGGTCCAGGCACCCTAGGAAAGATGAAAGCCATTTCTCAAGAAGTGGTGAGCCAGAGATCCAGAATGGGACAATAAGAAAGAAATTGTACATCAAATAACACTCAAAGGAAAAAGAGCCAAATAAAATAAAAAATTCCCTGAAATTAGTGGCCATATATACAATGAATGAGGTTAAGTGGATTAATGAGAAGTTTAGAATTCACCTCAATGTAGCCCCCTTTCTCTCCCTGAATCAGCAAAGCTAAGAGCCCTCATTGACTTCCATCTCTTAATAAAGTCCAATTATCCATAAGGACCGAACCAGGTAGTTGAATATTTTGCAAACTGGCCCATGTCAAGTACAGGTGAAACCAAAGTGGCATTTGCCTTCCCACCTAGGCTAACCCCCTTCTTCAATCCACCTTGGTTCTTCTAAACTGTTTTATGTTCCTGTGCTCCATGCGAACTATCACCTTCATTCAAGCCTAGATGTCTTCTTAAGTCAAGTGATGAGCAAATTCACACAGCCTGCCTTACTAAGCATTGTTGACTAGAATATATTGTTAGCACTAAAATGTATAAGCTCTGCTATCCTTTTACCTAGTGCATCTTGCATTAGGCTCTGCCACTTATCAAAGACAAAATGATTACAAAGTAAAATTCATCATCTGTGGATATTAAGCCCCCATAAATTGATAGTATTCCCAATGGAACAGACATATGGCTGGTTGCCTAGAATATATGACATTAAGAGAAAGAAAAGGTTTCATAAATACTAGATATTTTTCTTTCTTGTATGATAGCCTTCTTAAGCATATAGGTTTTATCTTTAGCTTATTAGGACCAGTATCTGTTTTCATTTTCATTCCTAATATCCTAATGAGCTCTGTAGAACAACTTTTGCTATATAAATTCCCTTCCCCAAATCCTTCCCCCAACAATATATCTTGAGTCGTGTTTAGCACATGATGATATATATGTGGTTGACTATGCACAGTGAAAATTTATAGGTTAGCCCACAAAATGGGGAAGGTGGACATTATTTTGCCTGGAGAATGTAGGCCAGAATTACCTGGAATTGATTATTCTGTTGATTAACAGTTTGACTAGGTCTGCAGTACCTAGAGTAAACTGCTCTATCAACCCTTCCTCAAAGCCTCTGCAGTAGAGCAGAGGGGTAAGTCTCAAAAGACCTGGATTTGAGTTTATCTCACATACTTCCTGGCTCTGTGAACTTGGATAAATACCACAGCCCCATAAGCTTTAGTTATTTTCTATACATTAAGAATAATAACACCTTCTCTGCCTGCCTCGTACAGAGTTTGGAAAACTCAAATAAGATGATGTAGTGCTAAGATATCATGCTGTACCCACCAGACTACAAGGGCAGATTCTGTTTTCAGGGTTCATGAGAATGGCTGCTACAAGACTCTGTGCAGGTTGTGTAAGCAAGAGGGAGAGCAGACGAAGGTGGAATGAGATGCAGCCCCGGGATGGCCTCTCCTTCTCTCTGCAGGGGTACCCGAAGTCTGGTCATCTTACCAGTCCAATAAAGTATCCATCAATTCAATTAAGACTTCAAAACTTACTGCATTTTAAATCATTTAGAGCTGGTGGGGAAGTGATTGGAAGGATTTACATATGGTCAAGTTACCCAAATTTAACATCTTGGTTTATAACTCTTGCTGGTTCATTGTTATGTGGAGCCTAGTATTTCCATGTCAGATCTCCTAGGCTTATTCAAAATTTTAATGCAACAGACCTGGCCGTGGCCTACCACATTTCCAAAATTTTTTTTAAATATGACATTAATGCAAGACAGGATAGCTGATAGGCTCATATAATTTGGACTTACAAAATGCAATTGCTTCTAAGTTATCCAAGACATTAGAATTTATTCTTTTTTCCTCTTTTGGTGTTTTTTTGAAAAGTCATTATCATTTAATATATACAAAAAATCAGATAGATGATAGTGAGCAACACTTATGTTGTAGAAATGGCAGCAACAGCAGCATCATAACATCAGGAACCTAAAAGTGGGCCAGAGGAGATTCTTTTACTGGTGTGTGATAGACTCAAAATGAAGTACCACTATTCTGCCTGCTCATTCAGTCTCACAGCCCAGAAACTCTTCTCTTCAGTTGGATGTAGATGATGCTAGATGCAACAGCAATGGTCTATCATAGATCACAATTCAGCTCTTTTGAAACCTATCGTGAAAGCTCCTGTTCACAGTAGAGGTGGGAGTTTTGGAGCAACAGTAAAACATGAATTTAGCACACCAACTGCTGCAGCCCTGTATCAGACCCAAGCTCAGAGCCTTCATGACTCACTTTTTCCAGCTTCCAGCACTCAAAATGAGTTTCTTGCTCCCTGGCCCACTTTTCACAAGGCTATTTAAGCCAATGTTAGGATTTATCGCTCCCTGACTTACACCCTAACCTGCTTATTATTATGACTACTTTACCTAATTTATGGTGATAGAATAAATTCATATTTAAAAGTCAAAGCATTTTTTGACCTTGATAGTAAAAATAAAATGTTTGTTCCTTTTAAACAAAAACATACTCACTATGAAGACTTTAACATGTCTAATACGAGGGGGGTTTTTCCTAAAGGAAGATAATCTTAATATTCTATAGGAAATTTCCCATGCACAGTCTGATTTCTTTCAATGAGATGAGATAATCACAAATTTTATGATGTCTCTTAAGCAACATACCATATTAAGAGACTAAATGACAGAGTAAAAAGAATATTCCAAGAGAATTAGGAGGCTTTTGTATTAACCTGGGATTTGACCATGTAGCTTTGTGTAGGTCACCTTGCTTTTTGGGTCCTAGATTTTGTATTTATAAAATGGTTTCCATGACCCTTAAAAGCCCTCCCTCATCAATTTCCTCATCTGTAAGATGCAGGTAATAAGAATAGCTGTACACGGGTTGCAGTAAGGATTAAATGGTGTTCAGCACAGTTTATTGTAAGAACATTAACAAAAGCTGAATAAATGACAGATTTCTATAATAATTATTTAATTATTTATCCTTACTACTTTTTGTTAAGACTATTATACTACCATGGTTGAACATGCTACATAGACATCTTTACTATATATAATATAAATATGTAAGCTATGTATAAAATAGTTGGATTTGTACAATAAGTACAAAATATACTGGAAATGAAGACCAACACATTGGAGTTCAAATATCTTAGAAGTTGAGGTTTGACTTTGAACAAACTGACCATTTCTGTTTTATGAATACGCACAAACAGCCAAACAAGTTTAACAGGTTTTGTGCTTCTTTCCTCTGATCTTATTTTTTGGAGTGTATTTTTAGTATCTGATTAGCAAGGACTTGGACTTGAACTGAAATCCCAAGAAAAGGGACACTTTGGGGAAACAGAATATTTTATTTCTAACTGTTTCTTTCACAAAAATGTTAGGAAACACTTTTTTTTTCTTATGTTGATGAGTTAACAGAAAAAGTTTTGGACCGAAGTTTGGTAGTGTGATTCATAAAGATATTAACCTACTTTAACGTTTATAGACAAAGATTTAGTTTGTAAATTCTTGTTTACATATGCAATTCATATACTATTGTCCTGTGAAACAGAACATTTATTTTATAATTTTTCAAAAACCTAATTCATTCTCACCTTTGGCACCAGCTAATGAAGTACAGACATACTCTTACAATTTCAGTGAATTGATTCTTTAATAGCAACTTAAAATCTGAACTGAGGGAAAACTTGACATGTTTACAAGCAAATGTTCAAAGGTTAATATCACTTTCTGTCCTGGAAAGAATTTATAACTTAGTAGAACAAGATATATGATGTGTGTTTATAAGGACATGAACCTGATTAATAAAATAATTAGACACTTATATATTAAAAGTGAAATTGTGTTTGAAAGAGGTTATCTCACCAGACTATGTTTCTTCTAACAGTGTTGACATAAGTTAAAGTGTTTTGCAACATCCTTCTCTGGATTTGGGTTCATGGTCACTTTCACTAAGAAATTTAAGTACTACAGAGGTTTATCTGAAAAATAACTTCCCAGTCTTTCCTTTATTATAAGATACTTACCTTTATTATAAGAATACCTACAAATAAACTTGTGCTTTCTCCAAAAATAAAATGCATCCTCCAAGGACTGGTATTGGTCATCTTCTAGGAATACTGGAAAAACACGTAAAATGGAACCCTAGTTTTTCCTTGTAACATACAGTTATGAAATACTTTTGAAGGCAGAAAACACCATCAGAACTAATGCGAAAACACTGACAAACAAATGGCTGTGGCTACATATATAATGAGTCCACTGTGGGCAGTGATAGGCGAGAGAGCTTCATAGGGAAAGTAGAATTTGAACTTGGCCTTGGGTGATAGAGATGGATAAGTATGTAACATTACAGAGTAATATGTCACAGATTATATATTTTAGATTTAAAAGAAATCTTCTTTTAAATTCTCTGATTTTACTGATGAGAACATAGAGCCTAAGAGATATTATTAATTTCTCAAGGAAATCCGTCTAAGCAGAGAGCAGGAACTAGGTTTACTAGAGGTTGGTCTAGGTCTCTTTTCATGAATATAAGAAAAGCATCTCTCTGCTCAATCAAATCCATAAGTGGTTTGGAGTATGGAATAGGACGGTTTCTATTTACTGATTTAATAAAACCAACAGATTGTTTTAATGTTAAATTCAAATCTAGAAGCATCCTGTTACCATCTTTACTTGTATTTTGTTCTTAAGGTTTTAAAAAATGTTATAAATTTCTAAATGATGATGGTTACTTCATGAACATTGATAAAATGACTAACCTCTGATATAATATCGACACTGCAGGGAATGCTCAGTGTTTATAGACAGGTGCAGTCTTGAGATACAGCTTGACTGCTTAAAAAAAAAAACAAAACGGGTTATATAAGGCCAAGTTTCTCTAGGTGGAAAGTGTTTTTCTTATAACCAACAACACACAAAATTCCCATCTTACTGCAAAAATGGAGTTGAAACTGTTAAAGTTGCTGTGATCGCTATAAAGAAGCCCAAATATTGAGCTAGATGGAACATGTCACAGGAAAAATCATCTCTTCAGCCTGGGTTATGAAGGGGTTAATTATGAGACCTGAGATAAGGTGTTCGTACATCTAGGCACTTCATCAAGCCACGGAGTCAGGAAACAAGGGAGAATAGATGAAGGTGCTAGGGATAATAATGACGGCAAGTAATGATTTCCCTAGAGGTGAACTGATCTATGGCCACGAGCAAAGAAAAAAAGGCGAGGAAGTACCATAACATTACCTTGGAGTACTTAACAGACTCAAAAGCAGTAACCCTGTGTCAGAAAAGGCCCATCATCCTGCTCATTTTAGGTAAAAGAGTTATGCCAAAGTACAAGAGGGGAATGCAAAATTCACATATGAAATTAAACAGCTGAAAGGTATGATTTAACAATGCTCAAAACTCAATAAGCCAAAGATAAACAGCAAATTAGATGACTCAATGTCAGGAGGAAAAAACATCTTCCATCGATCCCATCGTCAAAAATTAATCTGCCTGAGAATGCCCTCTGCTCCAATCCCCGAGCTGATGAAGAGTGGAGAAATAGAGTAAAACCTGTGTACGAGCGCTTCACCTTCAGGCTAGACCCTGATTACAATCTCCTGTGAGACATTTCAGCATGAAGCGCCTCTCATGTTGGGACTGCAAAATTAAATTGCGATCAATACTTTACAAAAATAATTGGGGAAAAATGTTCAGAAGTCGGAGCTGCACTGTGTGGCCACAAACATATGAAAGTTATTTTTTTTCTACCTTTCTGGGGGTTATTCTTCAGGATACATCAGTTCAAAGGTGTCTCTTGACAATAGTGTTCTTGGAATGGTTTCGCTCACCTTGTTAGGGAATTTTAAAAGCAGAGGAGCATTTACAGTCTACAAAGAGTGGTATCTTATTGCTGTATTCTGGTTTCCTGTTTTTTGGTGCTAATCTCATCCCATAAATTCTTCTCATCTTCCTTTGAAGTTGATTTCAATTTCTTTGCAAATTACTTCTCCTCATTAAACAGAAGTGACAAAAAAATGATATATTCCAACGAAATGAAAACACACACACAAAAATTTAGTAGATTTTTGGAAACTCTGTTTCAGAATTGATTCAGAATCCCTCAGTACATTTAAATGTTGAACTCTGTAGTTACATTTAGGATAAAAAAATATATATGTATTGAATCACACTCTTTGCTTCCTTAAGCAATGCTTAGTATTCAGCTTTTCTTTCTTGCCTCCCTCTGAGTAAGTTCTTATTTTTGGCAAAGATTTACTTTTTAATCCATAAAAAGAGGAAGAGTTAGAAAATGTAAATGCCTATGTGAAATTCTTGCTTTTTCAGTAAATGGTCATTTTTAGTTTTGTTACATAGAAATTTCAAAATATTGTACTTATAATTGTAGCTTTGGAATCTGTATTGACTTTTCTGAAGTTTTATTTGTGGTTCAACTCTTCTGACAAGACAGACTTCTGATTTCCCTCACATGAATCATTTATTATGACCGGAGTCACACAAACAGAAGAAAAAAAGCAGCTGCATTAAGAATACACTATACAAACCACACTAAAGTAGGTGGGACATAAGCGGCTACTGGGGAGTGCCCAAAGAGGGGTAATCAATGGCTTGCTGTCACCATGGGGCAGGGACATATTGAGTGGTGTCCTATAGGGCATGGGGACTGGGGGAAGAAATTGAAAGTGTGCTTATTAACTGTGAAAATGACAACACCGTGGACTGGATTTCAAAGACCTGTGTAGACTTGCAAAACATTTCAAGTGACCTTCCCCAATGAAGTGACAGTACCCTCAGAAACAGGGGCAAGGGAGAATTTTATAGAGCACCCCCAAAGGAAACAGATAACTTATATCTCATGATTAACTATGATAAATTTCAAATTTCAAATCAGTTTCCTTCCACCTTTCTCCACACCCTTAAACCACCTTTTCACACTGTTATTCTGGTCAGAAAGCGATGCTAAGATTCACTGGAGGTGCACATAACAGAGACGAGGAAAGAAGAAGGCAGCAGGACTGGGAGAGACAGAAAGACATCAGCACTTGTCACACATGACCAGTGGCCCAGCCTGCTGGCAACCACACACATCACACTCACGCAAAATACACTCCTGATCGTTCAGAAACACACTTTCTGGAACATGCTTCAAAATTGCAACTGCCTGACTTTCACGGACTCAATGCCCCAAGTCATAGTTCAGGCACCTGCTTTCCTAGAAAAATTTCTCTAAATCTCCCCAACTCCAAAATTAGGCATTCTGACCCTATGTGTGCATTTTTATGGTATTCACATATTCAAATTAACTTTTTTCTTTCCTGCTAGAGTGTAATAATTTTGATAGAATAGTCTGTCTTTTATTCATATTTTACAGCCAAGCTTTTTTTTCGGACATAAAGAACCCAATTTCTTTATAACATTCTCTCACTGATTTTGTTTTCCAACTTTTAATTTGCCATGTGTCACATCGGACTAATCTACACGAGGCTTGGATTTCTAGTCTCTAAAGTGAAAAGATTGAACTAAATAAAGTGGCTCCAAGGTCCCTTCTGTGTCTAAAATTTCAGACAATAAAAATGATTGAATATTTTGCCAAAAAGCTAATCACAGTGCCTGCCCCAGCCACAGCCAGTACTACATGGCATGAAATAAAACTTTTTTTTTTAGAAAAACAAAAATATTGTTCCTGTTTGTTTGTATTCTATATGACAACACCTCACCCTTGGCTGCAGCAATGGTCTCTCACTGGAGGCACCATATATAAAGTTGCTCCGTGTGAAATTGCTGGTATTTACTCATTTTGACATATGCAAATGTTGATTTTAGGAGGATCAAACTAATATCTGGCTCTTCAGAGAATGATGGTATGGTTTGTAATAAAGCTAGAGTAAGATCAATCTGAGTTCTTTTGCAAGTTGAATAGTGAAGCATACCAAGGCCCTGGCAGCTTGTACAAGGTGAGAGCCGATCGTTGCGTGGAGCAGAGGATAGGCCATAAAGGGAAGCGGCAGCTATGGAGACATAACATCACAGTAACCTGAGACTGTACAGAAACAGAGCCCATTTGTTAGCAGAAAGCATGAGGTAATGAAAAGACATATATGACATAAAGACCAAGTTAGTACAAAAGGAGGGTAGGCTCTCTGGAGAATGACTGGGCCATATTAACATTGGAGCTCTCTAGTATCTCCACATGAATGCCATTTACCTTAGTCCCCACTGTCACCTTGCATCCACTGTCATTTCAAATTATACTCAAAGGTGTTTGGGTTTTTGTACTTTTTACCATTGAGACAACTGCCTTCCCATGACCCACAACAACTTGATCATCCTAGAAGGGCTCACTGTAATTTGAAACCAGATAAATAAAATAAATACTAAAATACAACACCAGGCAAGGCTGTGAAGTCTTTATAATATTGGCGGCTACAAGTTAGTGTCTACCACATGCTAGGAACTTGATGCATATTATTTACCTCCCTGAAGGCAGCTGTGGGAGATAAGTGTTACAAGTCCCACTTTACGGATGAGGAAACTGGGACTCAGAAAGGATAGAAGGACTTGTCCAAGGGCACACATTTAGTAAGAGAAGGAGCTGAATTCAAACACAGTTTCATTGGTTCTAAAGTATGAGCTCTTTCCACTGTCACACACTGCCTCCGCACTCCAGAAATACGAAGATGTTAAAATGAGAGTTTACATGGAGTCTCTTTGTGTAAGTCATATACCAATTATCAACCCAACTGGACACATATGAAAGACTTCCCAATTTAGCCTTGGTCCTCGATTTATCCACGTGGTTATTCTGATTCATGCTTCCCTAATGAATCAAACATTTGCATCAGCCTTGGCAAATACGCTCTGTAGTTCTAAGTGTCTATTGGCTTTGGATTAATGCTCTGGAAAGAAGCACAACATAAACCACTTCATTTTGTCCTAAAAATCAAGACCATTTGTGAAGTCCATGGGAATGTCATCATCTGACTAAAACAAACCAGTGATTTCACTCTGACATAGGACATACGCTAATTAGATAATGGACAGAGTATACTTGGAAAAATCTGTTATATTCATTAAAATGAATGTTCTGTATGTTTCAGGCACTCTCCTGAGTGCTGAAGATAAAGTAACAAGTGTGCCAGACAAGATCTTGCTCTTACATAATATCTACTTTAGTGAAGAGATTTTTTAAAAGGAAGAAAAGAAATAAAGGCCATCATTTGGAGAGGATTAGCTATCATAAACACATTTTTTTTTCAAAAATAAATGACACAGTGTGAAGTACAGACAGCATGTGGAGGGGGGGCATATATATTAGATAGAGGTGCCACAGAAACCTTCTGGTTAAAAGTAAGTTAAGGCCTGAATGATAAGTGAGAGCAATCCACATAAATACTAGGGGGAAAAGTTAGGTAAAGGGAATAGTAGTTGCAAAGGTTTCCAGGAAGAGACAGCCTTGACCTGTTATCAGAGCAGAAAGATGACCCGTGTGGCTTGAGTGGCATAAGTGAAAGAAGATGAGGTAACAGGTAGATAAGGTAGAAACTCATAGGTCATGCAAGAACTTTAGATTTTCTCCTAAGTGCAAATGTGGAAATGTTTTTTAAAAATTAAGCATGAGTTTACTTTTGTGTGTGGTATAAGCTGGTGGTCAAATTTCTTTTTTTTTTTTTTTTGCATGTAGGTGCCAAGATCTCCCAACACCATTTGTTGAAGAGGCTATTTTTACTCCATTTTATGCTTCTGCCCCTTTTGTTGAATATTAATTGACCATAGAGACATGGGTTTATTTCTGGGCTCTCTATTCTGTTCCATTGATCTGTGTGTCTGTTCTTATGCCAGAACCAGACTGTTTTCATTACAGTGGCCTTATAATATAGTTTGATGCGAGGCATTGTGACCCCTCCTGCTTTGTTCTTCTTTCTTAAAATTGCCGCAGCTATTCAGGGTCATTTATGGTTCCATATAAATTTTTGAAATGTTTGTTCTATATCTGTGAAAAATGTCATTGGTAATTTAATAGGGATTACATTGAATCTGTAAATTGCTTTGGGTAGTATGAACAGTTTGTTCATGTTAATTCTTCCAATCCATGAACATGAGATAACAGACTTAAATATAAGTTGTGACACCATAAAAGTCCTAGAGGAGAACATAGGCAGGAAAATCTCAGATATTCCATGCAGCAATATTTTCACCAATATGTCCCCTAGAGTAAGGACATAAGGGAAAGAATAAACAAATGGGACTTCATCAAAATAAGAAGCTTCTGCATGGCTCATGAAAGTATCAGCAAAATGAAAAGGAAATCAACGGTATGGGAAAATATATTTGCCAATGATACATCAGACAAAGGTTTGATCTCCAAAATATATAAAGAACTCACATGATTCCACTCCAGGAAGACAGACAATCCAATTAAAAAATGGGCAAAGGACCTGAACAGACACTTCACCAAGGAGGACATACAGAGGGCCCAGAGACACATGAAAGGATGCTCAGCATCACTAGTCATCAGAGAGATGCAAATTAAAACCACAGTGAGATACCACTTCACACCAACCAGAATGGCCATCATTAACAAATCAACAAACAATGAGTGCTGGCGAGGATGTGGAGAAAAGAGGAACCTAGTGCACTGTTGGTGGGAATGCAGACTGGTACAGCCACCATGGAAAAAAGTTTGGAATTTCCTCAAAAAACTAAAAATGGATCTGCCTTTTGACCTAGCAATTCCATTGCTGGGATTGTACACTAAGAATCCTGAAACACCAATTCAGTAGAACCTATGCACCCCAATGTTCATAGAAGCACAATTTACAATAGCCAAGAATTGGAAGCAACCTAAGTGCCAACAGTAAATAAGTGAATCAAAAAACTGTGGTACATTTACATAATGGAATACTACGCAGCAGAAAGAAGGAGCTCCTACCCTTCACAACAGTGTGGATAGAACTGGAGCATGTTATGTTAAGTGAAATAAGTCAGGTGGTAAAAGACAGATACCATATGATCTCACCATAAGTGGAATCTAATCAACAAAATAAACAGGCAAGTAACATATAACCAGCAACATTGAAATAAAAAACAAACTGACAGTAATCAGAGGTGAGGAGCGAGGAGGGTGACAGGGGAAAGGGAGGGGAAGGGTCATCAAGGAACATGCATGAAGGACGTATTGACAAAGCCAGATGGGGGAAGGATTGAGGGTGGGAGGTGGGGGTGGGTTGGGCTGGGGAAAGTGGTGGTGGGAAAATGTTGACAAAAAGAAAGTAGACAGGGGGATGCTAGGAGTAGTGTGGGGAATTAAGAAGCCAAAGAACTGGTGTGTGCAGCCCATGGACATGGACTAAGAGGTGTGGGGATGATGGGATGGTGCAAGGTAAAGGGGATAAAGGAGAGGAGAATGGGACAACTGTAATAGCATGCTCAATAAAATATAACAATAAATAAATAAATAAATAATTTTTTTTAAAGATGTCAGAAGAGGATAAGAAAAAAAAATTTAAGCATGGAAATGACCAGAGGGCACATGGATGCTTGGTGGTAACCATGAGAAGGCTATCTGTACCTACTTTTGTTTTTTTATGCTGAAGGTTTCAGTATGGCATCTATCACTCTGGTAAATATATCACTGCCCTGTATCTGGTTCTCAGACTTATAAAACAAACTTGATTTTTTTTCCAAGATATCAAATGAAAATACATCTCTTAATGTTAAATACAGCCTAATCAAGGACTTAAGACTCTGTATACAAAACCAAAAAGTCCATGTATTCACTTCTAACAAGAAATCATCAGAGTCCAAAAAATCTCAGTCTATTTATACAACCCCTGGCATTTGTCTCCACTTTGCTAATGAATGTGGAGTAATGAAAGTTCATTGACTAAAACTTTCTCTCCCCTGAATAGTGCTCAGGTGAGCATAAGCCATTTTGCCCATCACATGCACCCACAGCCATGTTTCCATGATTAGCTGACCTGCTTTCTAGGGAAAAGAGTCTCTCTATAGATCCCCTATATTCAGTCAGATGATCATGGAGTTTGCTGCCCTGGGAGCCCTTCTGCTTCCTGCCAATGACTTTGAGCATCTGTTCTCGGGTTACATATTTATACTTCATTGTAATTTTGTTCTATGTCTAGATTTCTGGGGGTTCACCCAGTGTAGCCACCAAAGGCTGATGGCAAATGGAACAAAGGGAATGTAGAGATAAATCAAGTAATCTATTAATGAGTGTAGACATCCCTGATTCTCAAAGGGTAGGCATACTGAAGGTATCTTTGGAATGTGGTTGACATTGACTGTTTCCCCCTTGGGAATCTATCTCTCCGTACTCAGTCCTGCCTCAAATATTTTATAATGTTGATTAGAGTCAACAAGTTTTGTCTTGACCCATACAAGACCCAGGCTCGAGGAAGCCATTCCTGATATCCATTCTCCTTTCAAAAAAGCAGTGTCTTCATCCTGACCTGGCATCACCTGGAACCCCGCACTAGACCTATTGTCTTCCACATGTTCTAGATTTATTCTGACCTCAAACTCATTATGTGGACTCACAGAATTCCAGACTGGGCTCCACTATGTGATTTTTGTAGCCCATCCCCCAAATTTTCAGAAGCAGAATGGAGGCCCTGGAGGTTTCAACAACTTGTTTAGTTTGAGACTCAGTTCATGGCAGAGACAGAACTAATATGCAGGTCTCCTGATACCTAGTTGAATATCTTTTCCATAAAATCTTACTGGTATTATCTACCCTCTCAGGACCTTGCCAGGAGCCTGCATAATCAATTTATTTAACACAACTTATTTGAGTTAGGGTTTTGTGGCTGACAATGATATGTTACTTCCCTTAGATAACACTTTTGCTGGATGGAAGGATAACTCAGGAAACATGGTGGGTTATAGAGATGACAGTTTGGGACAGGTTGTATGAGACATGGCAGACTCTTCATGGTGAAATGATCTGGCCAACAGCCCGTGCTGAAGAGGCAGCCCAAAGCAGACCTCATAAGCCAGAACTGATAGAGCCAGCACTGGCCTGGCAACCCAAGGCTGGTTAGGGACTAACAATAAGCCTTGACATTAAAAAAATATGAGCAATTAAAATTCTCCTTTTAAGGAATTTATAATGGGAAGAGGGGAGAGAATCAGAGTAAGCAGTGAGAGCTAAAACTGAAAATGTTATTAGAGAATTCCACAGAGTTCATGAATCTGAAGTTATGGGGAGAAGAGACTGTGAGTAAGATGGGGAAGTAAACTATTAGTAGGCAGAGGAGATGTGTGTGTGTGTGTGTGTGTGTGTGCCTGTGTGTGTGTGTGTGTGTGTGTGTGTGTGTGTATAAATAAAATGAGCTATTTGATAATGATATAGAGAGAAGCAAATATGCAGAATCTTAATCATTGCTCACGGGGAAGAAGAGTCGATGAATCACAAACACTTGTTCCGAGGTCCCTGGAGATGGATAAGGGTACATCCATTTACTAAATTCTATTTTTCTCTGAGTCTTGGCTGTCAGGTCATATGGCTGAATGGCTATCACTTATGAAATTCTCATAAGATTACTATTTCCTTGCTATTCCCAAGTATATCATTTTAATATGGCATTATATAAATAACTCAGATGAATTTCTATTTATTTCTATATAAACAGCCTAACTGAAACTTAGAGAGCATATGCTTCAGAGCTGAATGCATTTTCCCTCACTGGAAATGGTTATTTGATTTAGGTAATTTATTATGTAATTTCTTTTATTTAGGTATTTCCTTCGAGGAAGTCAAGTGATGCTGGACGTGACTTCTGTTTATCAGTGCATATCAAGAGATTAGAATTAAATGGACTTCATATTTTACCTTGTGATGTCATACAAAGACTTCATATTTTAAAGTCACCAATGAAATTATTATATAAACAAGGACTTATTTCCAAAGATGAAAATGAGTCAGTGTACAAGGTTGAAAAATAATTTGAAATTATCAATGTTTTAAAATCTGAAGGTGCTTTTACATTATTTTTATTGGTAAAAGTTACCACAGTGAATCAAAAGTCAATGGGAGCAATAACTGTGGGTACCAAATGACAATTACACTGTTTTTCAACTCAGCCACATGTCAGAACTATGGTTATCTAAAAATTTTTAAAAATTATTCTGCAGGTATTTTTTAAAAAAAAAATATATATATATATTGTTCTCCAGGAAGAAATTTATCCAAGGAAAACTGTGCTTATTGTCATTTCATATTTCTGCCAAGTGCAAATCTGTTCGGAGCCCTTCCCATCATCCAAACACACGTCCTTGACCAGGTGTTCTCGGAGCACGCACTCCATGCATGCCTTCCTGAGGCAGAGGATAAACACAGGCAGAGGCAGAAAGGAAAACCAGCCATGTACAATTGTAGTCATTATTTCAGCTGCATACTGATAAAGTTGCAGATTATTCTACCTTTTTTTTTACAACTAAACTTTGAGCTGAAACCAAGGAAATTCTTGAAATCCAGGCAGCTTTAATTGTTTCTAAATAAAAATTCAGAATGCTGTAAGTCCTGGAATGGCTCCTGGGCAATGTATATCTTGCAGGTTAAATATGTTTTGCCCCAGAGGCTGCAGTTTGTCGGGCATAGAAAACAAGAAAAGTGAAATTGGTGACCCCGGCTAGTCCAGACTGGATACTAACACATATCACTTAACTGTCTTCAAATGTGACCCCTATTTTTACTATCAGTTTCTCTGTCCTCAGTAAATTGTTGCTAATTAAAGAAGGGGAGAATGAAGAAGAGAAGTGAGGGCCCAGTAGGGTTGGGAAGGGCACATTAATAAGATTAAAAAACTAGAACATTCTCCTGATCTATTCTTTGCATTCTCTCACATTTTTAAGAAGGAAGGAGAAAGAACACTTCCTGTCTTAGCCTAAAGGGAGCATAAAGAACAAGGTCCTCTAGGAACGTTAGGACATTTCCATTTTTTCTCTCTAGTATTTCTGATACAACGTTACTAGAGAGGGAAAAGAAAGGTTGCCTATATAATTTTTTTAAAGTTTATAAAATCAGCATTTACCATTCATTGCCAAATTTAGCTCCTCGAAAGCTAAGAAAAAAAAGGAAAAAATAGCATAGGTATTAAAGATGAGACTAGACAGAGAAAGCTCTAATCCTTTCGGAGCCGAATGAAATCTATGTTTCTGTACTATTAAGTATAGTATAAAAAGGCCAAAATCATGGGCATTAGCCCCATAGGGGCCAGTTAGCTAGACTCAAATTCAAGGCCACAGAATATATATCTAACTTTGCTGCTGGCAGTTAATTGTATCAATGACCATCAAGGGGAATAGAAAAGTGCCTTTTTCTTGGTGCCTGTTTTAACATTGCCTAACACTTTCAGCTTAGCTGTTATAATTGTCAAAAAATTAGGAGCATTTAAAAAATCAAATCAATTTTAAATGTAGACTTACATCCATAAGCTGCTATGAAAACAGGACATTTGTAAAATACAACTAGGTATCTCTTTTGTAGATGAAATTTTCATATTTTATTTACCCAAAGCCAAGACCAAATAGTCTACTTTGTTCCTCATAGTTCATAGTGTGGTTTTTCTCATTGTAGCATTTTTCATTACAAAAATGCTTATAAATATCATATTAAAATCATGAGAGTTAAAAATCACAATAATTATATTTGTTTCCCTTTTGTAAATTATATCATGGCTAAATTTAGTTATCAAGGTTCTTGACTAAAGACTTTGTCTTTAGAATCAGGAAGAAATACCTAAGACTCAGTTTATCTTTTTAGTATAATTTTCACTGTTTTTGCATAATAATATATAAAACTATTTTACAGTGTTATAAAAAACTAGAGTTTCAGGATTAAGCAAAAATTATCATTAAAATATTACAACAGGAATGATATGGAATTCACAACGAAATGTTTAAGATAGATTTCAAAAATACATATTCAAAATGGAAAACCAAGCTTTGCATATTGATAAGGTGATGGTGGCAATGTTAACTGTTGAATCAATTGAATAAAGAAAACATGGCACAATATTGAAATGTGTTAAAACAGTTTTCTGTTTCATCTGTAACTACTTTTGTACAAATTTAAAAAGTTTGTTAATTGTATTTAGGAAAACTGTCTTTACAGTGGACTTTATCATATGGGAAAAAGGTATCCTCTCCCTTCTTCTTTCCCTCCCTTTTCTTTCCTTTTCTTCCCTCCGTCCCTTTCTCCCTCACTCCCTTTTCTTTCTTTTTTTTTCTTCCTTCCCTCCTTCTTCCCGTCAGTGTTTAAATAAGATCAGGTCCTACGTCATGCCTGCAGACTAAAGAAGGAAATTCTGGAAGATGGAGGGAATCCCGCTGCAAGTTGACAGAGCCTTGGTGACTGCTCTGAAAGTCAGCAAGAAGCAGTCAGGGGTATCTGAGTTTTCTTAAGGTTTGAGTGATCAAATAATAACTAACATTTATTGAGAATTTATTATGTACCACATCATTCCAAACCCTTTATAAAGAGTATTCTATTGGATTGGCCAAAAAGTTTGGTTAGTTTTTTTTCTGTAAGATGGCTCCAGTAGTGTTTAGTTGTCTTTAACTTCATTTGAAACAATTTTGTCAGATTGTATTGTGACAGCAGTCATATCAGTGTGCATTTTTTTTAAAAAACATCAAAATTGGTGAGTTTTTGTGTAGCCATTTTAATACTGAAGATGGAAAAATATACAACATTTTTGGCATATTATGTTTTATTATTTTAAGAAAGGTAAAAATGCAACTGAAACAAAAAAAAATTTGTGCAGTGTATAGAGAGGTGCTATGACTAATAGGACACATCAAAAGTGGTTGTGAAGTTTCTTGGTACTATCGATATTTTGGCCAAATAGTTCTTGGCTGTGGGGCTGTCTTATTCATTGGATAACATTTAACAGCACCCCTGGCCTCCCCCCACTGGAAGCCAATAGTAGGAGATAGCCGACATACTCAAAATACCCAAATCAGTAGTTATTGGTGAAAATAAAAAATGTGTCTCTTGTTTTATGGAAAAAAAATACAGAGTTTTAGACCAACTCAGTATTTAAATTAACCCTCATAAAACTTTCAATAATTGAAGAAATTGAGGCTCAAGGGAAGAATATTAACATGTCTAGAGTTTAGACAGATAAGGGTTACTTTAGAGTCAGGATTCACGTCTTTATACTGTCTTCTCATGAGCAGATTTGTGCACAAAGCTCTGAATCACTGTTCCCTAAATGCATCCAAGCTGAGAGCTCAGGAAACATGGTGTGCCACTTAGACGAGTGACTTTCATTCTTGTTCTCTCAAAGTTTATTTCAGGTATGATATACAAACATAGTCAACACCACTGACTGTAGAAGACTACATGTTCCTATGAACAGGTATGTAATGGGAACACACTCAGGCATTGATAATATATTCACAAGTCACTATGTATGGTCCATCTGTCTGGTTTACCCACTCTGGATCTATGGACCTTGGTCACGGTTGCCAGCTGAGGTCCAACCAGTTTCTACATCTATCTCCAACACTACCTAAAGCGATTCTTTAGCCCCCCAAGTGTGAATGACTAAAGCTACACTATGAAACAAACTATAAAGTTTACCTAATTCTTCTTGTGGCTGAATGTCTAAGATAATGCCCTGGTTTATTTTTAATATTAAAGAAGGATGTGTAAAAGATTATTTTACAAGGAAGAAGAAATATGGCAAGGTAAAAGTAATATGGTAATCTATAGGAATTCCATTTTTGCATATTCACAGCACTTCTTTCTTCCCCATGGAAGAGGGAAATAGGGTCATAATAATTAATTAAGTTATATTATATTATTAATACTCTCTTAAGGCATTGACAAAAACTGGCAATAGTACATTTTCTTTGTTTTAAACAATCATCCTAAAGGGTTAATCAACATTTACTATAAAAAGAACAATGATGTTTAGCCAAATAGTTTTTAAAAAGCAGATGACAAAAAGTAGCTTCAATAATTTATATTAATTTCAGTCCTATGGTTAATGAGGCAAATGGAGTGCTCTCAGAGGGGATAAAAGCACATGGCAGCAGCAGCGAGACTCCACACTACCGCTGGCAAAAGATACTGTACCTCCAAAATACCCCCAATCACCTACTATTCATACTTTACACTCAGGACTTACTATCATTCTAATTTTGCAGATGGCAGCTAAAATAGTGCCCATACAATCATAACACAAACAAGCCACTGCTTATATTCTTCTTTGTTGTCATGGTTATTAGCCTTTGAGATGCCATCCAATTTGTCTGAAATTTTCACTTATGTAAAGCATATACTTATTTGATCAGGCACAGAAACAGCGAGACTGTGATCAGCTCTATATAGCCCAACAATTAAATTGTTGTCGTGCTAAAGATATATCGAAGTTGAAAACCAAATCATAGGTTGGATTACCAAATAGTATGATGAATAGTCAGATTGCTCAGAAAGACGATTGATTCATCTGAGATCCATCTGAGAAAGTGTAAATGCATGTTCATGCTACTAACATTAATTAGGCAACGACTATATCATATATGTTAGATACTGTACCAGGTACTAGAAACAAGAAAAAAGATAAGACTTCCCCTCTGAGTTCTAAAATTCCCCTGGGCCCACAGAGACCATTACTACTCACTTTGATTCAAAGTAATAGTGCCACCTGCCCAAGCAGCGTGGCGCTGTGTTGAAAGTAGCGGGAGATTCAGAAATGGTGGGAATTTGCTGGAGAGAGAAGGTGGATAAGTTTGAAGGAAAGAAAAAAGTGAAACAGGAAAAAAGCCCTCATCATAGGCAATTTATGATGGGGAATTGAAAATTTGGAGGGAGAGAAAAAGAGGTTTCAAGCAGTAAGTGAAAAAGTGGTAAAGCAAGGGATAAATGGATTTAAAGCAGTGGACCTGTGAATTTTAAACAAGATTTCCTTTTTATGTTTTTTCACAGAAGTAAAGATCTGGATTCCTTTTTACACACATTGTTTGCTAGACATATTTCTCTTGGTACAATACACTATTTAGACTAGACCCTTTGGAGCTGCCATGTTTATTTGGGTTACACACCAAAAAATGAAGAAGCTACTTGATAGTACAGTTCTGCATAAGAGCAGAAAGTTGTCTTCCAGAAGATACTTTGTACATTCCAGTCCCCAGATCCCAGGGCAGAATAGCAGCTGTGTTTTCAGGTTGACATGGTGGACAGTTATGAAGACAATGTTAGAAAGGAAGTACAAGTGGTGGGAAGAAATTTTTAATGTCCTTTACCCTCCTCATCCTATAAGTCAAGAGAATAGAAGGGAAAAGAGAAGATGGTAGAATGATCGTCTTCTTTGTGCTTTGTTACCTTTTATGGATTATCACCTCTGCCCCCTCCCCGCTAGCTTGAGAAAAGACAAAAAAAAAAGATTAAAAATGGCTGGGTTTAGGTAAGGGTACAGCAAACATTTGTGAGTGAAGCAAAGCTAAGAACAAGGAGAAAAGTAGGACAAATACCACTTGACCAACTGTTCCTTCCTCTTGATATCCACATTTACACCCCTTCCCCTTGATACCATCTACATTTACACTCCTGTCCAACCCAAACAATTTTAGGGAGTAATAGGAGATGAGAAAAAAATAAAAAGAGAAGATCAACCTTATCCCTCCAAAACTCTCATTGTAACTTCTTCCATATTCTTTACTTCTACTTGGCACTACCCACTTCAACATCATCTCAGATCCTCCATCTTCTGAGATTCTATTTGAGTTGTTCCGATGACTGCTCCATAACATCACACTGCTCCACCTCAAGATTCTGGAGCTAGCACCAGTGGCTTAGAGAAATTCCCTCTTCCTCTGGCCATTATGTAGGAAAAGCTCTGTAATCTGTAACTAGGATTGCAAGAGGCAAGATATGCTTTTGATACTCGGAACTGAAAGTACAGAATTCGTTTTCCCTTAGCAAGTAGTTTCTGCCCTAAATTATTTCCACATTCTAAACAAGTAATTTATATATGTTTAGACAAAGCCTAGTATAGTCTATGGGGGCGGGTGTGGGAACAAGAAAGAAAGGAGGATGCAGCTTCTATTCAAAGGCCTCCATTTGTTTCCTACCCTTTTAGTGAAACAGAATCTTGATTCAACGTCATTGCTTTCTAATACCTACTTAAAATTCAGCATTAGCAAATACCACTGTGAATCAGTTTATTTTTCTCTTTGTAAATTATCAGCCACTGCTTTTAGTTATATGAGGCTTTAGGGGCTATGTTCAAGTACCTATTTTTCATTATATTTTAATTTATACAAACACTACACAAAACAGGAAGATATTATCTCAGTGAATAGTAGCTATAAAAATATGTGGGTTAAAACTTCACCATAGAAAAATACCTTTGAGGTTAATTTAAGGGGAGGGTATAATCCTACACAATTGTGCCTATTTGCTAGGAGTTTGGATAGATAATTTCAAAATTTCAAACTGAACAAAAGCCTTAGATTCATAGTTTGGTCTCAAGTCAGCCTAAATATCTGAAAAACTCACTAGCTTAATGGAATGAGTCTATAACAAAAAGTCGATCAGATTTTTTAAATCCCGGCATAAAAATCTCTTCATAGGCTACCAGAATAATTAAAAACCCATATTCATAAAATATTTGCTATCATCTGCCTGTGTCTTTCTAATTATTTTTGTATCTTGGAACCAGTTTGTCTCCTGCAATCATATAAAATAAACAGCAAAACATGTTTTTTATTTGTTCAGATTTGAGCTGTAGACATTGCCTCTTAGTAATATTAAATGTTATTTAATTCACTTCTGTTTAAATATTGATAAAGTTTATTATTTGTACTCCAGATTTTCCTACCACCTAGAATAATTTAGATAATTAATAGAATTTTTGATACATTTTAGAATAATTTAAATTAATATTTAATTCACAGTTCTGTTTGATAACATAAAAAGTAATGATGAATATGAGTATTTTGGCAACCAGTAATTCTTAATAGCATTCTCTTACAGAGATAAAAATGTTTAAATATTAATTAATTTAGTACTATCAGAACTGCATCGTTATTAGCCATTTCCAAATTTGGAAGAATTTTCATCACGTAGTAATGGATAGTGAAGAAAGAAAACTAAAAACCCTGTTTTAGTCCTTATAGGGGACAGAGCAAATGAAATTTCTTCATAAATGAACACTTAGTATCATTCTTGAATTAGAAAATATAGACTTCCTTATTGACCAGGAGGTTCAGACTACATCCACATCTGTCTAAACCGAATAGGTTTGCATGACTCCAGTAGCAAATGGCAGTAAATGAACCTAAAAAGGAACATGTTGCATCACTTTCCTGCATTAAGTGATGACATTATCTTTGCCACACTGTGTGTGTGGTTTTACGTAATGAGGATCCTTTTAGAGACAGTTTGGAGCTAACCTGATCTGTCCTGACTTATACCTTTTAGAAGGAGTCTGTTTTCAAAGTAGCCCAGGGTACATGAATTGTGCCCAATCTAATCAGTATGCAGTGCTTTGTGGGTTGACTCCTAAATGGCTACTATTAATATAAACAAGTGAATTTACATGTCACAGTGAGGTTTGGGTTAAAAGGCAATGTATAATGGATTTCTGTATATTTGTGATTTACTGCAACTATGCTTTTATTTTTAAAAAGGAACCAAAAAAGTAAATAGATGCACTGATTTTTCTCCATATAAACTTTGCTCTTATAAAAGCAATATGAATAGTAAAGGATAGCTCTCACCATCAGTCACATATTGAGTACCTACTATGTGTAAACATTGTGTTGGGTAACGGTCTTCAGGGTAGATAGGTCTCTGCTCTGGCAAAAACTACATTGAATTAATTTTGCCCCAAATCTTTGTAGTAACAGTTGTAGAGCTCTAGCACTGTCGGCAAAGGGGAGGGCTGTCTGGGCTCATGAAGCAGGTATCTCTTCCATTTTGAAATACTACCTGGCAAAAATGAAAGAAAATTTAAAGTGTAATACAAGTTAAATATTTAAAATAAATTCTAATTAAAAGGATTGACAGTGGTTGAAATGTGTCACTAGATTGATCAATTTGAAAGGAGAGAGGCCAGAGTAGCACTATAAAGTGGAAGGAGAAAAAATATCAATATAAATATGGAATCATTAACCCAATCATTAACTTTTTAAAATTAGGACATTTCACCAAGCTCAGGGACAAAGACCAGGGGAAAGTTATAGGCATATTTTAAAAGTGGTAAATAAGTATCATGAAAGCAAGTTATATGAAATTTGATGAGTAAATCAATCTGAGTATAAAAATTATATAGTTATTCAGTTGTGCCTTTTTTTTTTTCCTTGGCATTACACCAGAACAATGATTATATTTTCAGGAAACTGAAGTTGTAGGGAAAGGGGACATGTGAAGCATAAAGAAACATCACCAAATAAGGCAAAAGCAAGGTCTCCTTTTCTAGAAGTCTGTAGGGAGTGGCATTTTGGTTTTGGTTGTGTCTACAAAGCAGTCACATAGACTGAAAAATAAAACAGCCATTCAAGCAAAAATTAGAAGCTCCTTGTCTAATTCCAAATAACTGCAGCGGTCATTTTCTCCAGTTTTATCATTACCACATGGACATGTCTCTTCATAAAAAATGCACAAGAATAGTTTTAGTTGGTGGCTTTCAAAATCAGAGAACATTTATATGTAAAATTGTTGAAGCTATTATGATATAAACTTATAATTATCATCTAAAGGAAAAACATAATAAGGGAAAATTCATATTGGTTGAAGGACCACTAGTCAATGTCAGTGGTTGGTATGACAGTTTATTCATTCATCCATTCAATCACTCATTCCTTCAATAAATACTTATTGTGCATTCGCTACACTCAGAGATACAGCCACAAGGAAGCTCCTTCAAGGAATCTAACTTACATTTTCGAGCAATACAATGGAAAGCAAAATAAAGATATTTTCTCTGCCTTTAGAGAGTTCAGAGTCTGATGATTACAATAAGGGCAAGAAGGAGGAGGAGGAAATGAAAATGGAAAGAAGAAATTCATCTGTAAAGTAAGAATGAGAAGAGTTGTTTTAGGAACCTCTCCTTTTCCAGTGTATTGTTGGTTCTCAGCCATCTTAACCAACCATTTTCTATTTTCCAACTATAGTGGTCATATTTGGCTCAATTTCCAGCACATTATTTTAATCACATAATTTTTTATTTTTGTTTTTAAATGAAGGTACTGTTACACGATTACGCTGAAAGTGTGGCTTTAAGATAGAAAGTAAACTAGATTTGGAAAAAAAACTATATAATTTTTTAATTATTAATCGTTCAAGAAAAAAGTCCAAGTTCACTTATGAAATTCTTTGCTGGAACTCTAGCTGCCTTGAAATTCTAAGGAAACCTTTTAAAATGATCAGAAATAACTACTAAAACTTTTTTACATCCATTCATACAGTTAATATTTATTATTTTTTAAAAACCTTCTTAAACATGACTAATTTATTTAAAAAACTTGTACTACTAAAGACCAGGGTGGGAAGTGTTTCTCCGGCTGCCTTAAAAAGAATGTAGTGCTATTGTGTTCATAGTTTAATCTACCAGGATTCCAGAGCCAAGAGAAGATGGGTGTCAGATCTCCACACATAATCGTCAGAACATCCGGAACTGAGAAACGGAGGTTGAGCAAATGAAAACAAGATAAAACTTAAGTGAGCCTGCCTTTAACTTTATAAGAATGTGAATCAAATAGTGTGTGGCTGGGAGCCCTCGTCGGTTTCAGGACTGGGCCTGAGACACCGACTATAACTAAGCCTCTTGTCTCTTTGCTCTGTGCAGATATTGGTAATTCACCCATTGAAATCGGAAGAAGGGGATTGAGGGGTAGACAGAAACTTTTTTTAACCTAAATCAGATTGAAGTGCTAACAGGAGCCATAGTTCTATTGAAAAAAAAAAAAAAAAACCAACCAGGGAAGCAAATGAGGACAGAACAGCTGCAAATGCAACTGGAGCTCCTCACACAATCCTGGTAAAATGTTCTGGATCTGATACCTCCAGAGTTGCCTGAAAGGAAGAGAGGTGCTACCTGAAAGATTAAATACATAGTCTTTTATAGGGAAAAGATACGGAAACCAATACCTGTCACTTCATCCTGCTTGAATAAATTGAAACTATGCAAAGTAAATAATTTGTAGGTGTTTACATACTGAATTAAACTAGTAATTTGGCATTAGCATAATAAAAACAAATATAAATTCTGTTGTTATTGTACCTAGTTTCAAGAAAATACTTAAGCAGGAGAAATTATATGTGAAAAACTGAAGGCTCCTATAAAATTACATCAAAGGAAGTAGCTCAACTACTGTCAGGAAGTACCTGTCCTAAATAACTCTCCTTAAATACAAATTTTAAGAGGATATTTAAAAATATGATTTGGATGAATTTTAATTGCATCTTTTTCTCAGATGACCTTTTTTCTGATGACTCTACCTTATTTGATTCTCTTTCTTTTTAAGTCATGCATTGGTTCCAGATGCTACTTCAACAGTTATGTGATGTCTAATATAACACACGATTTGCAATAGAAATGGGCAGGTGTGTTTGTAGATGGTTGAGACTGTGGCTTGTTTCTTTTTCCATTAATTTGTGCATGAGCCATCCTGGCCCAATGTACTTGCTTAATGACTTGCTTCTAGACTTTTCTTACATGTCACTTGAACATAGAAAGCAGATGACTTATTAGAGCACAAAATAGTGTTCTTTTTCTTCAAGGGCCCAGCTTATTTCTTCAAAAGAATGAGATAATTAGCCTCACATGGTCTGCCCTCCCCCAGAGGTAACAATGTACTGTCATAAGCCTCACCCAAGAGGAGACCTACCTCCTTTCTTTTCCTGGGGTGACTATTACTCTATCTCAGCCTTAACTGAATAAAACCATGTAGGAACACAGCCCAGACTGGGTAGCAGAGGAGCTGGGGATGAACATGATGTCAGGGATGTCAATGATTTCAACTCTCTGTTTCACATTATCACGATGGTACTTACTTTTTTTTTTTTCAAAGTCCATTCTGCTAAAAAAAAAAATGTAGCTTCAGGGGTGACTGAATAAGTAAATGTCAAAGGAGGGGTTCCACAGAGAGGCATTAAAGGATACTTTCTACTTAGAGTTTTGAGAACAGGCCACTACTTCTATTTCAGCTCAGCTGGAGATCTTTGCTCATCCCATAAATCTAGATCTAAAAAAATTCTTATCTATTAATAAAGTAATGATAACTGAAAAGCACACAAGAAGCACTGTTTCCCTTTATTTTTAAGTACCTGGGAACCCTTCGCGATAATGTTTTATGGGAGGAACCAAGAAAGTCGCCCACATTACAGGCTTACAGCCCAGTGTTTCCAATCTCAGCCTGTGAGATGGTTATGCTTTAAAGATGTGGTAGAGCAATTATTTATTAGGTTTGGATTGTGAAAAATAGTCCTTTGCAGATGTTTTATAAAGTGTGGTTTATAAACACTTCCCCAGACTAGCGTTGGTAGGAATGCAGGCTCCTGAGCCCCACCTCTGGAATTTCTGGGTGTGTGTCCAGAAAGCTAACAAGTTACTGATGCGATTCTTGCAAAAATACACAGAGCAAAGACTGAGACCCACTGCCTTAGAGACTGATAAACTCTACAAACAATGGCTACTATGAAGGTACTAGCAGGTGAAAAATGGCTGCTTTCCCAACAAAATACTCAACCTAAGACCTATTTGACTGCCTTTTCTGTGAATTCAGAAAGCAGCTTGACTGAACAAAGAAATAAAATATGAAGTGGTATTTAAAGAAATAGAAAATATTTATACAACTAATAGAAAAGATTCTATCATCATCACAATTCACTTTTCCTTTTCACTTTGCCATGCACATGACAGTGTAGGAGCTCTGATTTCACCCTTCTCTTCTCATTTTAGTCCCTGCCTTCGAAGGTCCTAATTATGTGCTTCTTGCACTTTTCTGCTAATACTGCTTTCCTGGGTTTGGGGTTTTGTTTCTGGTGTTTGTTTGTTTTGTTTTGTTTTTGATGCTTGATTGACACTACAATCACTTTTAATCACTTCAGTGATTAAACAGGGACTATTATTTGTTCCATGAGTTTTCTGTTTCTCTCAATGATGTCAGCTTCTGTTTCTTATTTTGGGGCAGAAGGAAAAAGCCTGTGAATGGGGGATTCTGATTTCAAGACGAGCCCTTTAGAGAAACTTAATGAAGTACCAAGCATTTGGTTCCGAGTTATCCGGGAATCTTGCAAAAAATGTAGATTTCTTGGTTCCCACCTTTTTCCTTTTGACATCAGATTGAATTTTTAAAACGATTTTATTTATTTATTTACTTACTTACTTATTTACTTATTTATTTATAGGGAGAGGGGAAGGGAGGGAGAAAGAGATGGAGAGAAATAGCAATGGGTTGACTCTTGCATGCCTCCAACTGGGGACCTGGCCCACAACCCAGGCACATGCACTGACTAGGAGTCGAACCGGCAACCTTTTGTTTTGCAGAACAATGCCCAACCCCCTAAGCCACACCAGTCAGGGCTCAGATTGAATTTATTTTTTAAAGAATCAAAGATTATCCTTACTAGCTTCTAAGTTATTCCATTTCTATGTAATTTCTTTCACTTTTAGCAGTACTAATTCACAATCTCTAAACTTTAGAAATCTATAAGGGCTTTTTTTATTACTTAACTCATATATTATATAGGTTGGCAATGTTTAAGAGGTGGAGCTTCTATTTGTCTTTGAATTCCATCAGTCTTCTGCTAGTAGACATGACCATGACAGCAGAAGTGGTGTAGTAGGTCCAGACACCACGACTAACATTTTTAAGCAGAAGATGCAGTGCCAGATCATAACAGGTCACCTCTCTGTCTTGGTTTTGCTGCAGAAGAAGCAGGCATACTTGGTTTGCTTGTTGCTTTCAATTTTCTTCACCATTTTCGGATGGAGGTACCATAACAGTTTCCATATTTATGATGATTTTGACCTTGGTACATTCAGTCACATAGCTACAACTAAGTCTGAGCCCTGAAGCTCTGAGGTTTTATCAGGGGATATATATTTTTTTACCAACATAAATTTCTTAAAGGTCCTGCTTGACTTGTGTTTGTTTGAATTTTTTAGCCTCCTATAGATTTTATTTCTTCTATTTAAAATTTCTTTCCCCCCTTTATCAGCATTTCTCATTCTCATTTTCCTCCTCCTACTAAAACAAATGTTCAAGTGGGTCTAACATATACTGTATTGTTTTGTTTTTACATGTTCTTGAAAATATCTTGCTCTTTTTCACGCCTGAATTTTGAATTTACGTAAGTGATACTATGTTATGAATTGTTGTCATTTTTCACTCAGTATTATATTTTAGAGGTCCCCATACGTCACTGGGTGTTCACTTGTCTGGTTCCTGACCTCTGAACGCTGCCTGGTACAGCATGCAATACCAGCCACGACAGATTGTCTGCCCACTCCCGAGACACGGTCACCCAGATTGCCTCCAACTCTGCCACCATAAATAATGCTCACATTAGCCTCATCTTACAAATCCCCTCACAGGCCTGTCTAAGGCTTTCTCTAGCATATATAACCAGGAGTAAAACTGCCGAGTTGTCAGTGGGTATATCCTCGATTTGGCTAAGTATGCCAGGTCACGCTACAGAACGGCTGCACGAATCCACATGTGCCTGCAGCTCATGGGACTTGTTATATACATGCACCCCTGCACCACTGGGTTTTGTCCAGTTTTCTAGTTTTATATTTTGGTGGTATTAACACATCAACAGTTTATATAGGACAAGGGAATATAGCTAATCAACATCTATTACTGATTAGGACAAATGCTTGACATTGTAACATGTAATACAGTGGAATTTAAAAGCAAATAGTACGTTAACTCTGCATTTGAGGAACACACAATGTAAGGAGAAAGAGAGACAGAAGACACAGTCTTCTGTGGGAAACTTTCCACAGCAGAATTCTGTCAGATGGGGGAAGACAAAGGAAGGTCACATAGCCCAGACAGGTCGAACCGAGGGAAGTTCTCTACAGAAGTTTCTGAGTCAGGAACGGGTGAGTGCACTCAGCCAACCTTCACTGGAAGAATAGTCTGCTTCTGCTTGGAAAGTTTGTCCTCTGCTAGCTACTGAAAGTGCGTGCTTAGTAATCAGACCCAGAGAGCTACATCAGCCCTGGGCATCCAAGTCCCACATGCCCTTGCATTTCAAAAGATAGGTAGGGGGTTTTGATGCTGGACATTGCAGGACATTCACCAGAGACACTAGCACGTACAAAAGCAACCGGAAAAGAATATACAAAATCACTGAAATTAGTATAGACAAGGCTGGGCATGTACTACCTGCTTTGCAGGCATATTCTCATCAGATCACAGCAGCCTGGAACATCGGTCTTGGTCAGCTTCTTTCTATATTAAAAAATCAAAACCTCAGAAAAGTGTATTGCCCAACATCATTTGGCTAGTAAGCACTTAGCACAGCTAGGATTTTAACAAATGTCTGTTTGTTCTCAGAATTAATGCTTATTTGTTTTTCTGCTAAAAGGGCAAATAAGCATGTAAGCCATAAGATTGTATGTAAGAATTGTGTATAGAGCAGCTAAATCAGTTTCGGCAACTTAAGAACCAGTTAATAAGGATCAAGGACAATCTGGCTTCTGTTCTGATGATGATTTTTCACCGTTACTTAAATTCTAGACATGTTTCTATAAAATATTAATATGTTCCAGTGGAATTTTGGAATGTACTTGGGTCTCTGGAAAAGGAAACTCTATGCAATATACTAATAAATGCTTCGAATGGGAAGCTGGACCCCCATTAATGGTGATACATGCCACGCCTTCCGCAAGGCCTTTGAGCTGTGGAAGTGATAGATTCATAACCTACAAAAGCCAAGTTCATATAATATAGCCTGTAATTATGACTAAATACTAATTAAATAATTTTGCCAATTTTGTCCATTTCTTTGCAAAAATTTTATAGATTAACCTATTTGTGCTTGTTACTCTAGGTATTACAATTAATAAATAATTGCTGCAAATCACACTAAAGGAAATCCACTGTTTTCCATGACCGATTCTGTATTCATAAGCATGTAATTTGTGATACATGATTTTTTAGACGCATACATTTTTATACTCTTTATTGTTCCTCAGAGAGCGTACTTGGAATGATTTGGATCAAAAGCAGAGATATTTAGATTGAGGGACTTAATTCCTTTCATGAGACATCTATACAGGTTCTCTTCTAGATTTAGATACTGAAACTAAATTTAAGCAGTTATTTTCATTTAAGCAGAGTATGTTTGAGATGATCTAGAGTTACAGAGAAGGCTCCTGTCCATATCCTCCACAGTTTCAAGGTTCTAGTGGTTCAAAGTCCCAGATGGAACAGATTCTTCAATATTTGTCTTCCAGTGGTCCGTGATTCTACTTGAGGCTATGTTAGTAGAGGACTAACCTGAGACCAGAGACTCCATTTACCTCTTGGGGAAAGCCTTATTCAAAAATGAAGACTCTGGCATGGTCAAGTAAGAATACTTCTCAGACCCGAATTATTCTAATCAGTTATCAGTACTGTTGTACAATTTCTTATTTGTCTTGCCACATCAAGACTTCACCAATCAAAGATGTCCAGGAACAATTCCAAATAACTTAAACTAATTGCCTGACAGTTAGTACATCCGAACTACCTAGAGGGCCTGTTACACCTGTGGGCCTCATACCCAGACAGTCTAATTCAGGAAAAGGGATGCCTAAGAATGAGCTTTTATTTCATTTTTTGAAACACAATTTGAGAATTGATGACTTGAACAAGTAAAAATAGAAAACGCTCATATAATTTTTAAGTTCAGGGCCCCAGGGGTCCTATTGCTGCTTTGAAACTGGCTGCCCAAAGGAAGGAACTTAAACACCGTAATGAGAACTCCCTCTCCCATTCCTAGGCGGGTTCACTCCACGTAACCAGTAGACATTCACTGGCACAGCCATAATCATGTTCCCTAAGATTAGCAAAGTTCATCTCAGAGAGACAATCTTACCCAGCTCTCTGCAAGGAAAGTTCTGGGGAGGGCTCTCACTGGTCTGAGCCTATTCCCATGCCAATTTCTGGGAGAAAAAAGCAATTCCTGAGCCTGGGGTAATAACACGTAATGATTGTGCAGACCTAGGCCATAAACATGCCCATGTGCCCTGAAGGAGTTCCTTCAATAGAGTTGATTATTTCAACTCTTCTTCCTTTAGTGTAACATATGTCCATGAAATTCCTCAGTCCTTCAAGTGATCATATTTTGGCATATGGTAGCACCTTGGTCAAATTATGCCTGAAAACATCTATACCCAATTTGGAAGACAGTCTAGACTTCAACTCTGGGATCTATTGCACACATATAAGTATACAATTTAAGTTACCTTAATAATATTTATTTTATGTTTAGCAATAGTGCAGTTATGACAGCTGCAAATTTTAAACAGACACAGCCCCTGACAGTGTTATTTATTACCCATTCAAAAGAGAAAGGATTAAAACAATATGAAACTTGGTGAGTGCAAATGAACATAGACTTCTAGTTCAGCAGTTTGACTAATTTCTTTCCTAAGCATGAGGTAAACTCGTTCACATTTAGAGGCCCTTTAAATGACATGATTTAATGTGACTAAAAGATGTACAGATGGCACTACACTGCCTCTACTGGGAGGAGAGGTCAGATGGCAATTGGCTCCAACACAAACCATGCTAATATGTAGCACAAGCTGCCACGTCGGGGTCCATCTTTCTGAGAGCCTGTGAGGTAAAATAATCAAGCTCTGTGACAGTGCTCCCCAGATGCAGAGAAACATGGGGACTTTAATGCTACCTTAAATGCTGTCAGACACTCACAGAATGACTATTTCAGGAGCAAGATTTTAATAAATTATCACTTGTTTTACTTGCTTAATAAAAAAACAAATAATATCAATATTAGGTGAAAAATCTAATTTGAATCCACCATCCTACTTAACATTTTTTCCATGTGAGCCTTGAAGGGTGAGATTTGAAAAACCAGCAGCATGTCTTTTTCCTCCTAACAGGTACCTTTATCAAATGGAATCCATGTAACCGCATGTATATGAGAATGAGAGAATTGAACCAATTACACAACACTTCGCCTCATAAACGAATGTGTGCCCTATGAATATGACTACTGAAACACTGTGGCTTTCCAAGTACTGAAGACTAGAAAAAGGTCATCATCAAAAAGAAAAATTACTGATCATTTATTTTGTGAATTAATCTGTACAAATACAGGTGTGCAAGGACAAACAGGCATTCATTAGAAAAATATGGTTAAATATAATTTATCTATAAGAAATGTTCTATCACCTTGAACTTGATGATGTAGTATATACGCTGGCAATAGCCCAACCTTTAGTTCTGTTTGAAAAGCAAAATCTAAAGTACTTAAATTTGTCCAGTTTAGAAGCAATGCCTCTTCAAGCCAGCAGGCAATAAAGGGCATGTTTTCCTATCTCCTCATTATTTAGGAGACTGAACGGGACACTGAAATAGCATAATGAGGTTTAGATAGAATGAATGATTTGCTGTGAATCACAAAACAAACTGGCAGCAGAATTAGAACCAGAATACTGTCCTTGCCTACCAGACCAGTTCTGGTTCCACTATCCCATTCTTTTTCTACATCTCAGGCATCAGGTTGTGGGCTAACGTAGAACAATTAATCATAGTACTTAGAGTTATAAAATTCCTGCAGAGCTCATTTATTTCCAGCTCCCAGTCAATAAACTGTGAAATATTTTCAGCTCCATTTTGTGCCTAAGGTAATTGGGATCAGAGTGATATGTCAGATATTAAACCTCTAGCAGGTTCTGAAAGAAAGACCACAAGTCAGCTCTCCTTAATCTTAGATGACTATTCTTTCTGCTGCAGTATGCTGTCTTTCAAAGTAACTATTCCAGCCCTGACTGGGCCTGAACCACCAACACAGCAATTAGAAGTGAAACATAAGTATTTGCACAGAAAGATTTTGGTTAAATCTCACATTACAGGAGATGCTCCAAAATGCATAAATGAGGAAGTAAGATTCTCTGGACGGCTTGGTACCTTCAGTCCAGCAGCAGTAAATGGATACCTTCAGCTATTTGAGGAATTTCTATCTTGGAAGTACTTAAAATAAGTCATGTCATTTTATAATGTTTCGGGTCTTTTTTAAAAATTGAAATTTGGTCCACTAAAATATTGGGTCTCGTGTGTCCTGGGATGGACAAAAGGATTTTGGTAGAGGAGTTAATTCCCCTGACTCAAGTATCATACAGCCTAATTCTGAATCCTGAATTTTACCTTACCCTTTACATGACCTTCTTAAGCTTTGATTTCTTCATACGTAAAAGAGGATAAAATTATCAGCCTCATGTTTGTATAAAGATTAAATGGCATAAGTTATCAAAAGTGTTTAGTACAATGTCTGGCTCAATAAATATTAGCTAGTATATTAGTCAGCATTTGCTGCAATGAGCTTCAGTAACAAACAATCCATAAATCTCAGTGGCTTACAAATACAAACATTTATCTCTGGTTTGTAATACACATCAGCTGTGGATAAGCTCCAATTTGGTTCTATCTCATTTCTTTATTCCAGGATTTAAGCGGAAGGAGAAGCTCATATACAAGGCATGCTATTCTCATGGTAAAAGGGAAAGAGCGAGGACCATGAAAGCTTTTGCATATAAGCATAGTATATGTTACTCCCCCTCTCATTCTATTGGCCAAAGTAACTCAAATGGTCAAGTAGGAAAGTAAATTCTCCCCAACAGGAGTTAATGGAGTTACATGACAATGAATAGGAATGTATAATTCTTCATGCAACTAGCAAATTTGGAACAACAATTAATTCTACCATAGATACTGACTCTTTAAACTAACACGAGGTGAAAAGAACACTTTACAAAGAATCAGAAGAATTGACTCGGCCTGATCTATCTCTACTAATTGTATGATGTTCTACAAAATATTTAATCTGCTAAATTTTAGGCTCTTTATCTATAACAGGACTGTAGTAAGACTAAAATAATATACAAAAACTCAAGGAAAGCTCTATAATGAATAAGAGAAATAATGAGAAAAAATGTTCTGCCCCTGAAGAATTTACTGTTATGGAAATCCAAAGCAGCGATGAATACTTTGGGACACTGACCAGTTGCCGCCTGGATTGTAGACAAGGGGAACACAGGCAATCCGGATATTTTCTTATGATCTCACAGTGCTTATCAACCATGAGGGCTCCCGCTGGGAGTATATCGGCAATGGCAAAATTGTTGACCACCAAGAGAATCTTAAGAATAAAATAATTTGCTGAACTTTAGCAAAAATAAAATAGGAATTGGACATTTTAAAATAAAATCATAAACTTTACTACACTCTTAAAATGAAGGAGAAAATGAATTAGAAATTTTCACTGATATGGAATGGCCCCACATTATTTTCTTAGCTCATCATTTATTATTCAATCAATGACTCACTCATATGTTCAGTAATTATTCTTTGTTCACCTGTTTTTTATGTCTGGTTAAGGAGTAGGGGGATGATGAATAAAAAAAATAACATTGTCAATCTACAAATATCCTTCTAGGTGAAATGTCTTTTTCTCTCTAGCTCTTTTTAAACTCTGATTTGCCTCGGTGTTCCACCATTTAACTATCTTGTGGCTTTAAGTGATTTAAAAAAAATTTTCTGCTAGTGATTCATTATACATTTTGAATGTGAAAATTGATAACGTCCTTTAATACTGAAAAATTTTTCACATGTCATCTTGAATATTACCTCCCTATGTTTTCCTCTATCTTTTTCCTTCTGAAACTCTGATTGGATTATTTTAGTCCATCTCACATCAGCCATCATATCTTATAACCATATTTTATATTTCAGAATATCTTTCTTTGTGCTGCATCTGGGTGTTCTTTAGATCACTAATTATTTCTTTAATTATTAATTATTTGTTCAATCATGTCCAATTTTGTGAGTTTACATTTTACTGCTCTAAATCTGGTTTGAGAGCCCATTCTCCAGAAAAGTTTTTTTTTTGCTTCCCCCAAGCATCTCTGGGCATTATTTATCCTGATCTACTTTAATTACATATTTTGGCTTGGGATTTCTTGGACCACGTACATACTGCAGAATTGATCCATAAACACATGCGAAGAAAGGCCTGTTGCAAATTCTCGTTACTTTGTCTTTGTTTTTCTGTTCCTCCTGGAGCCGAGGCTTGAGATCAACAAACTAGGACCCAAAGACTAAACCTGGCCTGCAACCTGGTCTCGTACAGCCTGAGGTGTTTGTTCATTTTTTTAAGGTTTTGTTTTAACATTTTTGAGATTATGAAAACACGTAAACAAAAATATATGACAGAGCACATGAGGCCTGCAAAGCCCAAAATATTTGCTAACTGGTCCTTAACTGAAAAATTTGGACAATCCTTGTCTCTTTTGGCCAGCTGATAGATCAAAGACCTTTTGTTTAAGTATCCCTTCATATCTTTTGCTCATTTCTTGACTTATTTGTCCTTTATTATTGACTTCTAAGAGTTCTTTGCTATTTTGTATATAAGGTTTTCATCAGATATGGGTTTTGAAAATATTTTTCCCAGTCTCTGGCTTGTCTTTTGATTTTTTTAAAAATGTGTATGTTCTTTAAAAAAATATTTTTTTAAAATAAAATATGTTATCATATTTTTTTCTTTTGTAGTTTGTGCTTTTTTGTGTCCTATCCAAGGGATCTTTGCTTACCCTAATGCCACAAAGATTTACTTTTAGGTTCTTATCTAGAAGCTTCACAGTTCAAACTCTTTTATTTAGTTATTGATCCATTTTGTGACACTTGCTTTTTAAAAAATATTTGTGGGGGCTCACAAGTGTTTTAAAATGGTACGTGACAGGGGCATATGAGAAATCTCTGTTTTTTACTGCTCAATATTGCTGAAAATTTAAAATGGCTCTAAAAATAATAAAACGTCTAACGGAAATCCAGCCATTTTCAACAATACGGATGAACCCAAAGGATATCCTGATAAGTGAAATAAGCCAGATATAGAAAGACAAATACTGCATGTTCAAATGCTATTGCGTAGTAGAAAAGTAAGGTAGTAGGCTTATGGGGAAAAAAAAAAATCACCCTGAAACACATGCTTGAAAGAAAGGTGTATGTTTTAACCTGTTTTGAAACTGCTAAAATTCAAGATAGGAAAAATTCAATTTGTATTACACAGCAAGGAAACATAAACTCAGAACTAAAAACTATTTCATGCATTTAACTTATCTTTAAATAAAATTTTATAAGTTTACATGTCATTTTTTTAGGTTATCTATGAATAAGACAGATGCTACTTTTGAGCTATGGGTGTTCAAGAAAATAATAATCTACTTAGCCAAGGACAATAAATTTTATATTATGCTCAAAATAATCTTTCACTTTTAGCAAAACACATATAAAATTGAATGAATATAAGACCTTAAAATAATTCCTGAAATTTGAATAGTATCTTTCTTCCAAGAGCTCAAAGCAATTTACTTTGCGTTATTCAGTATAGAAACCCTCTCTGACAAAGATGTGCATTACACGTTAGAAAAATGTGTCTATGAGTAGAATTAAAACACAATAGATTAAAACTGATTAGCTCAAGATTACAAAACGAAACCCAGATCTCCTGACATCCTAGCCAAACCTCTTTCTAAAGACTGTATTTACTCTATAAGCAATGCAGAAATCCCCTTTTCTCCCACTTGATTTCAGTAAGTAGCTTTGACTCCTTGTCAGTTCAGGTAAGTATTATTCTATCTTCCAAAAACTAGATTTTATTTCCTCATTCCCTATTCTTCATCTACCTCATATGCCCCTTATCCCTTTAGTGTATTGAAATCCTTCCTTCAGGTCCGACCCCATCTAAAAATTATCCTCCGACTGAGAAGGCTCAACTTTGTCAGTTTAACCAAAGAAAGGGCTGTCTTTAACAAATGTGTTTAAGCAACCATGGTGATCACTCTGGTATAGTAACAATATCAGTACATTTCAAAAGAGGGCGTCCTCTCTGAGGACAGGAACAACATCTTGATCACATTTGCTAATTCAGTACGCACTTGAGGCTACATGACTGCTGAGAGAAGGTGGTTGTATATGAGTGTGCTGACATATTGTTCTTTCTGAATATTAATGCGAGTAGTTCCCATATACACCCAGAACTATAAGTACATATTTATATTAATAGGCTTAAATAACAGAGCATATATCGATCTAGCTGATGATAAGTAAAAGAAGCCACAGCCTCGCAACCACAGCTGGCTCCCTAATCATGCAGTAACACCTTTGACATCTGCTAACTAAATGATGATGCTGAACGATATGAGGAGTCTTTCCATTTGTACCCTCATCACATCACGCCATTCCAAGTGTCTAGCCACGTTGCCTATGATTTTTCCCCTTTTCATTTTTCGGTTATTTTCTACCAGTTACTCATATACTTCCAAGTCCTCCCTGGATTTATAGTAGGGAGGAGAGAGTAGGGACATGTGGTGATAGATATTAAATGTAACTGAGGAATCAACTTCCTCTTTCTAGCCATGAGGTGGTTTCTTTTTTTTTTCCCCTTTCTTTCAAATTCTTTCTTGAACTGTCAGGCAGACACTAGTGTTTTCTGGATGGTTATGGGTTTTCTGTTTTACTGTATTATTTTACTTGTGGCTCTCTAGGTACTCAGCAATGAACCAGGCACATAGTAGATGCTCGGGAAAACACTAATTAATTCATCAGCCACCTGGAAAGGGAGTGCTATGAGGCACTTCTGAAATGCCAGAAGTGAGAGCCGAGGTGCCTGATGTCAATAAGAATTACTATTAGTCTCAAGAATCAGCAATAGAATTGCTACCTCTATTACTCCACTTACCCAACCTAAGCCCAATTCAGCAAGCCATATTTCTATTTAGTTCAATTGCTATCTACTCCTCTCTTCTCTTAGGGGTATAAGAAATGCTTTTAGTTGCAATAGTGAAACCATAAACTTTCTACTCTACCAGCTTCTTGGATAACTGGAATAAGAAAAACAGAAATGGCATTGCTTTTAACAACAGAGCTACATAAAAGATCTTGAGATTATCAAAAGCACTGGGATTCATTTATCTGTGAATCATTAAGAATCAACTTTAAAAAGTATGCTATAAAAAACAGCAGATCCCCAATATCATAGAGATGCCCCTCCTTGCATTTTAAAAATCACGTTCATCACCTTTCACAGATAAGGCAAAGCTTTCAAACTGAGAACTAATTGATTTTCTTACTCTTCCTTTTCTCTGTTCATTTAGAAAAAAAAATAGGTGTGGTACTCTCTCACCTATTTTTATTAACATTATTTAACATTCATTAAACAACTCCTGGATGTGCTAGGCTTACGAGGAATAGAATATTGGTTTTGTGTTTTACATGGTCTTGCAAAGGCACCTTCTGAAACATGATTTGCTACTGTAATTCACAAATGGAACACGATTGTACCCTTTGTTTCACCTTAAGCCAAAAGCAGCTCAAGTTAAATGCCAAGCTCCCCCGAGTTACAAATTTAGAATCTCTCTGAGGGGCTAGCTCACACGGTGCATTAGCCTACTGCACAGGTTGATTAGCAATGCTCCCCGAGAGTGGTATATTGACTCCCATGGGCATGCATCATTTATCATACTTACGTTCATTTTACTCTTATCCCAATAATGACAGCTTTCATGTAAAACGAGTGGAGAAAAATAAGATTAATACCTTCTTAGTACGCCTTTCACACCATGCACAGATACACAGGCTTCAGAATCAAATACATCTCCCTGAATTTGGATTTTATTATTATTATTATTATTATTATTATTATTATTAGTCTGATTCAAAAATGACCTGAAGATAACAATTTGTTTTTCCTTCAAATGGTCAAGCAATAATGGTGGCAATAGGGTAAGGACAGTGAGAGAAAGGGGACAGGGACTTTGCTATAGGCTTTGCATGTTCAGTGAGGAGAAGGGCAATGACAATGGAAAATCAGGCCAGTCACCTGGCCTGAGGTAATATTCATTATCAAGGTTAATTTGAGGAAATCTGGAGATACTATTCACCTTTGGGGTAGAGTAATTATAAACATCTGTTTTGGTGTTGATATCTTAGAGTCTTAGCAATTTTGAATGAAATCTAACAAGGGCAAACTTTTTAAATATGTGATTCTACTGCTTCAGAATTAACAGGAGAGATGACAGCTGATAATATACCTTCCCTTCTCAGGAAATCTAAAATTGGAAATTTTCCCTGTAGTTCTTCATCTGGAGCTGCAAAGACACTTTTGCACGTCCTGTCACTATAATGACATTTTGCCTTCTTGTTTTGGGGCACGAAACGGTAAAGTAGAAAAAAAATTTTGAGCAGCTGCAGCAAGCAGGGTGGGGAGGATGAGTGGATGTTTACTGGTATTACACAAGGATGTCATGGTGTTTACATTTACAATCAACAGAGGAGGCCTTACCGACTAGAAGTTGGTCAGGAAGTGATCCTGTCTGTAGGAAGTTGCAGAACAAATCTCTCATTATGGCTCAAAACGCTCAATTTGGACACATAGCTGCTGAGCAAACAAAGTTTCTATACATCTAATAAGATGAAAAAGATTGCTACTTAGAATTCATTTAAAGCCACTGCATTCTAAGTGATTAGACTTATTTGCAAATTGCAATACTGACCATGAAACAAGGGCATGACCAATCAAAACACAGTTTACATAGTCAAGAACGGTGTGGGAGACAGAAGACTGTCAGTAACACCAGAAAATTGAGAAACCATCCAGAAATACATAGAAAGGCTCTTGCCAGTTCTATAGAGAGGAGTACTAAAAATAGGTATTAGAAACCCAAAGTGTTAGTTTTATAATTGTATATGTTTATGCATGACAATTCACAGTATAATGAGAGTAATTCTCATTACAATCTGTGCGACCCGACATTTCAGCACTTTCTCTGGTTGAACTGCTAATGCCCTTCATTTGGAGCAGGGTTTCTTTAACCACACACTACTGACATTCAGACCAGATAATTCTTTGTTGTGGGTGGAATGTCCTGTACATTCTAAGATGTTGAGCAACATCCTAGGCCCCTAACTATTTTATGCCAACACCAAGCCCACAGTGGTGACCATCAAAATATTTCCAGACACTGCCAGTGTCCTGGGGAGGAAGGCAAAATTGCTCCCATGGAGAGAAGCACTGACTTTGAAGGGGATATATGCCTTATCTTATACTACAGACAAGATTCTAGCCAACAGATTTAAAAATTGTCTAGTAGAATTATGGATGGAGTCGTGGTAATGTTTATTTCTGGCTAGATATGCTTCATGTAAAAGGAAGGGATTAATTTTAGCTGGAAAAAGTATTTGCTCTAAGAAAGTTCTTTTTGTCTCCATGGGAAGACTAACCTATAAAATGCAAGGAGCTAAGAAACTAATTCAAGGATTTCCAGATGCCTTTGGAGCACATTCCATCACTGAAGAAGGAAAGAGTTGCATTTTGGTTGGTTTGGGGGTTTTGGTTTGGTTTTGATATTTATGTATTTATTTATATTTGCTCCTCATTTTTCTGACAGTTCAGTACAAAGCCAATTGAAATAAACTATTTTCAACCACTTAGCTAGTTAAAGAGCACTTCTAAAATTCATTCACTACCTGAGCATTTCCTTTCAGATGTCTTTAGTTATCCATGGCCATGCATGATTTCATTAGTCCCCAGTAAGAATAAAAACAATGATTGAAAAAATATCTCCAAAGACACTAGCATTTTAGAAAAAGAGTTTATTAAATTAGCAACTGAAACACCAGCAGTCTGGAGGGTGAAATGTCATGTGACTCAGCCACTCTCCAGCTCAGTGAGTAACCAGGTGTGCAGGTGTTTATCCAAGTTATTTAAAACTCTTGATTTCTGAACCTTGAGAAGATCTTGTTCTAAACAGGTGGTCACATCATTACTGGTACTTGTAGTTTTGGCAGGACTGCTAATTAACAAAGATTCATTCTGACCTTCAATCTTTTTCTCTGGTTGTGATGAAGATAAAAGTTCTTTTATAAGTAGCTTTTATGGGCCAGGTGAGAAGCTGGCTGACAGAGTACACACATTTTATGCACTCATAATTCCTTGAGGGATTATAAGAGTTTTATAAAAGATTGTGCATAATTTATGTAATCTCAGAGGAAAATCATTTATATTCACTTCAGGAGAGGTAAGGAAAGGGTTAGCACATGAGAAGGTGAAGGCAAATGATGGGCTTAGGGAACACCAAGACATTTGATATAAGTGGCTCATTGCAGAGATGTATGTTGTGTGTGTATGTGTGCATCTGTGTGTGTGCATTTGGACTCTACACCTGGCAAGGATTCTGTTCATTGCATCTACCTGTAAATTCAGAAACAAATCAAGAAATGAATTTGTCTTCGTAATACTATTTTTTAACAACATTGGTGAGTTGTCAAGGAAGATAAAAATTTATAGGCCTACACTTCTGGTCAACCCATTAATCACTCAGAATAGGATTATTCTGCTATTATCAATAGTAAATTTAGTATAAAATTAGATAATGTTAGATTGTCTTCTGGACCTGTTAGCTGAACTTTTGTAGTAAATTCATTTTTATCTAGATTTTGAACTACAAGCCTAACTTAAAGGGGAATTTTTGTTTGTTTTTTGCTATACAGCCTAAATTTACCTGTATTTTCCTCATAGTTAAAAAACAACATTAAACAACAACATGTTATTCCCGTACAATTATTTCACATATAGAAATATCATAGATTATTAAGTATAATTCAGCAAAATAATTTGAACAAAACTGGTTAGTTTATTGATTGATAAAAATATTAATAATATAAACAGGTAGGGGTGATTCAATTCTAATTCCCCATAATGTAAGATTACCAACTGAGAAAATAATTATTCTCCTAAAAAATGGTGTGTGCTCATGTTGCATATTTCTGCTAGTCTCCATTGTCTTCAATATTGGCCACTGCCAGAGGCAAATGTTAGACAAGACAGACAAATGGTCTGATCCAGAATGGCAAATTCTATGTTTCCTTAATACAGTCTCCTGGAATGACAGCAGTTATGTATTTTTAAGTCCGCTCTTCCATTATGGCGATAAATGGTTATTTAAATACAGTCAGGTTCAAATTACACTAGCGGAAAATGCAGCAGGGGAAAGTATCAAAGACAAAGAACTTTTAAATAAATCTCATCTCTCCTCCTGCCATATGAGGTAATTTCTATGCCAGATGGCAGATGTTTATGCCCGTACTTAAAAGAAGTAAAAATTAAATGGATCTCAAAAACTTAATTGTTTTTAGTTTTTAAATGCTCTCAAATAAAGGGAGGTTGCTAGAGATTTTATTTTTAATGATCTCAAAAACTAAGGATCTTAATATATAATTTTAATTTGGAAAAAATAGTTAACTCTTAAGTAATTCATTTTTTTAGTCCGTTATTGAAGTTTGACATTATTTTTCAGGTAACTAAAAAAAAAATAATGTCATTTTTTTCTAGAAGTGATTGTGAAAAATCTTCCAAAGACATAATATTATAATGTATATGTTTTAAAACCGAGTAACAGTTAAGTCATTTAGACACTCTTAACTGCTATGCATATCAATATAAGTCAGAAAAGCTATCAATCCAAGCCTGTTTTATTATGATGAGGATAACAAAATACAAAGACAGCGACCCCCTGAAACAAACAATTGCTATGTGAGCAACTTCTGTTTGCACAGACAAAATTGATCAACTTACCAATGAGAAAGCCTCCTTCTGTTGAAAATGTGGAGAAAAATTTTATTATGACATCTAAATTTTTGCTCAAAAAGCAATCTTGACCTAGTTGTTATGTGGAGACCTTTTTTCCTTTTCCATAAATACATTAGCACAGATCAGAAATAAATCCTGCTTTCTCGATCTGAAATTCAGGATAGTTTTAAGCAGATAATTCTGGAAATCCCAATTGGAGGACAGCTACAAGCCCAAATAACTCTAGCAATCACTTGCCTATTAGTATTTAGAAAACTATCCCAAAGATTTCTTTTTCCAGTACAAACAATATAGAACAATGGTCAATTCTAGAGAAATAATATTTAGATTAAAAATTATAGTGAAACATTCTAATCATTAGTCGAAGGAACTAGAAAAATCTGTATACTCTTGAACTTCTATATCCTGAACAATCAATTTGACAAAATTTAATTTAGCCCCAAAGATAAATCCAATATTTTACTATGCATACGGTATCATTTCCATATAGACAGAAATATGAAAAAAATCTTTCCTCAATTTGTTTACATTATTTTGTGAAGACATGGAGGCTTTTAGAAAAAATAGTTTAATTATCCAAGGCTAAGCTTCAGCTTTATTTTTAGTTCTTTACAAAGCTTTAAAAAATCCCTGTTCTTGTATCTGAGGCAGACTTACAAGTTGCACAATCAACAAAGGGCAACTTACTCTGATAATCTGTGCAACGCAGACTTCTGCTGAGAGCACAGTGCTTCTTACAAGAAAGACTTCAGCCTTGACAAGTTTTGCCCGTATTTTATTGGAGAATAGGTATACTTAACAGAATATTCTATGCTCTTCAATAGGCCACAAATGCTTTCACAAGCCAAGCCTCGCTGCCTTCTCAGATTATTACAGTCCCACTAGAGGACAATGAGTGGGTCCGTGGAATTCTAGAATGGCTCCTGTGGTCAAAAGCGTTTTACATTTATGTACATTTGAGTGCTAGTGAAACTGCAGTAACAAAGATATCCCAAGATACAATTACTGAAAGAAAAAGGAATTTTATTTTTCTCCCATTTAACAGTGCAGAGATAGGTGAAAGGTTTAGAACACATATAAACAGCTTTGCTTTATCTTGATTCTTCCTGCCTTGTTTTTCTACTGTCCCCTAAACATTACTCACCTAACATGGGTGAAGTTGGCCTCCCACCACTCTTGAAAAGGTGAAAGAAATAGATGACAAGCAAGGTTATTGTTAAAGAAATGACCTACACATTTAACATACTATCTAGCTGCTAAGAGGCTGAGAAATACAGTCCCTACCTCGCTCACTGTCGGCTCCGCTACACCTGGAAGATGGGAATGAGGATTTTATTCCTACAAGAAGGAAGGGGTGAATAGATACCGGACAATTAGCAGTCTGCACCTTAAGCATTTAATAAATGGTTTGTAAAATAATGCTTTTGATGGCTCTATCTTCCAACAAATATTTCTTGAGTGCCTACTTTGTATACAGTTCTATATTTATGCTACACAAGATATTTAAATAAATACTGATTTATACCAACAAGGAACTTTGATATTTTTAGAGAAATAAACTACAGATGACCCTTGAACAACACAGGTTTGAACTGCGTGAGTCCAGTTATAGATGGATTATTTTCAATAAATACTATAAATGTATTTTGCCTTCCTTATGATTTTCCTAACATTTTCTTTTCTCTAGATTCCTACAAGAACACAGTATATAATACATATAATAACAAAATATGAGTTAATCAACTACATTATTGGTAAGGTTCTTGGTCAACAGTAGGTTGTTAGTAGTTAAGTTTTGGCGACTCAAAACTTAATTGAGGACTTTCAACTACGCTGGGATCAACAGCACCAGTCATGCATTGTTCAAGGCTCAATTGTATATACACTAAATGCCACTAATAATAATATTACTGATAATGTTGCTATAAATATAATATATAATAGATTTTAAATGAGTGGTGCAGACAAGGTGTGAGATTAGCATTCAGTGTTCATGCTGAGAAGCAGCAGCCGGTTCATGGAGGCCTTTTTGGGTTTTTAACTTTTCACCGAATAAAAACAAGGGTCCAATATGAATAAGGTCATTTCAGCCTTCAAGCCATAAAAAAAAATTAATTTCTATCTTTAAAAATGATATGTATATAAAATTGTGTATCTTCCTATGAATATACATACATGTATATAAATTGAACAAAAACACGCCTATTTTTATTAATTTTGACATAGCTATTGTGCCTGTACTCACCTTTTAGTTAAACAGCATTCATTCTTATTGTTAGAGAGGCTGAATCAATCAACTGCATTCTCTAATGGTGGAAGCAGATGGAAAGAGAATGAGCTTCTGAATCTTCCTCAAGGGCATTGTAGAGGATGCTGCACCCTTAAGTGAAAATTGTTCAATTTTGCAATAGAGTTGGCCAGTGTAGACACAGTCTTATATTTTCACTAATTTTGAATTAATACTCTAGAAACCAGCAGCTGACAATGAGCCTGAACAGTTGGTTTCACACCTGAGGCCTCTTTTAAAAGACCATTCTCATCACAGTCAAACAACAGGAGGATATATTAGCGAGAGAAATGAGTGCATTTTCTCTGAGACTACTTAAGTAGGAGTTTCTCTTAAACTAATTAAGATTCAATTCTATTTCAGAAACTAATGTCTGAAGCAGACATTCTGTTTGGGAATTATTAATAAACGAAAGCAGAATGTTCCAGAGCTCTCGAAATGGTAGTTTTCTTCCTGGTGGATGCTTAATAAAAGTGTTTGTTGAAAACAATTAACTAGAGAATAGTATTTTAAACATAACAGCAAATATTTAAGGTGAATGATTATGGTATATCAAATTATTAATAAGATCTAAGAACTTTTTAAAAGTGAAGTAAGTGATACCCTTGACTATTAAAATCATTCCATATCCTCTTAACATTAAGCTTGAAGGCTCTTAGAATTCCATGATGTCTAGGGGAAACAAAAGACTGCAATCTAACTGTTTTTATTTTATTCAGAAGGTATTGGATATAATATGAATTATAGTTCCATTTTGAAAGAAAAAATATTTAAACATACAACACACATATTAAACTTACACATTGGATGTGATGGTTCATGTAACCCAATTCAAAAAGATCAGCTGGTCTAAATCAGAAAATGCTAATGTAGCGTGGAGAAAATATTTTTTTGCCTGGCAACTTCAATAAGCACTCAAAAGTTGTCTGAGTTCTACTGTGGGTTTTGGTATAATAAATTGCTGCACATGTAAGTAGTAGGCCAGAAAGCACTGTCTTGCCTTTCATACAATGCATCTTTCAGAGTCTTAAAAGTGAATGTTACATTTCCCTTTTAGTGATAATCACACTACATGAGGTTAGTGACTGCCAAAGCCTTTAGATTTGTATTTCATATCATATGTCAAACCCAATTTTTTCCAAATAAAAGAACCCTCTCTGTGGTATTTTTGGTCATTTTATTTTAATAGCAGAAATAGGCATTTATCAAAACCATCTGCCCACCCATGTGATGTCTCAGGGTCAGACTGCCTTTTACAAGTTGCATAGAACTGGGATTGTTGGGGAGGGGGATGAGAAGAAGTGAGAGTTATTAGTGCTTCAGAATTGTGGGAAATGTGAGCTCTTTAGGGAAAAAAGGGAGGAAACATCAAAATATTCAATATTCAAGATTGTAGGGTGGGCAAGCTTTTTAGTGCCTGACGAAAACCAGAAGGTATGTTAAAAGACAGAAAAATAGAGAGTTACTTATTTAACTCCTCCTTTATACTTGCTACCAGTTTTCATCTAGAGGGAAAATATATCTAATTCAGATTCTCGTAGTTTTCTGTACAGCTCATTCTGCCCTATGCTGATATAAACAACATCCTCTGCTTTACTATCCTAGTCCATTCATTCTTCTTTCACTCAAGTTCACATTTAATGACCTCAAAGTAGCCATCTTCTCTTCTTCAGTGCAGTATCAAAACCTTTCTTAAATCAAGATTTAAGAATTTTAGACTAGATGACAAAAGTAGTTGTATTAGCCTCTTTGTCATGGCCAAGTTTCAATAGCGACACTTTCTCTACACACAAGTATTCTAAGTCCAATTAGAAGTTAAATCATTATACTTTACACCTTAAACTTATGCAGTGCTATACGTCAATTATATCTCAATGAAACTGAAAAAAATACAAAAAGGAATTCAATTACATATAGTACAATCTTTTACTTTTCATCAGAACCAAAATGTATAACTTAGCTGTTTAATAAAAGATAAATAATGTTTTTTGAAAAAGTAAAATTATTTAGGGGCTTTTGGACAAGATGGAGGCATAAGTAGATACACTTTGTCTCCTCACACAACCAAAAGAAGGACAACAACACATTTTAAAACAAAAATAACAAGAACTACCAGAAAATCAACTGTGTGAAAGTCCAACAACCAAGGAGTTAAAGAAGAAACATTCATCCAGACTGGTAGGAGGGGCAGAGACAGAGATGGGCAGCTGGGGCTGAGAGTAAGTGTGACAAGGCTGCAGTTGGCATACCACAGAGGGCAAAGCAGCGGCTGGCAGACTGGGTAGTCCCCTATTTGCAAGAGATAAACCGGGAGGAACAACTGGGGAGTGAGAGAGACCATGCAAACCAGGGTTCAGTGCAGAAAAAGAAAGCCTCGAAATCTCTACCGGTAAAAACCTGTGGGGTTTGCTGCAGCGGGAGAAGCGTCAGTCTCACAGGAGTGTTCATTGAGAGACCCATAGGGTCCTGGAATGTACACACACCCATCCACCTGGGAATCAGCACCAGAATGTCCCAATTTGCTTGTGGGTAGCAGGGGAAGTGACTGAAAGCCAGCCAAGAGCCAAGCAAGCAGCATTGTTCCCTCTCTGACCCCTCACCCACTGACAGTGCCACAAGGCACTGAGATGGGTTGCCCCACCCTGGCAAACACCTAAGGCTCAGCCCCTCACAATGTAATAAGGGAGCCAAGCCAAAAAAATATATGGCCCAAACAAAAGAACAGATCAAAGCTCCAAAAATAGAACTAAGTGATGAAGAGATAGCCAGCCTAACAGATGCAGAATTCAAAACACTGGTAACCTGGATGCTCGCAGAAATGGTTGAATATGGTGACAAAATGGAGGAAGGGAAGGCTATGCAAAGTGAAATAAAAATATACAGGGAACCAACAGTGAAGAGAAATAAACTGGGACTCAAATCAACAATTTGGAGCAGAAGGAAGAAAGAAACATTCAACCAGAACAGAATGAAGAAACAAGAATTCAAAAAAATGAGGAGAGTCTTAGGAACCTCTGGGACAACTTTAAAATTTCAACATCCAAATCATAGGGGTGCCAGAAGGAGAAGAGGAAGAGCAAGAAAACTTATTTTGAAAAAAAAAATTGAAAACTTATTTGAAAAAATAGTGGAAGAGAACTTCCCCAATTTGGCAAAGGAAATAGACTTCCAGGAAGTCCAGGAAACTCACAGTCCCAAGAAGTTGGACCCAAGGAAGCACACACCAAGGCACATCATTATTACATTACCCAAGATTAAAGATAAGGAGAGAATCTTAAGAGCAGCAAGAGGAAAGGAGACAGTTACCTACAAAGGAGTCCCCATAACAATTTCAGCTGATATCTCAAAAGAAACCTTACAGGCTAGAAGAGGCTGGAAGGAAGTATTTAAAGTCATGGAAGTCAACAGCCTACATCCAACATTACTCTATCCAGCAAAGCTATCATTTAGAATGGAAGGGCAGATAAAAATGCTGCCCAGGAAAAGTAAAGTTAAAGGAGTTCATCATCACCAAGCCCTTATTACATGAAACATCAAAGGGACTTATCTAAGAAAAAGAAGGAGAACAAAACTATGAAGAGTAAAATGACAAGAAACTCACAACTATCAACAATTGAACCTAAAAAAAAACAAAACGAAAACAAACTAAGCAAATAGCTAGAACAGGAACAGAATCACAGAAATGGAAATCACATGGAGGGTTATCAATGGGAGGGGGAGGGTAGAGAATGGGGGAAAAGGTATAGGGAATAAGAAGTATAAGTGGTAGGTACAAAATAGAGAGGGGGAGGTTAAGAATAGTACAAGAAATGGAGAAGCCGAAGAACTTATATGTACGACCCATGGTTATAAACTGAGGGGAGAGGGGTTGCTGCTAGGAAGGGGGGTGCAGGGCAGAGGGGAATAAAGGAGAGAGAAAAAATGGGACAACTGTAATAGCATAATCAATACAGTATATTTTTTTAAAGTAAAATATTTTTAAAGTTCTAAAAAACCAAAAAAAAAATTTAAATTAAAAAATAAAAAGAAACTTCTGGGCTCTGTGAGAGGGAAAGCAGGGCAAAAACCCTGAACCATTCATAAATTCATTTTCTGTTTTTCCAGGGCACAAAACTTACACTACACTTGCCAGCCCCGTTTGAGGCTCAGGATTACAATGTGACTAGTTTCCAATAAATGTGACCAGAAATAAGAAGTGATATGGGTCATTTTTTAAAAAAAATGCAATCACTGAGTAATGAGTTTATTACACTGATTAATTATTCTTAAATGTAAAAACAGTTGAGTCTTTAAACAAAAACACACAAGTATTTCCATTAAAAATGTACCCTTATGTTTTTAACCTAAATGGTTAAAAATGCAAGAAAAACAAGAGCTATCAGTTATGTATTAACTGAGAAACCACACAAAACCAAAGAGTATGACAGAGAGGCTGAAAGGATGAAGTCTGAAGGCTGGGGAGAGGGACAATTATTGGGAACAAAACTCATCATGTTTCATGTACTAATAGCTCCAATTCGTTTAAGTGTTAACCAGTAAAACAACCCTGAAAATATAAGAGGTGGAGAAAGTTGAGTCTAGTCGGTCATACATTTCTATAAGATAAAGCTGCTTCAAAACCGAATCAACAGTTTTGTATTCCTCACCTGGCCTTTCATAACTGTTTTCAGTTCAAAAGGATTCCACTTAACAATAGCCTGCTACCAGTCAATGAAGTTTTTCTTCCCTTTTCAAGGACACACCATTCCACCAGCCTTCACCTTGCAGTTTTCCAAATTTAAAGTCAATAAGGAAAGCTTCTGGTCTCACACTTCCCTGCTAAGAGGCAACGTTGGTGCAGGAGTACAGTGTTTCCGGTTTCTGGTTCCAAGTGTGCATAACACACAGCACTGCTGTGCCAGGTAACACAGGCACAGGACAAAGTGAGGCATGGGCTCCTAGAAAGCAGCCAGATGGAACTCGGAGGACCTTCTCTTCGAGAACTTCCCTGTATATGTTTGGGAGGTTATCCAAGAATTTCCTTTAATTGCAGCCAATATATGGCAGAGGATGATGAAGCTCTAAGGCATGGTGGTGCCCTACAATGAAAGGATCCTCAGTGTCACCGTCATCACATAAAGCCTCCTAACAACTGGGAACATTGGGTTGATTGTCTCTTGATCAGAAAACACATACCTATCATGTTATGGCACTGACATGTTAAGGTTATTGCAGTAATGCGCTTAACAAGGAATATAGAGGTCCCCAGGGAAATGGAGAAAACCCCTACGAACATGACTGGGGGAAGGGGAGTCAGGGCAGGACAATTGAGAGTTACTTTGCATACCTAAAGAATGTGGCCAGTGTTTCCATAATGCTAATAGCTGTGCCTGCCACGCCTGGGGCTAGAGAGATGGGTGTGTCTAACCCATGATGCTGCCAGGTGCAGCTACAGCACTCGCAGGAGAGGCTTGGAGGGGGTTTTTGTACTTCAGAGGGCCAAGCCTGCCCAGACTAACAATGGCAGGCGAGAAAGACAGAAGAAACCAGAGTGCTGGCAGGTGGAACCCTTTGTGGGAGGAGTTGGAAATGGGGTTATGGAGGAAGATCCCTGCCAGGAATTAAACTGAAGCTCAGGGCTGCCATGCTCTCTCAGCTGTGCATTCCCTCTGACCATGTGGCTTCAGAGTGGAGAAAGGAACTCTTGGCCACGCATTTCAAAAGGATGCAGAAGGATCCCCACCAGCCCACCATGAGGAGGGTCCATGCAGTTTCGGATTAAGAGCAGGAGTTTAGCCAAGCACAGATTACTGGGAGAAGCCGGGAATGCTGAACTGAGGCTGGGAAATGCTGAGCTACAGACTTCTGTTTTTTTTCCTGAAAGACGGTACCTCTCACTGGCATATTGTGAAAACTCGCATGATTTTATAAAAGGGAGGCAGTACTATGGGATTATGGGTGTTTTTTTGTTTGTTTGTTTCTAAAGGGAATGGGGTTTAATGGCAGAATTCCACCATTGTTCTAAATCTGTCTAACTTTTAAATAAATAGCTCCTTTCCTTTTCATAAGCCTCAGGCGGGAATCATGTTTTGTTTTGTTTTGTTTTTGCTGGCAGGTGATAGAACCCAGTGGTTCTGTCTCAGGACTCAGAACCTTTGTGTAGGGATCCAAGGAATGCTACCTGGTACTTGAAGGGCTGCTTTGCCTCATTCTATGATGTAGTTCCAACAATGGATAGCTTGTTGACTGAGCGTTATACTTGCCCTCTATCGGAATACACACAGCCCTTGCTTGATTATGATTTTAGGCTGTCGTATTTAAATTTTTAATCCTATTATTATCTGGAACTCTATCACCAAAAAACCACCCATTTTTCCAAAGGAAGAAAAACAGCACAAAACTTTTCTCTCATTGCTACAAGCCAGGGGTAAAAAGGAAGATGAATCATGGAAGCTTTTCCTATCTTTGGCATTAAATAGATTTAAGCTGGAAAAATAAAATTGTAATGGGAGAAATGTTACTTTGTGGTTCTACCGCATAAAGTGTTTCATGATAATTACCACTAAGCATTCACTATACGCCAGACAGTATGAAAAGTGCTTTTACACAAATCCTTTTAAATAGTTTGCATGGCCTATTAAGCCGGCAGTATTTTTAGACCCATTTTATAGATGACGTTTTCAGGCGTTAAGCAACTCGCTCGCAATCATGTAGCCAGTGAGTGAGGAAACTGGCATTCAAACCCAGGCCAATTCATTGAAACAGCGCATTATCCTCTTAGCTTCAGCTGTCCCCAAATCAACTCCACTTTTTTCTGTAACTATATCACTTCGATATTATTTTACTAGTAATTTTCTCAATGTCCACATTGTCCATTTGTCCTACAGCTTCCTCCGAATCTTCTCTTAGATCTCTGTCACTGTTTACGTAGGTCAAATAATTACCAATACCGTATGATTTAAGAGACACCCAGAAAGCTCCTTGCTTTTTAATACCTCCTTTAATGGCCTGCTATTGAGCCTAAATATTACTAAATATTATCTTTTAAGAATGGTTTATAAAGGTTAAGAAACTGCATCATCAAACACCTACTAAAAAAAGAATGCCCCATGAGTATTTATTTAATCACCCAGTAAACACTTTAAAAAAAACAAAATCATTGCAGTTTAATCTTAATTTAAATATGAGATTGTTTACCAATGGTGGAGCATAGAGAATGGGTTAGAAATGATTAATCTAGAGATGACTAACGACAAAACCACAACACCCAGAACATGAAACATTTCTCCTAAAAATACGACCTGAATTAGAAACCATCATGGGAAGCCCTAGGCAGCCTCAAACAGTGTGGGAATGTCACACTGAAGAAGAGAGACGCTGTGAAGCAGGGACAGAGATTCTGAAAGGAAGTTAGGGGTATGTAAGCGACCATCTTTAGAAACTTTTCATTTGACCTAGGTCTACCTGCATTCTGAACATCCTGCCACAGGATGAACTCCAATCCTGCAACCAATCACTTGGCCCCTAGAGTTCCCAATTCCTGATTTCTTCAGCAGAAAATTGTCAGCACGTGCATTTCACCCACCATTTCATTGAATGATAATTCTAATAAAAATGGACATTTAGTTTTTCATCCAAACCATTGTAAAGGGACACTATTTATAAGAAAGCAAAGCCACCCCGGGCAACCTGGATGTTATATCATCATAACAACAGCTAATAAACAATGTACTGTTTGTCATAAAGTTTTAACAATCTCTTATCATTTTAAGCATTTTTATAATTTGATAATAATAGACAGCCCAGAGTTCTCACTAAAGTTCAGTAGTACTCTGGGTATGAAATGCTGTCCTAAATTGTTTGGAGCCATTTGGCTTTCTGTGAGGATTCCCAGCTTTCTCTCACTGGCTCGGAAGGGTAGGTCGTATAGCTTCCCTAACAAGCCACTACTTGCCGCTGAACATGGAGACTTCACGATGTACTTAACCTTGATGGAGGAAAACCTTGTATCTAATAAAGAGAAATAAAAATTCCGAATTACTGCAAAGCACTGCAGCAGGCAAGCTGCAATTCCAGTCATACGAAGCCTCTGTTTACAGTAAAATAATGATATGAATCACAATGACTCTCCTATAAGGATTCAACTGCCTACCTAGTCATATTCCATATACTTATAATATATAATTTCATTTTCATACAAGCTCATTACACATATTAAAGCAATACTTTTCCTTGTACAGCCAAGATTCATTGATAAAACAATGAAGTGAACTAACACCCTTCCTAAATAAAGTTTCACCAATAGCACCGTATGTTAATGGACCTATTTCATTGTTAATGTGACTGACTGCTTATTGATTCTTGCAGGAATCCAGCAAGGGCTTCAGAGTACAATTTAGTTTGGAGAGCTCTGGGCCTAACATCTATGCTCAATTACAACTTTCAGAAGGGGAGATCAATAAAATTTAAATTGCTTATGGTAATCACAACTTCAAATCATTGCGATCAGCATAAGCAATCTGCTGACCCCAGCCAAGCTCCTAAATTGAAACTTGTAATGAGTGGTCATTTAGTTTGGGTCCATTCATATTATTTTGGAGGCAGGTGATGAACAATTAAAGATCAGCCAGCACCTTCTCTGCACAACATTCCCATCTTTATTCCCAAAGTATTAATATGCAGTAACCCTCGGGTTCATGGTTTTGCACTTCTTTAATGGGTATTCTGTATGAATAAGCAATTATATTTTCTATTAAACAATTTCAGTGTAATTGAATTAGCAGTTATAATATTGCTAGGGCAAGCAAAAGCTTTCCTAGGGAAAAATTAAGTGATATTGGGTAGTGCAAATTAATTTATAGAACTGAAAAATGTAACCAATTAAATAGAATTGCCTTTGCCTCCCCCTCCTCCAAAATACAATTAAGCAGCACATTGTTTCAAAGAATATGTTTCAGAACAATTTGTTTTCAATCATAATAGCTGTTTTTCATTCATTATGAAAAGCTGTCTATTATAATGAAAATTTCATAGGCAGTTTGCCTTGACAAAGCAGGTTGCAAGTTTAAACAAAGATAGTCTGCAGATTACTTCCTAGATAAGGAGTCACCTTAGAATTACATTTTAATAAATCATTGAAAATAAATCTTCTGCATTACAGCATGAAGGTTTTTGAGAAAGAAAAAGCAAATAGAGAGAAACTAATCAATGAAAATCTCCTGCTGCCAATATAATAATAGATGGACCAATGCTAATATATAAAGTGTATTACACTCACACACACAGCCAAAAAGAAAAATGTAAGATAAATATCACGGAAGTCAACTGTCACAAATGAGACTTGAGTAATAATCCCATCTCTACCATTCATCATTCCTACTGTGCCTCCTCCAAGCACTTTACTGAATTATAAACTAGGGTGTTTAGGCCACATTTTTGCAACCTAATAAAATGGTCATCTTTACATTACTCTTAAGGTTTAAATCACTCTACCAAGTTTTTCATAACAAAGCAAAATGTAAATATATATGTGTATTTGCAATATATATGTATAAAACCCGTATACTATCTTTGTATATATTTTGAAAGGAATTTTAAGGTATAGTTGAAACAATTGTAAATATTTAGTTAAGTATACATTAATAAGAAATTTGGGTAAAAATATTTAGTAATATCATGTCACTTTTTAAAAAAAAATTAATGCCAGGATCTGAAAAGACCAGGGCAGAAGCCAGGAATCTTTCCACATGAATTCCATTTAAGAAAGATGGTTTAGCTTCTTTAGAATGTTTTAGATTCTTTGGATAGATCTTAAAACTTATTTATTCAGGAAATGACAAGTCATGTTTACAATTTAGGTACAGTGAGGACTGATGGGAAGGGCAGAGTGGACCAAAGAGAAGAGGGCCCTTAGTGATTCATGCTTTCATCTAGATTAGAATGTGGGCATTTGAATTCAGGAAGAAGTGGAGAAGAAAATGAATGTCATCAGTTTTCAGAAGCTAAACTGACAGAATTTCATATCTGATTGGCCGAAGAGAGGGAGAGGACTTGAGAATAGCTTGAGGTCTCCATCCTGGAGAGACTGTAAGGCTGATAATGCTATTTATGAGTTAGGGAATGTAGATTAAGTAGTGCGCGGGGAGGTGACTAAATTCATGTGTTAATTAAGAGTATTTCCAAAATACTGAAATAGATTAATGTTCTTCCTGAGCCCTCTGCCTCTACTGGGACAGTAGTGATTTAAAAAGGCATTTATTGCAGACATAACTACTGATATTCCTCAGGTAAGTTTATCTTTGCATATTCCCATCTACTTTTTAATTTAGTCTATGAGTTAAGCTCATTGTCTGAGAAGGTATGGCTTCTGTACTTGAACAGAATTTTTTTCAGTCTACTAATATAGCTATCCTTAGATTATTATTAAGGTTTAAAGGCATATTATTTCTCAAAAAAGACAGAAAATATAAGTATATTATAGTTTTTATTCAGCCTCAGACATTTAATGATAAACACTGTGAAAAATGATTTGAGGATGCATCCAATTTTATATAACATTCATAAAATAGTTGACAAAACTTTATTTTAATTTAAAGAAGGTAGATATAAAAATTCTCCAACTGATGAAAAGTAATGAAGCTAAGTGTTTCTAGGATTCATTAAAAAAAATTAAACTGAAACTAGAAAGTTTTTTAATTTTTTCACTTAAAAAATATGGAAAGACACCCTGGAACCTGACATAATATCTGGTACTTAATAAAAATTCAATGAGTGTGAAATAAATATATTTATATTTAAAACATAAAGTTAACAGTTGCCCATATAATTTATGTCATCCATATATTAAAGAAGTTGTACATATATTTTAGTATCAAACAAATGAGATATTTTGGCATTTAATAATTCAATATAACTCTCCATACACACACATACACACACGCACAAAGTAATTCACTCAACATCTGGTTTGTTCTGATAACTTACTGCTGAAATTTTTATGGTTGTACAATTTTTAAAATATGGCTCATATTTGAAAGTTTTTGAAATAAACAATTATAAAATATATAAACTTCAGGGATAAGGAAATATTTCTGTGCATTTCATGACCATTTTAAACTTCAATATTTGATACTTCAGAAATTTAAGATCTGTTAGGAAACAGAAATATATGACAAAGTCTTTTTCTTTTTACACGAAGTTCCCTAGTCTGTCCACGCTCATGCATAGACTATTCTCCACTTGATGAGGTTTCTTAATGCTGTTGTTTCCTTTCGTTCTTTAGCATCATCTGCTTTATCCTCTGAAGGCTCCCTTGTGTTATTTAGTCTTTCCGGGCACCCATTCCTTCATAAAACATTAATTATTGTTCAGTTCTCTTCATCCGACATTCATTAAATACCTTCCAAGCATTATGATAGGTGAAAAAAAAGCCAAATTAAAAATTTTACACCATTTCATATCCCTTGGTGGTATGAGTGGTTAGGGGTACTTGCTCTGAATACAACAATTGGCCCTTTACTCTTCCTTATTTATAACATGGAGATCAAAACAGTACCCATATATGTACCACCACTTTTTTATCCACTTGTCTATTGATGTGCACTTGGGTTGCTTCCATATCTTGGCTTATGTAAATAATGCTGTAATGGTTATAAGGATGCATATATTCTCTCAAATTAGTGTTTTGGATTTCTTTGGCTATATACAGAAAAGCAGAATTGATAGGTCATAAGGCAGTGTCATTTTTAATGTGACTGACTGCTCACGTTATGGCATGAGTACCCATGCCATAAATTTGTTGAGAGAAAAATGCAATGTCATCTACAAACTATTTAAAACAGTCCCCGAGAAACTAAGAAAACAATCCCATTTACAATCACATCAAAAAATAAAATAAAATAAAATAAAATAAAATACTTAAAACTAAGTTTAACCAAGGAGGTAAAAGGCCTATGCTTGGAGAATTATAAAACACTGAAGAAAGAAATTGAAGATGATACTAATAAACGCAGGCATATACCATGCCCATCGATAGAAAGAATTAACATCATTAAAATGTCCATACTACCCAAAGCAATATATAGAGTCAATGCAATTTCTGTCAATATACCAATAGTATATTTAACAGAACTAGAACAAATACTTCAAAAATTTATATGGAACCACACAAGAACCCAAAGAGCCACAGCAATCCTGAGAAAGAAGAACAAAGTTAGAGGCATCACGTTACCTGATATCAACCTATACTACAAGGCCATAGTAATCAAAACTGCATGGTACTGGCATAAAAACAGACATGTAGATCAATGGAATAGAACAGAGGGCCCAAACATAAAGCTACACTTATATGTCACCTATATGACAAAGGAGACAAAGAATATACAATGCAATAAAGATAGTCTAGTCAACAAATGGTGTTGGGAAAATTGGGCAGGTATGTGCAAAAAATGACACTAGACTACCTTCTTACACCACACACAAGACTAAACTCCAATGGATTAAAGACTTAAATGTAAGACTCAAAACCATAAAATTCCTAGAGAAGAATATAAGTAGTAAAATCTCAAATACGTCTCTTAACAATATTTTTTCTGCTATATCTTCTTGGGCAAGGGAAATGAGAAAAAATAAACAAGTGGTACTATATCAAATTAAAAATTTTGCACTACAAAGGAAACCATCAATGAAGTAAAAAGGCAACCTACTGAAATGAAAAAGATATTTGTCTATGACACATTCCATAATAGGTTAATATCCAAAATTTATAAAGAACTTATACAACACAATGCCAAAAAAATCCAATTAAAAAATGGACAGAGGAACTGAATAGCCACTTCTTCAAAAAGGGCATACAGATGGCCAATAGACATATGAAAAGATGCTTGGTGTCACTATCATCAGAGAAATAAAAGCCACAATGAGATGTCACCTCACACCTGTCAGGATGGCTATCATCAATAAATCAACAAACAGCAAGTATTGGTGAGGATGTGGAGAAAAGGGAACCCTTGTGCACTGTTGGTGGGAATGTAGATTGGTGCAGACACTATGGAAAACAGTATGGAGTTTCCTCAAAAAATTAAAAATGACACTGCCTTATGACCTATCAATTCTGCTTTTCTGTATATAGCCAAAGAAATCCAAAACACTAATTTGAGAGAATATATGCATCCTTATAACCATTGCAGTATTATTTACATAAGCCAAGATATGGAAGCAACCCAAGTGCACATCAATAGACAAGTGGATAAAAAAGTGGTGGTACATATATGCAATGGAATATTAGCCTTGAAAAAATAAAATCTTAACCATTTGCAGCAGCATGTATCAAACCAGAAGGCATTATGCTAAGTGAAAGTCAGAGAAAAACAAATACCATATGATTTCACTTATATGTGGGAGCTAGAGAACAAAATAAATGAACAAACAAAATAGAAACAGACTCATAGATAGAGAACAGATTGTGGTCATCAGAGCGGGGGAGGGTCTGGTGACTCAGAGAAAAAGGTGAAGGGATTGAGAAATACAGATTGATAGCTACAAAATAGTCACAGGGATGAAAAACACAACATAGGAAATAGTCAATAATATTGTAATAACTACGTGTGGTGCCAGGTGAGTATTGGAAATATCATGAGAGCACTTTCTAAAGTATATGATTGTCTAACCACTATGCTGTACCTGTCAAACTAATACAAAATAATATTGAATGTAAACTGTAATTGAAAAATTAAAGAACAGTCCCTAAATCATGATGTGTGCTCAGTTAATGTTGGCTATTATTCTCCTTGGTACAGATCAATATTTCAAACCAGCAGGACAGAATAATATGGCACTATGTTTATTTGATACACTTAAATCCAATTATTATCCTCAAAATTTTATGAATAATGCCTTCCTCAGCCAATATCAAAGTTTTCATTCTAACATACTTACATATACTTATTAATTGTTTACTGTAGACCAGGCACTGATGATACTGATGATACAAATGTGAGTGAGATTCGTTCTAGTGTGGAATTTAGTCAAATAAACTCTCTTCCTTTACATACTTCCTAATGTGTGACATCTGACACCAGCTTTTCATGGTTCTCCTCAAATCTCCCAACTCTTTCCTCTTTGTCTATTCAAATTTATTGGCTAATTTTTTACATTAACTGCAAGTTTCATCAGTGATTCAACTTTGATGCCTTAAATTTATTGTTACACATTCCTACCTAAGGGGTATTTTTACTCATATGGTGGTCATTTTTTCTGGAAAGAAAATTATGTCTGAAATGATTTATCCCTGATTTCATCATCCTCTACATCTTTACAGGTTAATTTAGGATATCAAAAACCAAATATGTGAGATGGCTTAGTCATAGTTGAAAAAGAAAGGACTTTGGAGTCAAATGTCTAACTGATTCCTAGCTATGTAACATATTATCTGCCTGACTTTGATCAACTTATTTCTTTCTGTTACCTGATTTCACACCTACCTTTTGGATTTACAAAGAGGATTGGGGTTAAATTATTGTGATTTAATTATTTAATATTTTTGTGATGCTTTCAGAGTTTTCTACAATAAAATATATGAAATGTATAGTCTTAAGTTTAAAATCTTATTTAACAATTTAATTTCCCTATTAGAAAAAGCTTCTAAGTGAAACAATTTATAGCAGCCTTTGGATTTATAAGTCTGAATTCCAGTCCCAGCGCTGCCACTGGCTGTGTGATCAGTGGGCAAGTCACTGAATTTCTGTGGACTGAGGTATTCTCATATAAAAGATGTAAAAGACACATGAATTTCTAAAGTTCCTTCCAACTCTAACATTTTATGACACCAAACACTTGACGTTTTTTTTTAAGCTAAACCTTATAATTATGGGTTGAATTATGTCCCTTCAAAGCTCATATGTTAAAGTTTTAATTTCCAATAGCTCAGATGTGACCTTCTTTGAAAACAGGATAATTGCAGATGTGATGTTAACATGAAGTCATAATGCAGTGGTGGGGATGGGGTTAGGGAGACTGATCTAACATGATTGGTGTCCTTATAAAACGGGAAAATTTGAAGACAGACATGCACATGAGAGATGTCACGTGAAGAGGAAGGCAAAGATCAGCCTGATGCTTCTGCAAACCAAGGAACATCAAATAATGCAGGCATATACCACCCAAAGAGAGGGGAGAGGCACAAATCAGATTCTTTCTTACCGGTGTCAAAAACAGCCAACCCTGAGATCACCTTGATCTCACGCTAGAAGCGTTCAGAGCTGTGAGACAATATGTTCTGTCATTTAAGCCACCCATTTTGTGGTGCTTTGTTATGGTAGCCATAAGAAACTAATATATCTTATTTCATAATTAACTAAAAAATTATGGGTTTCAGTTATGATATAAATATTGGGTTGGCCAAAAAGTCAGTTTGGTTTTTTTCCATAAGATGGCTCTAGTCATACTTAGTTGCCTTTAACTTCATTCAAAACAATTTTGTTAGATTGTATTGTGAGATCTATCTTATCTGTGTGCGTTTTTTTAAAAATGGTGGATTTTTGTGTAGCCATTTTAATACTGAAGATGGAAAAATATGCAACATTTTCAGCATATTATGCTTTATTACTTTAATAAAGGCAAAAACTGAACTGAAACAAGAAAGAAAAAGATTTGTGCAGTGTATGGAGAAGGTGTGGTGGGTAATTGAACATGTTGACAATGGTTTCGAAGTTATGTGCTGGAGATTTCTCTCTGGACAATGCTCCACAGTTGGGTAGATCAGTTGAAGTTGATGGCGGCCAAATCAAGACATTAATTGAGAACAATCAACATTCTACCATGCGGGACATAGCCAACATACTCAAACTATCCCAATCAATAAAACTATTGGTAGAAATGAAAAATGTACCTTTTATTTTATGGAAAAAAGTAAAAGGACTTTTTGGCCAACCCAATATATATGCATATATATGTATTTGTATGTATGTATAAATAATATAAAGTACACTACCAGAACAGTTTGTGATTTTTTTTCAAGTAGACTATTGATTGAAATATTGAACAATTAAACATTAATTTAATTATTGAACATGAGAGTTTCAAATTGAGAAGAATACATTTTAAGGAAAAGCTCCAAAATTATAACAGCTTTTTATATCAGGAAAGTTTCTAAACATATTTCCTTCTCTTTGAAGTCTAAGAGGATGTTGCTATCTCTAAATTGCCTCTCTCAGTTTTGAACAACTGCCTAAATGGGTTTCCTGAGCACCAGAGAAGAGCAGGAGCTTCCCTGTCAGCATTCTTGGTTCATATCACACAGGCAAGTTCCTTCTGTGGAATTTTGATTTTCTTATGAGACTGCCTTTCTCATTTGCCTTGCATTTCTTTCTGTTTCGTTTCATGAAGATGAGTCTTGAGAAGGCACAGTTTAGAAAACTTTTACCAAATTTAAGAAATATCAAGTTGACCAAAACCTACAAAATACTCTGGGATATAATCTTTTGTCCTAATGAAAGACTTTAATTGATCATTTAGGCATCTCTTATAAAACCTTTCTCCGTAAAACTAGGGACCACTTCTAATTAAAAAGATCTCAGTTTAGAACCATAAAATTTTAATATCCTGTCATTCACTGGGACATAGTCATCAATGCTTCTATTAGAAAGATACTTTAAGAAGATTTTTTTAGTTTATATAAATTTACCAAAGTGATTAAGAACATCAGCTCTGGAGTGAAACTAGACTGGGCTAAAATCCCAGTTCCACCACTCTAAAAGCAGGTGGCCCTGGACTCATTACATAACTTCTATAAGCACAGGGCTCCTTATGTATACTAATGGCAATACCAACCTTGCACAGTTGTGAGGATGGATAAGATCATGTGTTACTTAACACAGCGCTTGGAGCATAGTGTTGATGTCAAATACTCCAAAAGTTTCTCTGTTGTATTCTTCTCAGCAGTGGTGGTACTATTCATAGCCCTGCCAGTTTTCAGAGTCATTATCAACAATGCAAAATTTCAGTTTGGCAGCTGGGGTACTTCCTAAGTGACATAAGGCAACTACATAGGCTTGATTTTGTTTGGGCCATTTCATTTAGACACAGTCTAACTTGGGCCTCTGAATATTAGGATGCGAATTTGAGAGCATTAGCTGGTATACGACATGAGGCTCTTGTCTCTACATAAATGTGGTAGGGTGCTCTCAGGAAAAGACTGATCTGTGACGCAGAAATATAATAGAAAATAAAGATACAATATCATCAAAAGGCAAAGTAAAACTTTGAAACTCTCTCCAATTCTTAGGACTTTATACACTGCCCACGTTTAGTTCCTCTGTCAGACCTGCCTTTTTATGTGTAATATAATACTGCTTAAGGTTATCAATCTTTAAAAAAGTATACCATTGCTTTATAGCCACTCCTGCTTTGCAATACAAATGACATAATTACTTGTTCTGGCTGGAGGGGGTCCAGTTCCTCTAGTTCATTTTTTAAATGCAAATCTTATTAAGTATTTTATCCTAAAATGGCTAATGCAAAAAGGGCAGTCTGAGACTAAGATGGACAACATGCCTAAAAAATAAATACTAGGCGAATAATGAAACCTGAATTAAGTCAGCGTACTGGAAACCAAATTGATTACTTATTGAAATATGTTAACATAGTGTAATGGGTAACTGCCAAAGTCAGATATACAATAATATTCCATGAATCATTGTCAGATAATCACCAATGTTTGTAAGAGCAGCAACAAATTTTAAAATCTTTTACACCATAATCTAGATGCTCATAAAAAAAATTACAGGTAGTGACCTGTATATTACATAGGTCAGTTAAAAAGACCCTTGTGTTTTTTATGGCTTCTCTTTCTGTTCTTGTCAAATAGGATAACGGGCAGTTTTTCTATAAAATCTTGCAAGAAAATTTTCAGAAAGCTAAATTCATTGTCTCTACTCAATTCATTTTAAGATTTCAGTTATGGAACAACTCTTTTTGAAAATTCCTTTTTATTTCAAAAATAGAATGCATATATAAGTATATTTTGTGTATTTTTGTTTATACTGTTTAAAAAAATAGAAAAATAAACATCCCTGTACATACCACTCACTACTCCTAGGCTAGAAGAGCATAGCTTCTGCTTTTGGACCTACCTGGGTATAACAATACCTTTTAAGAGATTGCTTTATTCTTGAAGTTATTCTGAAAATAATTAAATTAAATTGTTTGGTTGCTTTAAGTGTGTCCATTGGTTTCTGAAATGTATGCATTACTTCTAGTTTTTTTTAAATGTTTCAAAGTCTATTACAAATAATTTGCAATGTAATTTTAAAAACTGAAATATAATAAAGACTTCATACATTTGTTCAATGTTTAAGAATTACAGGACATTTCACAGCTCTTGTTATTCGGTAAGATTTTTTTGTAAACTTAAGATACAATTGTTAAACAGCATTTATTAGTTTCACCACATTTAAATAGCAATAGATAAAAAGTGGAGCAGAAAATAAATCCAAACTCAACTGTACTACCTTTAAACTTTAAATGTGGCCCTCCTGCCTCAGTTTTCCCATAGATACATATAAAAAGCATACTAACAGCCTCCCAGGATTGACAAGATATTTGAGTATTTTGTATGCTTGATCAAAGAGAGCTCTACAAAGAGGGAAAAGCCCATGGACTCCTGCTGGGAAGAAAGTGACTTCATTAGCACATCATAGGGGTGCCCCTTTGAAAGTGTGTTAAATTGTGTTAACAGTTTGGTTAAGAGGTGGGAGTGTGACTGGTTTAAACTTGTCTCATTAATATACTGGTGTGATTCTGAGCTGGATTTTGCAAGCCTGTTACAGTATTTTCTCACTCTTCTCCCCAGAATTTCTTGCACTTTCTACCCCTCAGCTGCTGACTGTTATCAAGGCCCTGTTCTTGAGTGATTTCTAGCCCTAGGACTCTTCTTTTGTTTTAGTCATCAAGAACTATTAGCAGCTCATTTTCCCAAGGAAGGGCCATTTCAATGTATTCTGTTGTTTCAGCAGCCCTTTGTCTTCCCCTTGAAGAAGAAATGAACCACCATGCTTTCCAGAGAGGCTGGCACTAGGGGAAGCATATTGCTTTATGTGATGAGAGATGTAGAAGGAGGCCCAAGTGACTGGACACACACACCCTAAGGGTTATCCATGCAACCAATAATTAAGTTCTTAGAGGCTGATTACTTTCTGTTGCTTAGATGCAAAGCAAACAGAAGTGTCGTACACAGGATAAAAGCCAAAGAGCTGAGTACGTGTAAACCTCTTTTGGAAGATTTATTACATGTCACAATGTGGCTATAACTTATTCTCATCTGTCCCTCTTGGCACTTACCAACAGTGATGAAAATGGAGAGTCTTTACTCAGGGAACTCTTGACTGCATTACTATTAAATTATTTGCATATTGGTAGCACAGAGGGATCCTAGGATGGCATTTTTCCAAGTTTCATTAACCTAACCCTCACCACTCAATGAGAGTTCCCACAATTCCAATGAGGTGGAGAGAAAACAATGGAGCTATTTGCTTTCTGACTATTTTCACACTGTTCACTGATGAAGAATGCAGGTGAAAGACACCAAATGAAAGAATGGAAGAGTGAAGGGATAGATGGATGAATAGAAGGACCCAATTGTTCATTAATTCAGCAAACTGTATGATTCATTGGGGCAGGGGGAGGGGTATTTAAATGAATGAGTACAATTCTATGGCAAAGCCACAGAGCCCCCTGTTGGTATCACAATATGGTTCACCTTGCTTATTGCCGTTGTATTTTCAACAGTTCCATCATGGGGTACTGCTTATTGTGTCACAGACAGAGAGATGGCCATGAACCTTTCTTCATCCTGTATGTGCCTTTTACTAACTACAGAGTACATGCAGTTTGATATGCACTGTCATACACTCACCTTAAGAACTAGACTTATGTAGGTCTCAACAAGAACTTCACAGCATTATCATTCTCTCCATCTGTGAGGTTTAAAATCACCAATATTTCTATGGGCTATTTTAATCATTGTTAGCTAGACTTTTAAACTCTAACCTTCCCTTAACTCACTTACAAATGAGATCTACTTTAAAGTAAATTTCTGCCTTTCAGTCCAATTAGGCTAACGTTTTCTACTTCCTTCTTTCTTGTAGAATTTTCTACTTTGCTCTTCTATCATCATCTTAATGTACTTCATTAGCAAAAAGCAGGATAGCTTGGTCTGCAGTCAGAGAGAATTGAAGGTCTACCAAAGTCTTCGGTATTCCCCCAAGCCACCCCAAGTTAAATATGTATTATAATTATTTAAATAATAAGGGAATAAGTAAACACGTGCATTTTAAATCATCAACCCAATATCATTTTTATTGATTTGTAACACAGACTTTAAATTTTAATTTTAGGGAAATTTTAGCAGTTGTATCTGCTAGGGAAATATAGCTTCCAAGCAAGTCTCCTGTCTCTGCGTTGCATTGTTGCCCCCAAATCTCCATCAACATAAAAATTCTGGAGCCATTGCTACCTATTTCCACCCTGATGTTTTTTGGATTGATTTTTTTCTTATGTACGTCACAGCAGCAAAGTCTTAATCACGACCATGCTTAGCTGGTGGCTGAATTAACCCCATTCCCCATCTCTCACATTTCATAATGCTTTAATCCAATTAGTCTTCAACTCGAAACTCTTACTCTTGGAAATTCTTCCTCATTGAATCTTAATTCTTGACACACCCCAAAATCTATACAATCCCTCTCTTTGTTAATTATACAAATTATAGAAGAATTTCAATAAGCATTTGTTAATTCACTTGAAATATAACATAGTGTGTTTAAATAAAAAATTTTTTTCAGTCTTTTCTGAATTCTCTTATCTACAATCCTTTAAATATTGTTGTTTCCTAATCTCGTTGCTTTTAAATTTCCCCTGTCTTTGACCCTTGTATAATCTTCCTTGAAAATCTTAACATCTATTATAGCTTCTCTTAAGTACCAATATACAGATGCCTCCCAATACCTTCTCAATGTTTTCATCAGGATACACTAGAATTCCCTCAAACTTAATAAATCCTTTTATTCCACAATTATTTAAAAGACTTCTGGTTCTGTCCATGGTAAAATAACTGGTTTTGAAATTAAATTCCCACCATTAACAACTGGAAAACCTGGAAAAATACATAAGGGAAATGTCTGTAGGCAATGGAAAGCAACTGAGGCAAAGCTACAACCCCCGATGGAAAAAGGAGAGGCCCATGGGTGAGTACCATAATCACCCATCAGGACCTTGGGCATTTCCAGGGCCTGCTGACCATGTACAGGTAGCACTTCCAGGAGTCCTGGCTGAGAGCAGCTGCTGGGAAAGAGTATAGAACACATAACCAAATATATTCTCTTATGCCAAGATTAGGGTCCTCGCTGAGCAACCTTTGGACCCTGACATATGATGGGTCATCTATATGCGTGCATCCAAAGATTTGGGTTCCCCAAACTCTTCTGAATCCTCATGTCCTGCAAAAGCAGTCTTTTTAAAGTAGTCCTGTGTTCCACAAGGCTACAGGGTCACCTTCAGGATCCACCCATCATCTTCTCTTCTGGATCCAGGCCAAAAACTTGGTTTAATCACAACAAGGAACAGGTCAAGAATACATTAGGCCTGATTAGTGAGGAAAGAGCCTATACTCCAAAAGAGCTTCAGTAATTAGCTAGCATGGGTCGGCAACTAGATTTTGAATGTTTTTTGATCAAGCGGGTAAGCCATAAAACCAGATAAAAATAGATAGTTTATTTATTTAGAGGCATTCTTTCAGGATATAAATTTTATACTTGGCAAGGCCCCCAAAGAATGGTGCAAATTTGCTGCTATGCTGGCTTTTAGAAGTCTAGAGAAAGTAATGGCCCATCTGAGTGAAACTGCAATGCTTGAATTGTCATGACAGACAATGGGGAAAGGCATAAAAAGGCTCAGGGAGGGGGTACAGCAGAGTGGATGTATCATGTGCAGCCGGAAGACCCACCAGAGGGTTATATTTCAGAGTACACACCATCCACCGAGGCAATCGGGAATGCACTGGTGAGCGGAATGCAAAATCAATAATAAGTTCAGTAGTGGCTCGGTTCCCTGGCCATGGCGGATACTAGGAAAAGCTATCACGGAGCTTGGTTTGTAAATGATAAGGTCCTGGAAGCAATAAAGGATAAGTAGTAGCACTTAACCAAGTTTCAATTATCATAAGGACTGTCAAAGTTGGAGTGGTAGGCAAGGGGAGATGACTTTCAGGGAATTGTGGATATGGATAATAGAACATAACACCTCTAGAGACAGATAGGTGGCCAATAAAGGTACTGCTTAATTTACGTAATTTTTTAAAAGCAGGTATGGATAAACAGGAGACTGAGGATGGTCAATAAGCAAGACATAACAAAACTCACAGCCACTTGTCTAGCTCTAAGTGAAGTTTCAGATGCCAAATCTATTAACTGAAAAGGTGACACTGTCTCAGGGAAGAGTTGCAATACCTTGAGAAGTTTATATTGTAATAATTCCCCTAGTCATCACTCAACAGGACTTACAGTTATTTATTTGGTTAATTGGAAACTGGGAAACAGGGAATCACCGGACATTTCTATTGTTCTTTTGTACACAGGTTCTCAACTGACGTTGATACTCGGAAGCCCAAAGCATCAAAGTTAGAGTGGAATCATATGAGAGCAAATAAATGGAGTTCTGGTCAGGTTGGCTCAAGTGGATCCACTTTTCCCTCAAGCTCCAACATATAATGGACTTGACATGCTTGGCAGTGACAGTCATCTCCATAGTCATACCTTGTGTTATGAAATTAAAAACTATCATGTTGGGAAAGACCAAGTAGAAAGCCTGAAACTAACACCCCTGACAAGTTGTAACTTGATGCGAATGTTATATTTCTGAGGATATGAAGGATATCAGTCGTATCCTTAAAGATGTTAAAAGTGCATGTGTGGTACTTCCTATGACAACTGGTCCCTGCCCAAACGTCAGACTGCCACAGACTTACGCAAATAGCGCCCTCAGTCACAGCTGTCATGTTGGTAATGCATCCTTGTTAGATCAGATTAATATGCCTCAGGTATCCGGTATATGAGCACTGGCTTAGTGAAAGGGTGTTTCTCCACCTCGATCATGAAAAAGGACCAAACATTTTTCATTTATATAGAGTGGACAATGACACATACTCAGTTTTACTCAGGTATTTTTTAAACTTTTCTACCCTTTCTCATGAATCCAAAGACTCTGGATTTTACACAGAATATTACATTGATCTCTATATCAATTACATCATTCTTATAAGGCAAGATTATACAAGAGATGGCCAGCATGCTGGAGAATTTAGTGAAACACATGAGCTCTAGAGGATTTGTATGAAACTTCTCTGGAAATTCAAAGGGCTGCCCATTCAGCAAAGTTTCTGGTGCCCAGTCATAGGAGATAGCCCTGGACAACCTCACCAAAGTAGACTATTTGCTATATCTTACATCCCCTGCCACAAAGAAGGAAACACAATGCCCAGAAGGCCTCTTTGGATTCTGGAGACAATACACATTTTCCACCTGAGAATGCTTTTCTGGCCCCTGTAGTAAGGGACAGGGTGAGCTAACAGCCTTGAATGGGGCCTGAAGCAGAAATCCAGGCTGTAGCACAAAAACGCACTAACACCATTATCCAACAACCCGGCAATTGTGCTTCTTGGCACTTTCCCAAAGGAGCTGAAACTTATGTCAACACAAAACTTTGCATGTTGTGGATGTTTATAACAGCTTGATTTATAACTGCTTGAATTTGAAAGCAATCAAGACATCCTTCAGCAGGTGAATAAATAATAAACTGTGACATCCAAACAACAGAATATTATTTAGTACTAAAAATAAGTGAGCTATCGAGACACAAAAAGACATGGAGGAAATTTAAATATATATTGATAAGTGAAAGAAGTCATTCTGAAAAGACTACATACTGTATGATGACTTTAACTATATAACATTTCGAAAAAGCAAAACTATGGAGACAATAAAAAAGAACAGTGGTTGCCAGGGGCCAGGGAGGAGGGAGGAATGAATAGGAGGAGCACAAAGGATTTTTTAGGCCAGAGTAACTATTCTGGGTGACTCTACAATGGTGGGTGTGTGTCATTACACACTGTACGAACCCATGGGGTATGCAACAGTGAGTGAACCCTAGTGTAAACTATGGACCTTGGATGTGAATGATGTGTCAGTGTAGGTCATCAATTGCAACAAATGTGCCAATGTGCCACTCCGGTGTGGGATGTCCTCAGTGGGGGAGGATGTCCATGTGTCAGGGAAGAGAGTATAAGGGAGCTCTGTAAGTGCTACTCAATTTTGTTCCAAAACTAAATCTGCTCTGAAAAATAAAGACTTTTTTAAAAAATTAATTGCCCAAACCTCAAAAAAGAAATTAATAAGAATAAGAAGATTTGATGAACGGACAAACGGAATTCATCTAATTAACATATGTAGAACATTATATGCAACACAGCAAAATGAATATTCTTCTCTAGTTCACATAACACATTTACCAAAATAGACCATATTCTGTTCTTAAAATAATCCTTGACAAATTTCTAAGGATTTAAATCACATTCTGATCATTGAAGTATTAAATTAAAACTGAATAACAGATAAATGACTAGAAAATCTATAAATATTTAGAAATTAAGCAACACACTTCTAAATAAGCTTTGATTCACAGAATAAATCATAAGAGAAATTAGAAAATATTTTGCGCTAAGTGATAATAAAAATACATGTCAAAATTTATGGAATTCAGCTAAAGCAGGCTTAGCAAGAATGTTATAGTTTTGGGAGCATGTATTAGAAAAGAAGCGTGGCCTAAAATCAATCATTTAAGCTTCTATCTCAATGAGCAGAAAAAAACACAACAAACTAAACTCAAAGAAAGTAGAAGGAAGAAAATAATTATGGTAAGAGCAAAACTGAGCATACAAGAGACAGTCAACAAAGCCAAAAGTTGGTACTTTGAAAAGATTAATGAAATTTGTAAACTACTATCAAATGGATACCCCCTTTCCAAAAAAAGGAGAGAGAAAATTAAAAATATAAATCACTACTATCCAAAGTGAAAAAGGGAACATAACTATATATTGTAAAGACATTAAAAAGGTAATAAAGTGATGTTTAAAGAAAATTACATTCACTAAAGTTAAAAAAACAATGAAAAAGAAAAAAAAATTCTTGAAAAATGCCAAGTTACTAAAACCGACACAGGAAGAAATAGAAAATCTAAGTAACTTTAAACCTTTTAAAGTGTTTTATCCAAATTAAAATCTATTTGTTCAACATTATTTCAAACTTACATGAAAAATTAGGGACCTAGAATATTCAAGATAGTTTTAACAAAGTTCAAAGTTAAAGGACTGACTGTACCAGATTTCAAGATACAGTAACTAAGACAAATCTACCAATGGTATATCACAGACATCCAAAAGCAAACCTAAACATACATGGTTACCCAATTTGTGACAAAGTTTGCAATACTAGTTAGTGGGTATAATGATGGTTTTTCCAATAAATGCTTCTGGATCAATTACATGTTGCTATGGGATATAAACAAACCTTGAACCTTTCCATACAACATAAAAAAATAAATGAATTAGAGGTGGAAAATAGACATAAAGTTGAAAGTTAAACAATCAAATTTCTAGACAAACACAGGGCAATATTGCCAAGAACGTGGGTGAAAGAAAGATTTCTTGAAAGGACATAAAAAGAACTAATAAATAAAAGAAAAATGACAAATTGGACTCAGTAACTTCTGTTCATCAAAATGAACCACATCTGAGAAAATGTATTTGCAATATATCTGACAAAGTAATTGTATCCAGATATATAGAAAACTCTAATAAATCAATAGGAAAAAGCCAAACTACCCAATAAAAAAATGCGTAAAAAAAATGAAGAAACAGTTTACAAAAGATTATATCCAAATGGCCAATTAGTTTATAAAAATTTGCACAACATCATTACTCATTAAGGGAATATAAATTCAATCTCTAAGGAAATACCACCATAAAACCATCAGAATTTCTAAAATCAGTGACTGACCCAGACAACAAGGTGTGGTGATTGAGGCAGGTGGTGGAGGAGAGTATAAGAGGGATAAATGGTAATGGAAAAAAATGCAATAAAAAGTAAAAATAAATGAATAAGATAAAATAAATAAAAATAAAATCAATGACTGAAAATATTAATTGTTGGCAAGGGCATGAAACTCACATTTTCATATTTATCCTTTGAGTGTACAAATTGATCCGGTCATTTTTAGGAAGTAAAAGTATGTTGAAGAGCTGACCCTGTACCAAACATTCGGCCCACCAATCTAATGCCTATGTATATATTCAAAAAAATAATATAAATGTTCACAAAAATAACAGGTATAAATATGTTAACAGGCACTTTATTCATAAGAATTAAAAACAATAACTAGTCCATATGCTTAAGAAGGAGAAAATAGATAAGTTATGACATATTTATGCAATGGAATTCCACACCATAATACAAAAGAATAAACATGTAATTCATGGATGAATCTCAAAAAGTCTACTGAATGAAAGAAGTCAGACACAAATAGGAAATACTGATTACATTTATAGAGCCCATATGCAGTTCAAGAACAGTAAAATTAATGTATTGCATAAAAGTTAGAATAGAAGTTACCTGTGGTGATGGGAGAAGGTATTGACTAGGAAGGAATTTGCGGGGGCTTTCTGGGATGTTGGACTCGTTCCATGCCTTCTTCTGAGTAGCGGTTATATGGAGGTGTACAAATGTAAAAATTATTGAGCTCTACAGTTGAAGTCTGCATATCTATCTCTTATATACACACATATATAATTTCTCAAAAAATAAAAAATACACAATATATAAACCATCAGTTATTCATCACTTATGATATGTTTGCCACTATATTTGAAGTTAGGACTTACAAAGATGAATAAACATCCCGGCCCACAGACTGGTGGTAAAGTTGGAAAGACAGCTCTTTAAACAGACAAATTAGAATATCACACCATAAATTTATTTTCAGAATCATTACCATGTTGCTGTGGAAATATCTAGGACAAGAACAACTATGTCTTTTGGGGGCTGATGGAGAAGACTTCACTCAAGAACTAATTTTGAGCTTAGGATTTTAAATAAAATAGAAATGTGTTGGGTAGAGAGAAAATACAGTAAGAAGAGTTTGATATCCCAGATAGTTGCAATAATATATAAAAAGATGAGATTCAGAAGATGTAAGTGGGGTTCATAATTGCTGATGTAATTAATGAAATAGATTTTAGCCAGATTACATAGGGCTAAAAAATTTAACATTAATGATTCCAGGGCATGGATTAAAAACTAATCGACACATCAAAATCATGTTGAAGCTTAAAATACACAAGTTACTCCAGAGATTCTCATGCATCTTCTGTATCTTGTACCCCTTCACTTTGAGAAACTGTCATGGGGAGCCACTGTTACTGGCCGGAGTATATCAACTACCACGAGTTTGGGGAACAAAAAGACTGAAAATCACTGTTTTAGAGCAAGGTTGTAGTAAGTCAAGAAAGGAAAGAAGAAGGTCTCATCAAAGGCAGAATTTTTAAGCTATTTCTGAATTAAACAGAATAGGTGTGAGAGTCTGATTGGAGGTGCAAACCAAAGTCACCCTTCTGATTTTGGGCAATATTATCTTTGCATCTTTCCTTCTGGGTTTCCACCTTGTTGCCACATGGGAGTAGACACTTCCAGAAATACCTAGTTCTTGATAAAATAATATTACATTAATTATAAATGCAATGAGAATATTTCTCAAAGTGTGTATTTCTAATGTTCACCATGATCTTTGTATCTGGCAAATGCAACTCTCAAGTCATCCTCTGGTTTTGTGGCAGAGTTTCATGCAGTCATAATGGAATACAGTTTCCTATCTGGCATTTTTATATCTTACTTTTTCCATACAATTTATGATACACAGAGAAGTTGGAGCTTCCCCACCTTTCATCTATAAAAATATTCTGTGTTGTCAAATTCTTTGAGCAGTGCATTTGACAGGCTTTCATGTTCCATCTTTCCCATTAAAATCCTGCACCATGAATAAATACTGCCCCCAGTAGTTAGTTAAAATAGTATCCCGCCACCTTTCACCCCTTTTGCTCACAACGTAATCTAAACCTAGCACATTAAGGGAGAGATCAAAGTGATGTTTCTGTTTTATGTACAGTAGGTGCAGCTGGCCCATTTGTGAGCTCCCACTCTCTAGGGCAGAGATAAGGCATGCAAACAGTTAGTTGTGGCCTTTCACCTGCAAAATCGAGTTCATGGTGAAATATGTACGATGCACAAAAGAGATAAATAGGAAGAGACGTAGAAATCAACATAAAGAGGGAAAAGAGGCAGAAGCTAGACAAGATTTAAACATTTTCTAGATATTAAAATGTCACCGTATTTAGAATGAATAATTATGATAGAATTTACATTTCTTTGTATGTGGTTCCATGGGGAGTAGGTCGTATTATCTCTGTCCAACAAAATAGGACAGACAGACAAGGCATGCTGTAACCTCTATTCGTATGTTAACCCCTAAAACTACCCTGCTAAGCAACTTCTGAACATTCTTTTCTAAATTAGAACCTGATTTATCTGCCAAGTTATGAGCCTCATCACCAGAGAGTCTAGTTCAAACATCAAACATTGTTCTTCGAAGGAGGAAAGTTAACTCCCCCACTGTCAATGTAATTTTATCCTGGGGCTGAGGGTCACATTTTTCATTGTGGAGCACATTTTGCTTTTCCTTTTGTCCTCCTTTCCTTTTATAGAAAAATCACATTAATACCGGCCAGGATGTGGAATGCAGATGTCCAGCCACTTCAGTGAAATTCCGTAAGGGAAATGGCAGGTATGACTAAAGCAGGCAATGTACTTTTCTTGCCATATTCCTTTTGAGGACATCTCCAGGTTTGTGCCACGTAGTTGATTATACAAGCTGTGGAGCAGTGCACTATATTTAGCATAATATTGTCTTCTAAGAGCAGGCAAGAGCTTTAAAAATTTTGTGCTGTACCACAGAGGTAAGCTCAAGCATGCCAAATGGTTTTAAAACAATGTGAGCCCTGTGAGGACAAGCCGGGTCCTATAGGAAAGCTGCTCGGAAAAATAGATCATTTCATCTACGTTTTTCACTTTTTACGTGATAAACCACCACCAAGTCACCTTTCAGTAAACCTCATGGATAAATAAATCTGTAAGGGGTAATTTTTGTTTTTTCTAATTGACTTTGTGATCCCTTGCTTCAGAACCTGTTTGCAAATGCTGAAAAAGGTGTTTTTCTTCTCTTCTGAAAATATCTGAACTTTTGGAAGTGATCATGCTGAATGCCCTGGACAGGGAGGAAAGAAAAATGGCTTGCCTTTGAGGAGGGCCAGAGGGAAGAGGAAGCTACACCCAGGGTATCGAGAATTTGAAGCCCAACTTGTATCAGCTGTCCATGGAAGGATAACACTGCAGAGTATCAGGGTTTCTTCCAGGAACAATTTCTGGAAGCCACTGAATCCTAGGCTGGGCACGGAGCCTTCTTGCTCTGCCAAGGATTCAAGTGTCGCCAGATCTGAAGGATCAAGAAAAGATGAAGTTTTAGTCTGTCCCTCAGGTTTTACTACTACATGTTTCAAACACAATTTTTGGACCATTATCCACAACTCTCACACACAGAATCATAATTCTACACAACCTGATCTATAATTTTATTCCCCAGAGCATAGTCTTTTGTTGCTTAGATGCACCCTACTTTGATTCAGAATATGTCTTCTCTCTGGAACGTGCTCCATATGCTTCTTCCAAACAGTCTAATCTTCCTCATCTTTCTAGGACTAATCTAAGTTTCTCTTCCTTCAGGAAGTCTTCCAGGAATACTCCAGGTTTCAATAAATCACTTCTTTCTCTAATAAACTCATTTATGCCCTCATTCCTCATTTCAAGATTAGTTGCAACAATTTTAATTTCAATGTATTTATTACTATTTATTTTTTCAAATATCCCAAACTTATATAACCTTCTCCAGGTAGATTTTGGACTCTTTGAAGGCAGTAATCATGCCATGTCATTCATATTACCTTAAGTGCTTTGAAAAACACTTTTGTGTAGTGGCAAAGAGCATAGGTGCTAAAAGCAGACTTCCTGGGATTAAGTCCTGGCTCAACCACTAACTAGCTCTACAACCTTGGACAAGTTGTTTAACTTTTATGCCTCAGTTTCCTCTTCAGTACAACATAGGCATAATGATAGCAATTATTTCAATAGAATTGAGAAAATTAAATGAGTCAATACATTTGAACAGTTAGAGCAGTACCTAATAAATATTAGCTGTAATAACAATTATTATAATTGTCGTCATAATTACTGGGTTGGCCAAAAAGTCTGTTTAGTGTTTTTCCATAAAATAAAAGACATATTTTTCATTTTCACCAATAACTTTGTTGATTTTAATATTTTGAGTATGTCGATTATTTCCCACGCGGTACAACATTGATTGTTCTCAATTAATGTCTCGATTTGATTGCCATCAACTTCAGCTGGCCTACCCCAACAGTAGAGCATTGCCCAGTGAGAAATCTCCAGCACAAAACTTCACAAACCGCTTTTGACACATTCGATCAGTCACAGCACCTTCCCCGTACACTGTACAAGTACTTTTCTTGTGTTTCAGTTGCATTTTTACCATTCCTGAAGTAATAAAGCATAATATTCTGAAAATGTCACTTTTCTTCCACCTGCAACATTAAAATGGCTACACTAATTTTCACTAATTTTCATGTTTTTTAAAAAATGTGCATTGATATGACAGCTGTCACAATACAATCTAACAAAATTGTTTCAAATAAAGTTAAATACAAGTAAGCCTTATTAGAGCCATCTTAAGGAGAAACACCAAAAGAACTTTTTGACCAACCCAGTATTTGTTCACATTTTCCCTGGAATTCCTTCTTTCACTGTTTTACCTGTGTGGGTTTAATTAGAAAATATTTCTTTAGTTTCTATTGATTGCAAATCACCATTCTATGCAATATGGAGTTAGAAAGACATAGGTGACATATTTTCTTTCAATGAATGTGAAGAGCATCGTTCCTTTAAAGAAAACCTACTCCATTTCCTTGAACAAGTCCTTCTGGAGTCTTCCTCTGAATGCGGCACATCACATCTCATAGCTTGCCTAACTAGATTATAAAATACTTGAATACAGGTTCTGTCTAATTATCCATTTTATCACTCACAGCATCTACCAGAGTGTTTTTCACATTTTAAGTACTGAGTAAATATTTAGTGATGAATTTGGCCTCATTTGTTATTATTTCTCTATTGAAAACCTGTAGCAAAGAAAATACTAGTTCTATTAGAAATATCTTGTTGGAAGTGGATGAGTTTCCACAGTGTTGATCTTTGCAATAATACTAATTGGAAGCTCTAATAACTTTATTGGAGCCAAGAAATCATGAAGTCAATTTTTAAAAGCCATTCTATAGTGAGATAAACATGTGTGTATGTTTGTGTGTATATATATGTACATATATACACACACACATGTAAATTTGCATCAGGATGAAAACAACTTTTTTCAAGGATATCACATAAGTTCTGTTTTGAATTTTTCTACATGAATCTTATGACTCAAGAGCTATTGAAAACTCAAGGTTACCCTAGACTAGTATCTGAAGTAACAATGCCCCCAAGTACAATACAATATTTGATTCTGTATCTTATGAAAAGATAATAAACAACACAATTATGTACAATTTTTAATTTGCACACTTGAGCTTGAGTGGCTTGTTTCTTATCTTTGAGGTCTAGGGTTACAACTGTTTTCATCGCTTTTAGAATCATATCTCTGATTTGATTATCTGCCTTGCTTATTTATTACCCTACCTCTAGCACTCAGCATGTGAGGAAGGATTAATAAATATTTTTTGAATGTTGAATGGGGGAAAATCCTTTCTATTAATACTCAGAAGTTGAAGGGGAAAAATGATTGTTTGACAAGTGTTTTTAACAAATAAATAAAAATTAATAGTAATAATTTGATTAAAATAATGTATGTGTTTAATTAATAATTAGAGATAATCAAATTTAGAATGTAAAATCCAGGGTGTAGATTTATTTTAGACACATTTCCCTGGAATTATGAAAAACATAATGCTTAGTAAGATTGCAAAAGTGTCATCTATAAGCTGTAAGTACAAATCTGGGGAAATTATGTAACAAATAATTTATTATTTTACCTGTGTTACTTCAATTTACATTCATTTGCATTTGTTCTTATTTCTCATCACTTTTTATTTGTACATTCAGTTGGAAAAAACTTAATTGAGGATTAATAACAAAACTGTGCTGCACAAAGTTATAATGTTAGTTGGATCCCCAGGACCTTGAACCAGGTCCTAGAATAGTGCCTGACACATTGACAGATAGAAGGTATCCAACAATAGGAGCTCATTTTTTTTCTTAAAATTTATTTCTTGATAAAGAGATAAACATCCTTTTGTTAGATAGATTTAAAGGAGAATTTCAATTAATTTAAAAATAAATAATAAAAGAGTTATACAAACCTGCCGGGCCAAGCTAACAAAAATATCACTTCTCCTGTAACTTTCATACCTTATGTTCTTTCAATTTCATAAGAAAATTGTTTTCTAAATCAAACTACTATTGAATGTGATCACTGCATATAAGAAAACCACACAGCAGAAGCTATCCAAGTAGAGTTAAATTTACATTCTGTCAAATCGTTTTACTCTAAGAGTTTTTGGAAATCAAGGACACTGGCTAATTCCCGAAAGAGAACTGAATTATCCAAAAACAATTCAGAACTCCCACTCTTTCCTACTAAAACTTTTTTTTAAAAAGTGAAAAGAGAGTATAAGAAACAGGAGAAGAAAGAAAAAGAAAGAGAAGAATAGCTGTTCAGTTAAGGTGACATGGATCTTTGAATCACCTAGGGGCTTCACACACCATGGAATGATTTCCTAAAAGTCTTTCCTAGTACCCAGTATATAGACACAAGCCAAATCTAGTTGAAACCTGTTAAAAATTGAACAGAAACACACACACACACATACATACACACATTGAAATAAAATAAATGAGAATTATTTGGAACTAAAATGTGACATAACAAGCGATCACAAAACCCAGCAATTTCCATTGTTTAATCTTGTGTTTTAAAACTAGAAAGTATGTTTAATGCTTCACAGCTCAATTATAGAAATTTCTACAACTATTAATGAGATGTATTTTCCTCATTTGCATGTTTCATAATTTCTGCATTAAAGATAGGTTCTCAGAGATCATTTCTTTGATCCATTCATTATTCATTCAGTTGTCTGTTCATTCAGTAAACATATATGGTATTCCTATTGCAGAACATTTTTATTGGTCCTTATAGAGTAGAAATAAATACATGCACATACACACACACACACACAGAGAAGGTACAACTTAATATATTGATATAATGAACAATATAATGGGGACTGGAGAAAGAGATGGGAAAAATATGTTAGTTTTGAAAAAGAGAAGCTATTTTCCTTAACACAGGAAAAAAGTATTGGTGATGTTATAAATAATCTGGTAACTGAGGAGGAGGTTCCCGACCAGATGGAAAATTAGCATGGGTTACTGGCTTCCTTTACCAAAATTATGTCTGCAGATATCAGAGAAGACAGATAGAGACAGAGATAGCAGAAACCAACATTAAAACTAACAAAAAGCTTTAGGGAACATTGAAAGATGTCTTGCATTAGAGTGTGTGTGTTTGATGGTTAATTTTATGGCAACTCGACTGAGTCACAAGGAATAGTTATTTGGTCAAACATTATGCTGGATGTTTCCATGAAGATATTTTTAAATGGGTATATTTAAATCTGTAGTCAGAGTGAAGTAGATCCCATCAGGTGAAGATCTGAATAGAACCCTGAATAGAATAGTAAGACTGACCCTTCCCTGAGTAAGAGAAGTCATCTTACCTCACTGCCTTTGAACTCAGTCATTGGCTTTTTGTTTTCTTTAGACTTGAACTAAAATATCAACACTTCCTGGTTTTCAAGCCTGCTATTCCTCAGACTAAAACTAGACCATCTGTTCTCCTGGTTCTCAGGCCTTCAGACTAGGGTTGGAACTCCACTATTGGCTCTTCTGGGTCTGCAGCTTGCCAACTCGCCCTGCAGATTTGGGGACAGGTCAACTTCCATAATCATGAGAGCTAATTCTTTATAGCAAATCTTTTTATACATATAAATATATATATAATATATACATTATGTATAACCAATCTAGATAGATTGATAGATAATGCATAGATACAAAGATAGACATATAGATCATATATAGACCGATAGATGATAGCTAGATAGAGAAAAAAAGAAGGAAAGAGGAAAGAAAGGAAGGAAAGAAGGAACGAAGGAAGGAAGGAAGGAAGGAATGAAGGAAGGAAGAGAGAGAGAGAGAGAGAGAAAGAAAGAAAGAAAGAAAGAAAGAAAGAAAGAAAGAAAGAAAGAAAGAAAGAAAGAAAGAAAGAAAGAAAGAAAGAAAGAAAGAAAGAAAGAAAGA
>PVJD01002522.1:0-68984 GCA_004026545.1 Mormoops blainvillei | reverse complement strand
CTTTATTTTTGGCTTTCTGCTGTCTGTCTTTGAGAGAATCATTGCTTGCCCAATACACAAGCATGAAAAATAAAGCAATAGGAAAAAAAACTGAACTACCCATAAGCATTAACTCATCCACTCCCACCTCTCAAGTCCTAACTGATAGTGGGTTTTAAACCGAGGAGCTAGTCTACTCCCAGTGGTAAGGTAAAATGTCTTATCTGAGAATTTGCCTGGTCACATGACATTAAGCAATAATGTAGGTACTCTGTGGTCCCTGGACCCCTTGCCATGGAAGACATTCCCTCATCTCTCCTTAATTCACCAGGACAATGTGTATCTCCAATACACAGTTCCAGTTAGGGTTTCCAATATCTCTATGATATCATGAATCATAGGAAGCATAACTGGACATTTAACAGGAAGAATCATCATTAAAAGCAGATAACAAATAGAATACACAGATCACATCAAGTAGTTTATTGAAAAAGATTAGTCAAATATTTGAAATAATAAAAAATTCCCCCAATAGATTAAAGAAGAGATTTTGTACATGCTATCTATAGGAATAATAAACAGAGAAGAAATTTTAGTTTAAAAAATATGGTGGTTGAAGTAAATAATGCAAAAAAGTAATGTAAGTAGCGGGAGTTGAAAGATATCATTGAAAAAATGTCCCAGAGACAATAGTAAAAGCTGAAGTGAGCAAGAATATTAAAAAAACAAAAAACAAACTAAAGACATGGAGGAGAAAATAAGTGTCATTTAAGGATATCAAAAGAGAGAGAAAATTATAAGAACAAAATATCAACTAAAAAAAAATGTTTCAAACTTTCAACCACAACATGTTTTGAAATGTTTGAAAGGTTTTCAAATATTGAGGTAAAACAACTTTGAAGTAGCCAAATTATAATTTAAATGTGAACGTGCAATAAAGATACATAGTGAGCAGTAAATGTTCCCATCACACTTGGTCCTAGCCGTGGAACTCTCCCTCTTCCTCATCATCTATTCCCAGGAGCTTTGGAAGGCTCTCTGTGGAATCTTTATGAAATGTCTATGCTTTTGTAAATTCATTGTTTGAAATTGTTATGGTCTGCTGAGGCTTATAAGATTGATTTTTTAAAATTATTTATATTTTCTCTGACTCTCTCTTTCTGTTAGCTATCAAGCTTGTTATTTTCAGAGAACTTCCTTCTAAAAGACCAGTCTTCTTATTTGGCTTTTCTGGTTTCTGGTGGCCTACAAAATCAAATCATAGAGGTTATCAGTAGAATGTATAAACTGAGTCAATAAGGTCTCCACGTAGGGCTAATTTTTAACTTTTCTTCTGTCTCTGAAAACTTTTCTGATTTTACATGTGTTGCAGTTGTTAAGCTCATCCTTCAATGTTTCTTTCTCTTCAAGTTCTTGGATATTTCCATACTTTATTATATATCAGTTATTTTTTCAGTCTTTTGATACATTTTAGGACCTAATTTTTAAAACCTGTGTTAATTTTTCCCCCAGAAAAATACAAATACACACAACACTTTTTTTTTTAATTTCAAGGAGTTCCTATTTTGAACTCTTAAGAATTTGTGGACTTTGATATATAAATTCTTAGGTTAAAAACTATATGAACTCTTGATTTAAGGAATATCCAGAGCATTGTCGCAGCTCTGGTATGAGGCTAAAAACCTCTTAATTTTTTAGTTTAAAATCTTCAATATTGGGGGCAGAGACACTTGTGTTAAAAAAAACCTAGAATTCCATATTTGTAAAGGAGAAAGCAGTTTGATTTTGTAGGCGATTTCCATTTCTTGTAAGAAATTCCAACCTCTGAATTCAATCCTCTTTCTTAGACACAGCTTTAGAGAACAAGTGAGCAGTCTTCAGATGCTCAGATTTTCAAGAATCATTTCCTCCATCTTAGAAGTTGTAGCATCATAAAAACCCCTTACGTTTGTGTTTTACTACATTTTTTTATCAGCAAATAATATTGGATTTATTATTCAGGTAAAGTAGATGGGTAAGTTATTCAAAGTCATGCAGTAAGATAATGGTAGAACCATGCAAAGGGCTTCTAATTCTCAGTCTATTGTTTTTTCAGTTATAGTACATGGCTGCCTGTATTCATTCATTCACTTCCTCACTCATGCAAAAAATATTTATTGAGTGCTTAGTCTATTTATGACTTTTTGACAGTATTCAATTCAATTATATAACATTACATTGATTCATTGGATGCAAAATCTCTTAAACGTATAAGGCTTGGTCCTGTTGTGGTTATAAAGTAAAAAAAAAAAAAAGAGTTTTATTTGTTCACCAAATAAATAATTATTGAATTCCTATGATGTGCCAACATTAGGTTGATTACAGGTAATATTGCAGTGAAGTAGATGACATAGAGTCTGACAGTGAAGATTTTAAACAATTAATTTTGTATAGTTTGATACTAAGGAAAAATTTATGTAACTAAAATAGTTTTTGATAGCCCAACATATTCTTGGAGCTCAGAGAAGACTTCTAAGTAGGAAGACATCTTTCCACTAAGATGTAGATTATCTAGGTAAATATAGGAATGGGGGCTGGGGACAGGGGGAGACAGACAAACTCTCTGACCTGACAAAGTTTATATCGATACAATAGAATAATCAATATCTATTTAAATAATTATTAAACATATTTAATATGAAGGTAAAAACAATTAATATAATATAGAGAAAAGAACTCTCTTATTCCAACTGGAAGAATAAAAAAAGAAATTGTCATTTTAATTTTGCCAGAAAGAATTTTTGATGCAGAAAAATGGAATGAATGAGTGTTCCAATCAAAATGAATAGGTATTGCAAAGCCATGGAGGCAAGGACATGTAGAATGCATGTTTGAGGGGGAAAAAAAACCTACCATGGCAAAAGATTAAAGTCAGCAGTGACTACAGTAAGAGATAAAGGGTATAAGGTAAATATATCATTATAAAATGTTCATAGAAGAAAGAAAGCTCTACACAATGCAGTTCAGTGCTTAACTGGTAATTGATTTCAGATCATAGCAATGAATGTCATACTATGAAATTTGAATTTTATCATAGTGACAATGAGACATCAAAGTTCTTTTGATCAAAAAATAAGGTGGTCTGACCTTTCTTGACAAAGACAAATCTATCGATAACGTTCAAGAGAAGAGACTGGACTGAAGGAGTCCGTGAGGAGGAGCCTACTGCGAAAATCAAGGCAAGAGATTTGACAGCAGAATCTAACAGTGGCAGTAAAAATGAAGTGGAATAGGCATAAACAAATGAATGAAGGTGGTATTTCAAAAATAAAATGGATACTAATTCATTAGGTTCAGAGAAAATGATCTGAAAATATGCATACACTTTAACATATGAGTGAATAGAAAATAGGGAATCCGGAATGAATTGGGAAAACATGAGGAGTTTGAGTATATGCAAAAGGGAACCCAGTGAGCAGTTAGACATAAGGACCCAAAGCGCAGGAAGGTCCTGAGGGAATGCAGCCTGTTCTTAAGCAACTACCTCTCTGCTTGACTATTGTCTAGTTATCAGGTAGCTGGAAGTATATCCGCATTAGCTTGGTATTCTATAGTTTCAGAATTAATGATGATTTTAAAGTAAATGTATATTCTACTTAATAATCAGCAATGTTAATACAAAAATAAAAATTATGATAAATAAAACCAGAAGTTAACTCTTGAGTAAATATAAAATAATAAATCACAGTTCATGTGGCTATCTTCTTATCTTTAGCTGAATCCAACTGCCTTATTATCTTTAAGTAGATAAAGTACACAAGAAATCAAAATAAAACTAAAGGACCATAAAGGCTGTAGAAAGAAGAATATTTATTTAATCCTGAGTTCCTCCTACCTGAATCAAATCAGTCAGGCTTAGAGCGAGAGATGTTAGGTTTCCAGAAACACCAATGAGAGATGGTTGAGTGAAACAGATTTTATTCCTCCCCATGGATTAACTCTATTATGTAGCTCCAAATATCTCAGTTTTGTTTCTTGTTTGTCATGTATATAAGGGAAGAAAGGCAAAGAAGCAACTTTACTTTGGGGAACTGTGACTCATGTAGACTTTATCTGTATGAGTAGGCAAATAGAATAGAGGAGATATCCCACTTTCTGAGTCTGAGGGATGATGATAGTTCTAATGATTGTGGGGAAACTGACAAGGTGACAGTTTAAAAGGTGAGAAGTTCAATTTGTGCCAGATTTAGCTTTAATGGGTGGCAGTATATGTATATGCTCATGTCACTCAGGCAGGCGCAGATGTAAAATGGGAACACAGCTGAGAAATTATGCCTTGGAATAAAGATTAGGAAACCATTTCCATACATATAGTAGGAGAAAGAAAGGGAAGTAAGAGAGCATAGATTTCAATCCTGGGCCTCTGAGGAAGGAAAAGTGAACTAGAAGAAAAGATAAAAATAGCAACTCAAATGTCCAAGCATAAAAAAGTGTGCAGGGCAGAAGAGGGTTAGGTGTTAATGAGTGACAACTTATAGATTTCAGAGGTTATATATCACTAAATTTTGCAAAAATGATTAGAAACTTTTACACAGTGGTACATGAAAGGCTTTATCCATGTCTATATACTTTTAGATAGTAAATATTGTTTATTTCAAAAGTTCTATCACAAATTTTGGACTTCCGGTCAGGTGGTAGCATAGGTAAACATGGCTCGCCTCCTATCACAACCATGCCCAAATTACAACTAAATTATAGAACAAACATCCCTCAGAACAACCAGAAATCAAGTTGAATGGAAGTCCAACTATAGAATTTAAGAAATCATATCCATGCAGACTGGTAGAAGGGTGGACATGCAGAATGGACTGGTCTCACATCCACATGTGGTGGATAAAAATTCAGGAGGGATATCTTGGGAGTGAGGAATCCCAGCCCCACACCAGGCCCTGGAGCCCAGGGTTACGTTCCAGGAAGAGAAATCCCCACAACTTCAGGTTGCAACAACCAGTGGGGATTGAGTCAGTGGAAGAAAATTCTAGAGTCCCAAGCAGTTCCTCCTAAAGAACCCACAAACACACTTATCAGACTCACTCCCTCTGAGTTCCAGCACCAAGGTAGCAGCTTGAAATGCATCAGTGGCATATAAAAAGGAACTGAAGTGTCTGGCATCAAGGTAAGAGCTAGGGGGCAGTTTTCTCCCAGGCATAAAGGCAGGCAAGGTAGAAGCCATTGTTTCTTTTCTGAACCTCCCCAACAAAGAGCCATAGAGCCAGCAGGCAGATGCCAATTCTGAGACTCCATCAACTTGGTTAACTTGTTTGCCCCACTCTGGTGATCCCCTGAGGTTCCTTTCCACCCAACTTACAACTGTTAGTTGTGGCATTCCAAGTGAATGGCTGGCCTTGGTTCATGCTTCACAACTTCTTAAATCCCCTCAAACAAGCAAGAGCTGGCCTCAGTGAGCTACCCAGCCCCTGTACCTCTTGCTAAGTGGCCCCAGCCAAGCACTAGCAGCAGCCAACCTAGTTTCACACCTTGGCCTTGCCTGGGAATCTCTAAACCCAGAACAAGTAACAGTCATCTCAGATGCTTTATAGCTGAGGCACAGTAACCCTGGGCAAAACACAGGTGAGGGCTGACATTGCCCTGCACTACCCAGGAAAGTGCAGGGCCTGGATACCTAGTGGACATCTACAGACCACATCAGAGCACCACTGCCCAATCCCTGCACACCTGATCCTCCATGGAGGGTAGAGATTGGTGGTCAGTGGTCATAGCCAATCCTTGTAGCTGACTGGCCTAGGTAAATCCCTCTCATTGACCTACCAAGAGCAACCAAGGCTCAACTACAATAAGAAGGTGTACCGCCACACGAATGTCGCACCTCAAGTACCCAAATTGGGTAATATGGGAGGCTGTGCCACTGGACCCTACACAACACCTACTACACTGGGCCACTCTTCTAAGACAGGGAGTCATAGAAGCCCTACCTAATACACAGAAAGAAACACAAGAAGACTTCCAAAATGAGGAAACAAGGAAACATGGCCCAAATGAAGGAACAGATCAAAACTCCAGAAAAAGAACTAAACAATGGAGATAAGCAATCTGTCAGATGCAGAGTTCAAAACACTCTGGTTATAAGGATGCTCAAGGAACTTAGTGAGAACCTCAACAGCATAAAAAAGATCCAGTCACTAATGAAGGATTCACTTATTGAAATAAAGAACAATTTACAGGAAAACAATAGTATAGTGGATGAAGCTGAGAATCAAATCAATTATTTGAAACATAAGGAAGCAAAAACAACCAATCCAGACAACAAGAAGAAAAAAGAACCCAAAAAAATGAGGATAGTATAAGCAGCCTCTGGGACAGCTTCAAGCATTTGCATCATAGTGGTGCCAGATGATAAAAGAAAGAGCAAGAAATTGGAAATCTATTTGAAAAAATAATGAAAGAAAACGACCCTAATTTGGTGAAGGAAATAGACATGCAAGTTCAGGAAGCACAGAGAGTGCCAAACAAGATGGATACAAAGAGGCCCACTCCAAGGCACATCATAGTTAAAATTCCAAAAGTTGAAGATAAAGAGAGAATCTTAAAAGTAGCAAGAGAAAAGCAGTTTGTTAGCTACAGGGGAGTTCCCATAAGACTGTCAGCTGATTTCTCTAGAGAAACTATGTAGGCTAGAAGGGAATGGCAAGAAATATTCGAAGTCATGAAAAGCAGAGACCTACAACCATGTATGCTCTACCTAGCAAAAATATCAATTAGAATAAAAGGGCAGGTAAAGAGCTTCCCAAACAAGAAAAAACTAAAGGAGCTCATCATCACCAAACCATTACTATATGAAATGTTAAAGGGACTTAAGAAAAAGAAGATCAAAACTATGAACAATAAAATGGCAATAAATATATATCTATCAACAACTGACTATAAAAAATGAACTTAAGCAAACAAGAAGAGAGAGAGAATCATGGATACAGAGAGGGTTTTGATGATTGCCAGAATGAAAGGGGTTGTCAGGGAATGGGTAAAGAGATGAGAGGATTAAGAAGTACAAATAGGTAGTTACAGAATAGCCATGGGGATGTAAAGTACAGTATTGGAAATGGAGTAGCTAAGGAACTTATACATATGACCTATGGACATGAACAATAGTGTGGGGATTGCTTGAGGGAGTGGGGGTGGCAGGTAGAGTAGGCAAAGGGGGAAAAATTGGGACAACTATAATAGCAAAATAAATATAATTAAAATAAATAAATAAATATATTTCAAAAAGTAGTTCTCTCAGGAAGGCTTAGGTCAAGGTGAAGTTGATTCTATGATTACTCAGTTTAATTTAAAGACTGTGGCATGTACATATAAAGAAACACTATATCCTTCCTTTACAAGGAAGGTGCTGAAAACATTTGATGGTTGATTAAGCGAAGTGCACCATTTATTTAACATCTGCAATTTCTCATTGTCTTACAGAAGATAAGAATGAATAAATCATGGTTTTTGCTCTCCACTGGTCCACAGTTCAGTTACAGAAAGAAATATACATGACCATAACACAAAGCTAGATAGGTCATTTTATTGAGTGTAAATAGGAGAATTGTCCTCTGCATATGTTACAGGAAAGAAAATGTGTTAGCTGAATTGGGGAGACCAAAAATTGATGGGACTTTGGAGAACCAGACTAGACCAATAAGAGCCGCCAAGGTCAGGCAGGAGGCTAAGATGCAGAACCAAAACAGAGGAATTATAGAATAAAGGCTCTGGTGAGGCTGTGCCTGCTCTGGTGGAATGACCATTTCTGTCTGAAGAAGGAGCACATAATTGCCCTACCATGGATCAGGTGCCCTTGCTTAGAGGAGTGAACTGGAGAAGCCATCGTTCTAATAATAGAATTCAGGGAACCATTAGGAAGAAGCAGTAGATGTAGGGCTGCAAAATAACAAGTTCCCAGGTAACTAGAATTGTATTGAATGTATACACAAAATGCTATGATAGGGAAGAAAATGGGTAAAATAAGTCTAGAGATAAATAATAATCAATTACAACATGGATATGCTGTACATAGTCTATTGAGAAAAGGAAAAACCAAAGTATCAGAGAATTATTTTTTGTTTCACATTAAAAGCAAAATGCCTACGCCCATACACTGGGGGAAAAAAAATACCCAGACAATTATAGGTTTGTTAAATCCCCTGTCTGAGCTGACATTAACATTTGAGGACATTGGTGAGGGTGGGGACCAAATTAATACTCCCTACATAAAACAACCAGGTAAGTGAAGAAAATACATGAAACAATAGTTTTCAACACATTAAACACTAGGCAGTGAAAGACGGTGATCCCCGACAGGATGAAAAACCAAGTTGAACTCTGTGATCACTCCAGGTTAATGTCTAGCAAGCATCTATGTTAGAGCTCCAACAGGGAAAACTGTGACAGAGCTCAACAGACTTCCTTAGTTGAGGAAACAAACAGGCTCTGGGGAAAACAAGACAACTAGAATTCACAGGGCAGAGTGCTATAGATCAGAGTGGTACTGAGAGGAAGCTCAAGAGATCTTCAGAGCCTCCCTTACAATCAACGGAGTATGATAAGCATATGCATGTGAGAAAAACAACCACTTGAGACCCAGAATAGAACCATCCAAAAAGATTAGTGGAAATAATATCTAGAGCTTATACAGAGGAATGAGGCATTTTTTCCCTTCAGCCAGCCTGGAAAATCTAAAAATTCATCAGGCATCCAGTTGAGTACTCAGAAAAGTTTTATCCCAACCAGCCACTTAGTGTCAAATTTATTGTCTTGACCCATCTTGACCAAATTCTTACATTCTAAGAATAAGTATGCCTTACATACTATGCTAGGGCTTACAGAGTAGTGGACCCATCAGCAAATTGATTTGAGAAACTCAATGGGTAGACTGTAATGGATGGTGAGGCACCCATTAACTCAGCAGCTGGGAGTCTCAGCTAATGTTTGAAGGTGCTCAGTTGAGTCCTTCTCTGGCAGTTGCCTTCAGCAGAACAGAGCAGTCTCATCCAAGATCACCTCCCTTCCCCTTGGACAGCCCAAATCCAATGACTGTTTGATGAATAGGAATAAACGTCCAGTTGAAAAGAGTCATCCCACATCTAGGTCTCCTTGTAGGATCCAGGGAGGCTTTTTCTGATTGCATCACAGTTCAGCTCCTCCCCCTGCCATTGTCCTTGTTTCACTCCATTATAGGTGTTGACCCTTGATCCTGAGAGTGTTCCTTAATGAACACCCTCATAGAAATGTCCAACTCAATTTTTATTTCCCAGGAAACCCAACTCAAGACAGTTTCCTACTTAGGTTTAAGAACATTCAAATTTTGCTATAGTATGGAAAAGTTTTTTATAAAAGTAAATTTAGTGCCTTTCAAAGACAAGAGATGTAAATTTTTCTTAAATTATGAATGTGCTCAAGGTTGAAGAATCAAGATGCAATTGGCCTTCTCAATCAAAAAAGCTGAATCTGCAATTCAGGTATTTTGCCCCAATGATAGTGAGCATATTGATGAGGTGGTCTGAGATATTAAAATGCTCCTGAGTGTGAGTATTTAAGTAGATTAGTTTTTAAGTCGCTCATGAAAGAGATGAGAAAAATTATTTTTTTAATGATTCTTAGAGCCAAGCTTTTAACATACCTAAAAACAAACTTTAAAGAAAATAGAATCAAAATCAAAATAAATTGTTAGATATACATTTCCTTTCAAATCACCCTTAAGTCCTTGTACTAGAATCAAACTGCTTTCAGCATTAATATACTTCGGTTTTTCACCAAAATTCCTCTAGACAGCCTTCATTAGCTGCCAATGCATCTCCATCACTGACCCAAGTAGTCTGTTCACTCTGATTAGACTGTTGGAGCTAATTTAAACTATGGCCTTTGTTATGTCTATAGTAGCCTAATCAGCTAGGAACATTCTCTGACACCCTGACATCCAATCTGTCTCCATGTCACTGAAGCAGAAAGATAAAGATTATGGCCATCAAAGTATATCTTCAGGCAGAGATATAACTCTCCAAACTAGTGCTTAAAATTGTCATGTTTTAAAATCACTGCAAGGATATTCAGATTTTTTTGATAGAAATTTTAGGAAGCTCAGAAGTGTCTTACTTGTTTTATCTTCACTAGTTCATATTTCCCTAAGTAGAGGGTAAGCCCCTTGAAGGAATAGATCATATTTTTTTAATATTCCCTGTAGTATTTTACAGATAGAATGTTTTCATACATATTTATGTAACAATGTCATTTATGGAGAAAGTTCTCTGTTGCTTTAAATTTTTTTCTGACAAAATCTCACCAGAAAATAATGAAGGCATTCTTCTTCCATCAATAAGGATACACCAGAATTGTGTTTCTAAAATTTTGGGTTCTGTCCCACCACTCCCACCCCTTGGTGAAGAAAGACTATGTTTTCTTCAGAGTTAGAGAACAGAATATGCCAGACAAGCTTTGGCTATCCTGACAATATTAGAGATTTATATGTTAAAAAGATGTAGGCTAAGATATCTTAGAAGAGGCAAGGATGGAGGATTTTAAAGAGGAAATTGTCCAATCTCAAAATGCATGGTTAGATTCCTGAGACTAGGAAGGAAGATCTTCACATTTGGGTTTCTGGGATGAGTAATGACTTGACCCCAATCAGATAAGTACAGAACCTTGGGTAGAAATGGCCACAATTTTGATAGTGCTGGAATACCTTGGGAAATGGGCCCTATTTGGAGATTAGAACCACCATCTGTGATTAGGCCCCCTGAGCCTTGGCATCAACAATGATTCTCCTTCAATTTAGAACCTGAGCTCTAAACGTATATGCTCCAAAGGGTGGGAATGAGATCTCCAAATTAATCAGTGGACTTTTAACCAATCCTAGAATTGGATCAAACTTAGTTTACAATATAAAGATATGTGTGATTTCTTTCCTCAGAGTGCAGGAATTTATATTCACCATATTTGTTTTAAAATAATAATTTAAAAACTAGTATATGTTGAGCAATCACTTTGGACGAGACACCGTGTTAAGTTCCTTATATGTATTATTCCCCAAGTTTAGGAGTAAAGCATTATTAAAATTATCCCCAGTGAGACAAACAAGACACAAGGAAGTTAAAGAAGATGATAAATAGATGATAGATAGATGATAGATAGATAGATAAATAGATAATAGATAGACAGATGATAGGTAGATAGTAGCAGGGATGGTATTTAAACACAGGCTGTCTGCCCCTAGAGCCCAAGATTTTATCTTCCTACTTCTCAATGGATGCAGAATCTTTCAGAAGATTCTCTATGAGCATTATCGTTTGGTCCTGGGTCAGCACAAGTTAAGTAGTGAACTGAGCTTCATTCCTGGTACCACTTTGTCCTGTAGGCATTCAAGGCCAGGCAGGTTCACGTTGGATTTGGGCAGACTGAAGAAAATGCGAGGAGCCATCGGGATGTCTGACATGCCTTTATTCCGGAGTGCAGTGATCCATGGTCACCGCGAGCCACCAGTAGCACCATGGGGAGTCCCGACTCCCTTATATACTAAGTGCACGCAAAGCCGGCAGTGTGTCAATACTGACTTTCAGTTATATAACAGAGCTTCCTTCTACACATGCAGGCCCTCACTCAGGGTTACAGACACTGCCAAGCCACAGTAGCCTGGACATCTGATTAAAGGAACCTGGCTGTCTTCATTTTCCCTACACACTTGTTGAAAAGTGATTTTTGATCAGAGAATAATAAAGATTACAAGTCCCGCCCTCTTGCTGATATATTTGTTAATTCAACAAAAGTTTAAACGTTAGCCTGTCCCTATTTCCATCCTCCTACTTCAACTTCTGATTTTTATTTTTTCCTGTCATATACATCTTGCTCTAGCCCTGGCTGGTGTGGCTCAGTTGGTTCGGTGCCACCCTGCGAACTGAAAGTTTGCTGGTTCAATTCCCTGTCAATGCACATGCCTGGGCTGCAGTTTTCAGTCCCTGGTTGTGTGCAAAAGGCAACCAATCAATATTTCTTGCATCCATTGATGTTTCTCTCCCTCTTGTTCTCCTACCCTTCCCCTCTCTCTAAAAATAATGAAATGAAATGAAATATATAAAAAAATCTTGCTCTAGTCCCTAGAGGGGGCATGGGGCAGTGCAAAGAACACAAACTTTGAAATTAGACCTACCTGGTTCCATTTCTGACTTTACCACTTGTAAACTGCATGCCCTTGGGCATAGTGTTTAAAATATTCAAATTTAGTTTTTAGTAAAATGAAAACAATAATTTCTACTTCATAGGGTTGTTTTGATGAATCAAAGTTCAGGTCACATGGATGATACTCAATAATTGTGTGTTCCCTTTGCCCAGCTTTGGCTGCTTTACTTTCATGATGAAGAAATACTTGTGCAATTAGCCACCAAGTCTTAAGTTTCTCCCTACAGTAAGGAGCAAAGCAGAACTGTTCAAGCTGGAAATTGAAGATTTCCTATCTCCCATATGTAGAATTGCTTTAACCAAGTAATTAAGAAAGGACCTCAATTACATTTAAATACTTGTCTTGATACTTTAAATACTTGCTTTAGTGCTTTTGTATTTTAAGAGCAATGCCTTTGATGTTTTAGTACTTGTGTTTGGGGATGTTTCTTAGATTTAGATTTTGATGGCTATTGCAGGGACTTAGGGCCCATTACCTCAGATTCTGTGGGTTTGTTTTTTAATAGTTCCCAAATACCTAGGTCCTTATTAACCTGCCATGAGATAGAGGTACTGATCTGCTTACATCACTGTCATGCATTCTGTTTTTGGTATTAGTCAGACTTTTAAATTTCAGAAGCAATATGGCCTTGAAGAAAGAGCATTAAACCAGGAGTCCTGACACCTGGATTCTTACCATGGCTCTGCTGTTCTCCGTCATCAAGACCTTGGACAAATGGCTCTCTGTGCACCTTCATTCATTCTTATACTCAGAGGCCAGCAGTGTACTTAGAATGAAGTAAAAACCACCAAAAAAACCTTGTTGAATCAGGAAATATTTTAGTAATTAGATAATCAATTAATATAACAAGAATTATAGGCTAAAAAAAGTGCATTTTCAGCTGGCTACCTTGTGGTCATGCTTTTAATCTCTGGCCATGGTGCCAAAGATTAGATAAAGCATGCTGTTGATGAAAGAACATCCAGCCTGAGAAAGAGTCTTATAAGAGTTTATTTGAACCAAACTAACAACTGCCAGGAAGCAAAAGTCTCCACAAATTTAAAAAATGCTTCATAAAAAATTCTCAATGGTAGTTTCACAGATTATATTATACATTAGAATCAAAAGAGGGGATGGAGGGGGGGGTATATAAAATTCATCAGGGAGGCAGGAAAAAGCAAAGAGGAGAAATCTCTGAGATTGACTAATCAAAATGGAGAGACACATGCTTCTTTTCCACGGGTGGGTACAGGATAGTTAACATTTGCTACGGCACATGGAAGTGGAATGTAGGCAACAGAATAGCAACGTGGTCTTGCGCTGACAGTTGTGTTTTAGAGACATCTGGAAAAGATTACTCTAAAGTTTCAAAGGTATATTATCTTCGATGCACCAAGACAACAGACAATTCAAAATAAAAATTGACCTTTGTCAAGGACACTGTAGGCCTGGGACGTGACTACTAACCATGACACGCTTTTAGTAAATGGGGAATTTTTATGCTCAGTCTACCCTGTGGGTCTGCTTTGGTTTATAAGGCACACCATTCTGGCCTCTCCTGAGCTTGTCAGGTTTCGTATGTGGACCCTTTTCATCCATGACACTAATTCTGCAACTTTCTAACTCAGTGTTTTCCAGTGAGCTTTCAAGAAGTATTCAACCAAATCTCTCCAGCCTGAGAATTTCCTCTCAATGGTTTCTCTTCAACCAATTCTCTCTAGTCTATAACACAAATTTCTAAACCTACAACCCCATCCATTTTATTTGTTTATTTTCCTGTGAAAGAAATTTCTTCAAGTTTTCAATCCTAAACAATTGCCCTTCAATCTAGTTCAATATTTAGTTATACAGTTTTGTGTTTTTTCCTAGGCTTAAGCTTGACCCTTACTCATTTTTAACTTTGACAAACTCTCTTCACATCATTAAAACCTCAAGCTTACACCCGAACACTTATGAACAATAGTTTTAAGCAGACATATAACAAGTTTTTAAAATAGAGGTGTAAATTGACTTCATAATTAGTGAAATCTGTAACTACAGAGTTTTTTCTTTGCCACATGGTCTCATTTTCTATCTTGTTCCCAGAATGAAAATTTAAATTCTCAAATTAAAATGAATAAGCCCAGCTGACCCTATGTTAAAGGCAACTATTTAGTTATTATATACAAGCACACATAGAAAGGACTTCTAACCAGGTATTATTTATTTTGATAAAATCTCAATGCATGTGAAATGTCCTGGCTTCTGTGGCTCAGTGGATTGAGTGCCAGGCCTGCAAACCAAAGGGGCACCACTTAGATTCCCAGTCAGGGCACATGCCTGGGTTGCTCACAGGGGAGGCAAGAGGCAACCACACATTGATGTTTCTCTCCCTCTTTCTCCCTCCCTTCCCCTCTCTCTAAAAATAAATAAAAATTTAAAAAAAACTCTTTATATATGAAATGTATTTTAAAGTTATTTCTATAATATTGCAATAAATGTTTATAAAAGAAACTTTATAGAATTGTATCTGTGAGTTTTCTCCTACCCATGCTTGACGATAAGTAAATCATTCCCACCACTGAGAATGCTGGCTTCCCTCCCTTGTGTGGGCCAGTATAGTGCACTCATGGCCAAGGAAATCTGGTGAGTAAACAAAAAGATGTCCTCAAATCAGTATAATTCACAATGTGCCCCTCTTTACCATGAAAATTAATGGACTGGTATTGTGAAATAAATAATAGAAACTCTAAATGTTACAGAGCAAAGTTCTTACTCAAAGTTCTTGCATCAATAGTCAAACTAGAAAAGTGGTAAGAAATATGTGGAGAGTAGAGCATCTAAAATCTTAATGTTGTGCATGAAAGATAGAAGAATATGCAGCCCCCAAATATGTAGCTTTTGTATAGTGATTATTTTGAGATGTAGGCACTTGAGAAATAATAAATTTCCCTGGAATAGGCTTTCTCTGAACTTCCATTATCTGACAAAGACACATCCTACAAAAGGAACCCTATTGTCAAAAGTATTCTCCCAGGGAGTTTCATTAAACAGGGGAGATTAACTCTTATCACGGGAGAGGATACCAGAAGTCAAGGCCACACTGAGACAAATTTTGCCACAACTGCCACGCCTCCCATCTACTCTTCTAAGAGCCCATTTATCTTTCCTAAAAATCATTTACTCTCCAGTAAGAGACCAATACCCTCTCTCTACTTTCTCTGTTAAGATGGCAGGTAAGCCTGGATTCTAAACCGCCTTGGGGAGTTACTCATTTTTCCTGGGATATTTACCATGCGTATATGAGATATACATGTTAATAAGCCTGTCTTTCCCTTGTTGACCTGTCTTTTATTATAGCTAAGAGCTGAAAAGTGTAGAGGAAAAATTATATTTCTTCCCTTATTTGTAATTCCAGAAAATGAATATATCAACTATATGAAGTGAAAATTTTGTGTTTAATGTTTGGTCCTTTATATAAATGTTTTAATCCGCCATAATACTAAAACATACAGTGATTATTCAAAAATATTTTTAAATAACTATCTTGAGGCCACGAAAAATCAGGTAATATGGAAGAAGACATGAATCTTTCATTTCTGGTCAATAGTTTGAACCTAAGAACTGGTTTACCAATTCTGAGTCTCTGGCCTGTGGATTCCACTTTTTAGACTATGAAAATCATAAATCTGCATATATAAAACTAAAAGACAGTAGCTAACATAGTTGATACACTAAAGCGAGAGAGAGAGTATGAAAGCTTAGGGAACCTAATTGCCTTTGTGGACACAAATATTGGCTTTGGTAGAACTAGCAGTCCGTCTTCCCCTTCTTGCAACGCTATTCACAAGTTAACCAGCATATTCTCTTTGATTTTTTTATTATTTGGATCAGAAAGTGGAGTAACCTATAGTTTTTACAGAGTTTGAAATCTAGACAGAGAGGAGAGAAGACACATAACAGCAAACAATAAAAGTAGAGTTATAAATATAACATTAGAATAATAGTTTGCAATTTACAAAGTTCTCACCATTTCATTTAATAAAAATAAATACTTAAATGTTCAATTATATTCTGGTGTGCCTCAAGACTTTTTAAAACATTCAATACCTGATGATTTAGTCAGGGACACTGGTCTCTTTTCCCTTAGATCAAATTAAAAAAAAAAATTGGGAAAGCAGTAATAGAAAAACAATTTTAAATGATTTGATTAAAAAACAACAACAGCCAACAAAACAAGAGCAATTCAGTGTGAATGAATCAAAATTATACCCATATTTTTGGCAGATTGGCAAAAATAATATTTTTAGTGTGCTGCAGAGTTTTAGTAATTATTTTTCATGTACCATGAGACAAGAAATGTTGAAATTCACTAATGTAGGAGTTTGGAGAATAAAAGGGTTAGTATGAGTAACAATAATTTGCAAAGTCTTTATTCATGGCAAGCTTTTAAGGGAGCCTTGAAATATGACAAGATAATAGATAATGGTGGTTCAGTATGTTTACAGCCTCTAAAATGGCTTAACACTGGCAGAAACATCTTTGAAACATTTATATAGACACCAAAGATCTGCTACACTTATCTACTTTTGAAAGGACTTTTGTTTCTACCATCCACATTGTCCATTGGCTGTACAAAACACCTCCTGTGATATAACAGACATAATATACACATGCTACCCTGAGTATTAAACTTGGATCTGGACAGACTATCAGAATCAGTTTGGAATTTTTTATAAATACAGGCAATTCCTCAGACCTACTGAAATGAAATTCCAAAGGGGTGAAGAATTTGTATTTTTTACAAGCCTCAGGAAATTCTGGGGGTTAGCCAGATCTAAGAATTATTAGATTTGAGGTTAAAGTATATTATTATACTATTTGTCAAGAAGGTTTTCTTAAAATGAATAACGATGAAAAGTTGGAAGGCAATTCTAATGTGGTTTGCATCACCCTCACAATGAATCTCACCTTTGCAAGGCCCTGAGCACTCCCTGGCCCTGGGTCTCTGGGTATGGCTTCAGGAATAACCCAGATGAAGGCAAATTCCAGAATGTATTCAACCAAGAAGATAGCAATTACAGTGTTCGGAACTATGTTAGTAAGGACCATTGCAGAAGTGGTATTTGGTTCTGAGAGAAAGATATAAATATATGAGTAATAGAGAAATAAATGAGAACGGTCTCTACTTGAATATAATTATCTCACTTAAAAAACAGTATTCTCAGACTTCTGGCCAAGATAGAAGACTACGTAGATACACTTTGCCTCCTCACACATCCAGAAGCACAACAACAAATTTAAAAAGAAAAAACAACCAGAACTGCCAAAAAATCGAACTGTATGGAAGTCCAACACCTAAGGAGTTAAAGAAGAAACATTCATCCAGCCTGGTAGGGGAGGCTGAGACTAAGGCAGGAACACAGGGCAGAGGGGACTCACTGCAAGGTGGCAGCCGGAGGACCAGGCAGATGAGATGGCAGCTGGCAGTCCTACATTTGTGGGCAGATAAACTGGGAGGAGCAACAGGGGAACAAGACAGACCATGCAACCCAGGGTTCCAGCCTGGAAAAAGAAAGCCTCAAAACCTCTGGCTGTAAAACTCTGCAGGGGTTGTGGCAGCAGGAGAAACTCCCAGCCTCACAGGAGAGTTTGTTTCAGGGGTTCATGGGGTCCTAGAATGTATACAAACCCACCCACCTAGGAACCAGGACCAAAAGAGCCCAATTTGCTTGTGGGTAGCAGGGGAAGTAACAGAATGCTGCTGAGAGCCAGCTGAACAGAATTGTTCCCTCCCTCCCCCCTCCCCCACATACAGCACCACAAAGCATCACGTGGGTTGCCCCACCCTGGCAAATACCTAAGACTCCACCCTTTACAATGTAACAAGCTCCCAGAGACAAAAAATATGACCCAAAGAAAGAACAGATCTAAGCTCCAAAAATAGAACTAAGTGATGAATACATAGCTAACCTATCCGATGCAGAGTTCAAAACACTGAGAATCAGGATGCTCACAGAAATGGTTGGGTATGGTCACAAAATGGAGGAAAAAGAGAAGGCAATGCAAAGTGAAATAAAGAAAAATACACAGGGAACCAAAAGTGAAGGGAAGAAAACCAGGACTCAAATCAACGATTTGGAACAGAAAGAATTAAACATTCAACCAGAACAGAATGAAGAAACAAGATTTCAAAAAAATGAAGAGAGCCTTAGGAACCTCTGGGACAACTTTAAATGCTCCAACATCCGAATCATAGGGTTGCCAGAGGAGAAGAGGAAGGGCAAGACATTGAAAACTTATTTGAACAAATAATGAAGGAGAACTTGCCCAATTTGGCAAAGGAAATAGACTTCCAGGAAGTCCAGGAAGCTCAGAGAGTCCCAAAGAAATTGGACCCAAGGAAGCACACACCAAGGCACATCATAATTACATTACCCAAGATTAAAGATAAGGAGAGAATCTTAAAAGCAGCAAGAAAAAAGGAGACAGTTACCTACAAAGGAGTTGGCATCAGACTATCAGCTGATTTCTCAAAAGAAACCCCACAGGCAAGAAGGGGTTGGAAAGAAGTATTCAAATTCATGAAAGGCAAGGACCTATATCCAAGATTACTCTGTCTGGTAAAGCTATCACTTAGATTGGAAGGGCAGATAAAGTGCTTCCCAGATAAAGTAAAGTTAAAGGAATTCATCATCACCAAGCCCTTATTACATGAAACGTTAAAGGGACTTATCTAAAAGAAGGAAGAAAATCAAAACTATGAACAGTAAAATGACAATAAACGCACAACTATCAACATCTGAACCTAAAAACAAAAACAAACTAAGCAAACAGCTAGAACAAGAACAGAATCACAGAAATGGAGATCATATGGAGGGTTATCAGCAAAGAGGGTTGGGGAAGAAAGGGAGAAAAGGTAGAGGGAACAAGAGGCATAATTGGTACATACAAAATAGATGGGGGAGGTTAACAATAGCACAGGAAATGGAGAAGCGAAAGAACTTACGTGTATAACCCATGGACATGAACTAAGGTGAGGGGGAGAGATGCTGGTGGGAAGGGGGAGTGCAGGGCAGAGGGGAATAAAGGGTAGAGAAAAAAATAAAATAGGATATAAGGTCAAAAAACAAAAGTATTCTTATTAATAAAAAATTACAAAATGGAATGACTTTGAAAGAATAATCTAAGCACTGTTAACTACATCTACTCTAAACAAAGTATAGTATACTACCAGGTTGAACTTACAATTCATTCAAAATTTGTGTTGAAACGTGTGACTCTCTCTCATCTTCTCTACCATCTCCTTCACATTCAAGCTACTGATTGTTACTTTCTCAAGTTTGAATCTTGGCATTCTTTAATACTTGAAATATTGGTTTCATAGAATTTTAGGTGCCCCGAGGTTGGAACGAAGAATATTTGGCCAAAAAGAGGCTCCCAGAGGCACAGCATAAGTTACACCATGTAGGAATAATCTTATAGAGTTTACATAAAAGCATATGGCCACAACTCTTACAGGGAAAATATAACACAGCTATTGGTCTTGCGATTTACAGAAAGCTTAATATTTAAAAACTTAATAAGCCTTAATATTATGTTTATAAGAAAGGAATAATACATTCATTTATTCATTTGACAATTGCTAAGAATCTTCTATGTGTCAGAGGTTAAATGCTGGAGATGCCGAGATTAAATAACACCTTTAATTGCGTAGTCCAGGAATGTAAACAAATGTAAACAAATGTAAAATATTGGCAACATACTATGCCAAGAACTAGGAATACAAGATACAGTGCCTTACCCAGAAGAAGGGTATAATTAATACTTCTTTGAGAATGGGTAGAAAAAAACAGTAGATGAGACATTTGAGTTTTATCTGTTAGGAAAAGTAGCACTTTAGTGACCTGGAAGAGGGGATGAAAGAGAATTCTAATGGAATGGGTATTTTACCACCATCCTTTCCCATACAGTTCTGGGATATTTCCCATACTAGTGCTGGGACATTTCTCTCTCATCAGGCTCTGCACAATGAAGTATCTGATACTTCCAGAGTTCATAAAAGACCTGAGCCATGAAAAACTGGTGATCTGTTCACAGTAAGGATGCTGAGATGAGAGCAAAATGTTAGGCAATAGACTGATGTCTTCTCTGCTGAAGAATTCACAGACATCAGGTAGGGAGCTGTGGGTATAAGGCTCTCCCCTGACAGCTCCATGAGCAGCAGCCAACATGGCTCTTTAACACAAGTGACATGTGGTAGTCACCAAAATGGCAACAGAGTATCTGAGACATCTGCTTAGCTCCTTCACAGCAAACTGTGGTCAGCAAAGGACAGCGATAGTGTCTTTCTTGAATCTAATTCACTGGCTTCATCCTTTTTTTCTAAGTGACACTCATTGAGTAGACAGGTTACTCACCCCAAATTAATGACCATTACTACCACCATCAAGGGTGGGTGCACTGAAGAGTTTCCTGCTTTATATTCAGTTTATTGTTATGGCATACAATCGTGGTTCTGCTTCCTTCAGGGCCCTTCTTCTTGAATCTTAAGAGCCTTTTTCTCCTCTCCATGTAAAGCTGACTCTTCCAAACATAAAACATTGTTTCAAAATATTGCATTTGGCAAGGGCTCCAAAAGCCTAATCTGGGGGTCAAAAAAGGAAATGTTTTTTCCTCCAAATACTTATTATCTACAATTTTAATTTTAAAAACAGTGTATGTCTCTGAAACATTTCCACTGGACAGAGGTCAGAGCAAAATTAATATTTCTAAATACTCATTCCACTACAATCATCACTACATTTGTCAATTTAAAAAAGTTAAAAGGAGAACTTAGGAGATCTGAATGGTGCACTTACATTATCTACTATACTTGATAAGCTTAACACAGCCCTCTCAGGGAGATGTAATAATCCCCCACATCACAATGTAGGTATTAAGATTTGGGCTGTGCCCATGTCAACAGTTAGAATGTTGGCTTCAGACCCGAGCCTTCTGACTTCAAGTGTAGTGTGCTTCAAGTTTTATCCACATAAGAAAACTAACTAGAAATAATATAGCTCAAATTTCTATATTTCAAGTATATGAATTCTTAACTAAAACATTCAGATATATCACAAGCCAAATAATAATGGCTAACCTTTATTAATAGTTTAATATTTACTGTGCACTATGCTATGTATGTTACATGAGTTAATTCTTGTTATTCTTACAACAACCTTATGAGGTTAATATTACTATTAATTCTATTTGGTACCTAAGTCAACTGGGACTTATAGAACTAATGTAGTTCTCCACAGACCATGGAGCTGATAAGTGTTTAAACCTGAATATGATTTAGGATTCAGACCTAATTCCAAAAGTCCATGTTTTTAATGATTATTGTGCTCTACCTTTACAACTAAAGAGAGTAAAATTATAATATACATCAGCAGAGAATATACACCATCAGAGAAGATACTTTTTTCTTTAGTTTTATCCCCTGTCAAGAGAATTAGAAAACAACTTTATAATGACACCATTCATACAAAGAGTCAAATGATTCTAAGCACCATCACTTGTACATGGTATATCTTCTCATCTTAGTGCACTTAGGTCAGAAACTAAACACAAACTAAAAAAGGGAGGGGTAATAAACTTACACATTTAGTATTTAATAAACATATTTCTTTGCAATCTATGGGTCATAGGAGGAGCTGAAATGAAAATTTCGAACATTTTAACTGAATGGTAACAAAAATCCTATACAACAAAACTTCCGGGGTTCAGATAAAGCTTTATTTTAAGGAAAATTATAGCCTTACATATTTATATTATTGCCTCAAGTATCCATCTAAAAAAAAATAGAATAATTTTTAACTATCTTAAAAGTATAGTATAAAATAAAAAACAAATCCAAAAGAAGTAAAAGGAAATAGAGTAGCAAATAGCAGAAGTCAATAAAATAAAAAACACACATTAATGGGAGAGTGTGAACAAAAACAAAATCGGCTCTTTAAAAGACTAAATAAGAAAATTAAACAAATATCTGGTTAGACTAATCAAGGAAAATCTTAAAAGACTAAGTACATGAAGAATCCAAAAGAATCTAACATATTAAGAGATTTAAGCAAGTTTACATACAAAATGATATATAAAAGAATCGACTTTGTTTGTATACCCAAAAAACAAACAGAAAAAAGAATTAGAAAAAGATACTATTTATAATAGATAGAATAGAAAATATTAAGTAGCTAAAAAACTATCCAAGGAGCCACAGAAATTCTCCAGAAAAATTAAAATAGGTGTGCAAGAAGCCACAGCGAATATAAATAAATGCAGAGATATTTGTGATTATGAATTATCAGATTCAGTGTTAAGTTTTTCAAGGGCTTTTTAAATTAACCTATAAATTTAATGTAATTTTACCCAAAATTTTAATGCGGGCTGTGTTTGTGCACATGCATATATATTCAAGAACGTAATAAGTTGACAGTGAAATATACAGAATAATGCCATAGAAAAGATAAGATGCTTTTGATGATGTTCCAGGTAAAGGTATATAGGAACTAAGATGATACCATGTGGCTGATGCTAGAGTAGACACATAGACCATGAATCTGAATATAGAGAGGCCAGAGATTTATACACACATATGCAGACACTTCATTTATGATAAAGGTTTATTTTATTTCACTTGGAAATGATAAACTTATTAACGAATGATGATAAGAAAATTGGATTCTATGCCTCACACTATATTTTAAAAAGTTACTTTCCCAGTGGATTATGGCCTATATGTAAAAGACAAAACTATAAATATATTTTATAAATATTGAAAAATATTGTTACTAGCTTGGAGTATTGTCATAAATTTTATTCAGAAAACACCAAAAACCAAAAAAAAGAAGGATGTTTAAATTCAATTTCATTAAAATAAAAGCTTCTGTTTAATCAAGACACCTCAGAGTGAAAAGACAAGCTATAGATTGAGAGGAAATATTTGCTATACATAAAATTGATAGGGTCTAGTTTGCAGAACATATAAAGTACCTCTGTGAATCAATAAGAAAAAGATGGGTAATATTGGTTAATAAAATTATATAGGTTTCAAGTGTACGATTCTATAATATATCATCTGCGTATTGTATTGTGTGTTCACTGCCCCACATCATCTCCAATGAAGTCAATTAAAAAAAAGAAGAAAAAAAGAAAAAATGGGTAAATCAATAGGAAAATGGCCAAAAGATCTGAATGAGCATTTCCAAGGAGACAACCTCCAAGGGCCAAAAATGTCACAGTTTGGACAGCTGGTAAATGGAAATCATAGTGAGATGCCATTAGCCATTCCCAAATTTGAGAAATACTTAGAAGATTTAGAAGTCTAACAGTATCAAGTGTTGATGAATGGATGCTGTAACAGGAACTCTCAAATACTCCTGATGGAAGTGTTTCTTAATGCTGTCTCTTTGGAAAGCTGTAATTACCCAGGAAAATTGGAAATGTGCATATCGTACAGTCCATTGATTTGTCTCCTGGTTATACACACCAGAAAATATATTGCATGTTAGCACAGGAACACCTGTATCGGGGTATTCACAGCTGCATTTATAATCACAAAAAGTGGAAGCAACCTAATTGTTTATAAACTGGTTAAATAAATTGTTATCTCTTAGCAACAACATAGATTGACCAATGCAAAGTGAAATAAGTCAGGCCAAGAAAGAATACCATTTGATTTCTCTTGTATGTGGAATCCAAAGAGCAAAATAAACTGACAAAACAGAAACAGACTCATAGATATAGAGAGTAGACTGATGGTTGCCAGAGGGGAGGGAGGTTGGGGAATAGGTGAAAAAGGTGAAGGGATTGAGAAGTAAACATTGAAGTTATAAAATAGTCACAGGGATGTAAGGTAGACCATAAGGAATATAGTCAACAATATTGTAATAAGTATGTATGGTACCAGGTACGTACTAGACTTATTTGGGGGATCACTTTGTAAATTACATAAATGTCTAATCATTATGCTGTATACCTGAAACTAATACAAAATAATATTGAATGTCAACTGTAGTTGAAAAATAAATAAAAAAGAAAAATTACTATCTATTAATATAGTACGTTACTGAAACAAAAGTTGGCAATAAAGCAACTATACCATTAGGTCAGGATTGGGTTTGAGTTGTGTGTTAAATGACGCAGTATCTTGGTGATTTAAATGAATTACTAATGTTTAAGTGTTGCAGGTTTTTCCTGGGCCACTGATGGAAGGAAAGAATAACAAGAGAATATGGTGAACAATTGTACAACAGGCTGAGCCCCAGCTAGCATAGTATCTGGAACCTTAGTCTCCCTTCTTTCCTCAAACTGAGGTGGATATCAAAGGTTTACAAACGTTCTGATTACAACCATCAACCCTGCTAATGCGCTGTTCCTCCAGGCCTTTGTTTTGATGAAACTCTGCCCCAAACCTGTTGTTTCCATTGTACCTTTTATTTTTTTTTAGCTTTGATTGCATTAATATTTTATTGAAAGCAGCTAGGCAAGTTATATAGATCGATCGTAAACAGCACACAACCAGTGGCTGTGGCAAATTTTGGCATTCAACCAGCCTTTAGCTTCCTGCAGAAGCAGTAAGAAGCAGGCGCCACGGTGGTGAGGAGCCTCATGCCACAGTTTCCGTGTCCTGACAGGTACAGGCAGTGTGACTGTTCCTCCCGTGCTCTTCTCCTGTATTTTACTCATTTGGGGCTGAAGGAGGAAAAGTGCGAGAAGCTAATGTTCTCATGTAACAGGGTAGATTTCTCTTTATTCCCCGCATTTCTAGGGACAAACTCTCCTGCTACTGTCACCTTTCACAGATTTATTATGAAGCTAATGAGGCTTATTTGCGCAGGTTTCCACAAAAGACCTAGAAAGAGCCCTAGCAATGTGTTCACATGGTTTTATCTTTATAGAATTTGCAAAACTAATACATTTTAATGGGAATGAGTTAAAGCCACTGTCAATTTCTACTCTAACATCCCCTTCATAAACTTCAACTCATGATGAGTGACATTAGAATAGCCCAGAGCATTTTTGATATGTGGTTATGGGGAAGTTGAGCTGGAAATACATTGAATATAATATTAGTAGGATATGGATAAATACCAGATCTATCTATCTACTACTTATAGTTCTATTAATCATTGAGCGATAAATAGACATAATTGTATAATAGACATAGAGATAATTACATAACATTGCTACACAATGATAGAGCTGGAAATGGGGAGAGAGAGAGACAGAGACAGAGAGACAGATATTGTTTGTACTCATGACTGCTAAGGACCCATCCACAGAACGGTTTGCAGGAGGACCCTTAATGGTCACTGTGCCGACTCATCTGCTGAGAGCAAAAGTGAGAGTTTAGAGTTTTAGCTGCCAAAGCAATGTAAACACTGGGAGAGAAATCAGGTTTGAGTGTTTGAAACCAGAGGCTACACTGTGGAAAAAAGTGCTGCAAACAGTTATTACATTAAAAAAAAAAAAACTTGAGAGAAATTTTCCTAAATTTATCAACAACCCTAAAAGTTTTCAGAATATTATAGATAATACATCATGAAACTAAAACTTTTCCAAATGTATCAATATATTTATTTAAATTTTTTTACTAAACGTGTGTAGGGGAGGAAAAGTTTTCCTTGGCCCTCTTGGGGTCCCTGGCTAGATCTGAAAATTAAATTGACACAGACAAATTAACAGCAGAAAAGCATCCAAATTTATTTGATATAAGTTTTAGTTGACATAGGAAACTTCATAAGGAAATGAAGACCTGAAGAGACAGTCAGATCTGAGTATTTTTATTCTAGGTTTGAAGAACAGGCAGTTGTGTAGAAATATGATAGGCTAAGGGTACGAGGCACAGTAAACTGGAGGAAACGTAGCAAGGGCATTTTGTTTGGATTCTTCTTGGCGTCCTGTTGTCTTGGAGATGAAGATGCACCTTTTCTCTGGGCATAGGGAGGGCACCTCTCACATGAGGCTTTTATGACCTTCTTCGCTGGGGAATGGGATGAGGGAAAGTTAGACTTGACCGTTCTGCTTCAATATGCCAAAGTGCTCTATTTGGGGGTGCATGTCCTGAACCCCACCACATGCTAGAGTTTAGAGGAAAAATTATCCTTCTGTTATTATAACAAAAAATCATTTTCCACAATCATTGTCATTTGGAGAGGCACTCAAAGAAGATACAATGAGAATATTTAGAAAAAAACTTCGAGATAGGCCCGACAATTAAAAATACTGTTATTTTTATGTACTTTGTAGTCTTTGTTAGCTTTTTCAAAGGAATATTTTGTTTTTATTTCTTTTCTTATCTAAATAAATATTTATTTTCACACCTGATTTTATATTTTTAGTTTAGTTTTTGTTGGGGTTTTTTTTTTTGAGACATGACAAATTATATAAGCTTAAGGCCCTGTGAAACCTGGATTTACCCCTGTGTCCCTTACATTTGCCAAGGGAGGCGCTACAGATGTCAGCACTCACTAGGCTTGTCGTGCTGGGAGGACATATCTAGGGCCTCTCCTTTGGAGCCCTTGCCACGTAAATGTGAACATATGAAAATCAGCCTTAACCTGTGGAATTTCAGTCTCTGACTCACAGACCTGTATGTATCACCCTCACCTCCCTTCTCATGCCCATATGTCGGTCCTCTTCCTTTTGCAAATGTGCGGCTCCACCCCGCTCTCCTTCATCACTTCTACCTGGTAACCCCTGATCCAGTGTTTTTGGCACTCACCACTCTATTTTTCCTTCTCCAAAAGACTGAGTGTCTTGCTCAGCCATCCCTGGGAATGTTGACCACAACTTATCCCTGACACTGCTTATCAAACATTTTAGACTTCAGCCCCTAAAGTGACAGTTACTGAAGCCCAGCCTCCATACTCCCCTTCATCTGGAATCCTGCATGCTGGCTACGCCTTAGGAAACTAGGATACTGTTGCCACCCTACCAAACAGATCAAGGAAGCTCAGAGAAACCCATCTCCTCACTGGCTGCCCTGTGAAAGAGAGGGGAAACCCCTTCCACCACAATTTGAAATTGGAATTTCAAGAATTTAGACAGAAGAAGTAATGTTCTCTGCAGCTTGACTTAATCTGACCCATGGAATTATAAAAAAAGGGAAAAATAGTGCTTCATTACTTTATTTCAGTTCCTGCCTGGTTTAAATGGTTTTCTTGAACAAACAGGAAACTTAACCAATAATCTTAATTTAGCAGTGTGTTTTAGGCAAACTGTGCTATTGCATAACAATTAACTGGCACAAGAAATGATTGTTGGGCACTTGCTGTTGGTGCATTGAGCAAACAATTTCTTCTCAGTTAGTGAAGCTAAAACTCCCACTATTTCTGTAATTGTAGCTGGTTGCTGGGGAAGCCATCACACTGTCTATCATCTGGGTGTTACTATGGTTAATTAGTAAAATAAATCCACATACATGGTATTTACAGTCCCTATGATACCATGATTTTTCTTCTAAGGTACAAAGTGGCCCTTTACAAGATTCACTTAAGATTCCTGCAAGAAAGTTCAGAGATTTTAAGAACTCTCATTTCCTATTCCTTTATGTTGCTGACGGAGATCACCCATTTTTTTTTCTGTCTAAAACAGCCTTAATCTGAGCTTCCATGCAGTAGCTCGGTGGAAGTTCCAGACCTGGCCTAGAACGAGAGTCACAGCCCTCTGCCCATTGCAGGAGTCTCAATTCAAGTCTTCTAAAGCGTTGAAACTCTGCAGTTCCTCATGGTCCACTAGTTTGTTTGTTAAGATATTTATTTTATTTATTTATTTATTTATTTATTTATTTAATTTACAGAGAGAAGGGAAGGGGAGGAAGAAGAGAGAGAAATATCAATGTGTGGTTACTTCTCAAGTGCCACCCCTACCCGAGGACCTGGTCGGCAACCCATGTGTCCTGACTGAGGAATCGAACTGGCAACCCTTTGGTTCACAGGTTGGCGCTCAATCCACTGAGCTATACCAGCCAGGGCCCGGTCCACTAGTTTTGATGAAGGATGTTGAACTAAGCTTTAAGGATGACATCTACACCAGTGCCACTCGAAACGTGCTCCTCAGACCAGCGAGGTCTACAAACTGCTGCCTGTCGATGACAAAGTTGATACAGAAATGGAAAGTCTGCATTAAAATACTTTTATAGTCAGCTGGCCTTGCTACACACAGTCACAGTCAAGCATATAATCGGTGAACTCATTTCATTAAACAGGGAATATCCAGTTTTGGTGTCATCAAACTCACATAGTGAGTTACATGTGAAGTAAGCTGCAAATTGGTCATGAACAGTAAGACCTGGTCTGAAAGAGATCAGAAGTGCAAAAACTATATACTTCTTCCCGGTGAACAGTTTTAAAAGCTTCGGTGTAGGCTATTAAGAGTGGACTGAGAGGTGGGAAAGTTTAATGAATTCAAGTGAGAAAGAACCCGGGGACCTCTATAGAGACAGTCCCAATTTCTGTGCAGTCTCAGAGTAATTTTCAGCTTCACCATGACCTACTTGAAATCAGTGTACTAGGGCCAACATGTGTCAAGTTGCAGCTTGGATGATATTCCACTGTCAGCTGCCTCTTCAGAGACTGCAGTGAACTTTCTTCTAGCCAGCAGAGCAGAAACAACTTAACATGTGTACAGCACTGATGACCAAAAGAAAAGCCACACAGGGACATCTAGTGGCAATGGGAAATCACCAAACCACTCAAAGGAGTCCAAGAATTTCCAAACCATGAGCTGCATGGGCATTAGATTCATTTATTGAACTTGACCTCACACCTTCGCAAATTAGTCACTGCGTATACAGTCAAGCAGACATCCAGAACGATTTGCGGCACCTGAAATGCAGCTGGACACCCTGGCCACTTATTAGGCCACACCTAACAAGTCACTGTAAAGTCACATGAAGCAAAGAGTGAAAGCAATAGATAAATTCTTTAGGCCAGTGTGCTGAGGAAAAAGTAGAGATAGGAGACCCTCATTTTATGGGCAATTACTTCAATATTCTTTCTAGTAGGCTGTAAAACAGACCTGACCCTGGAGAGGTAGAAAAGATGCAAAGCTCTGAAATAAACTAAATACATTAAAAATAGTCCTCCAAACTTGCTGATGTAAAAATTAGCATCAGCAGAACTCTTAATGAGAGTCGCTGGTGAGCCTCACAGCAAGATGACAAAGCCAAATCAAAGCTAGCCACCCAGATGAATAAAACAAAGCCCTCAGAAGAGGCAAGCTTCTCCTGACCTTTGATGGCCAGGCTGAAACTAAGATAGATACAGTTGTATCAGATTTTCACTGTCAAAAGCCGACTCTTACACAGGCAGAGAGATGTGCAAATAAATTAAATTAGATCTAAATTAGCTGGTAAAACTCATAGTGGATTTTATTAGGAGAAAAATATCGAAGTCTATTACCACTGATTTTTGCTTCTTCTACATTTAGCAAGGTCAGATTATACATACTACAATTCATGTACTCTAATGTAGTTTTTAAAAAATTACCAGTTGATGCAATCATGAAGTCCTCCCTTCAACCCACCTATCTCCGCCCACCTAATGACAAGAAAGCCCTTAAACCTGTCCATTCACGCTCACTTAGCCTCTTCCTGATTACAACTGCCCATTGCCGTTGAATTCATATTGCACTTCAAATTATTTATTTGAACAATTTCTCTCTTCAGGTTTCTCCTCCTTTCCCAAGTGAAATATGGGCCAAAGAAGATTATACTGGGGACGTGGTCTCTAGACAGTATGTTTTATTTCTCTGCTGGGTTCTGTCTCCCTGAGCTCTGACTGGTTTCCCCCTCCATCTGAACAGACTGTCCTGTCTTATCCATGCTCACAAGTCCACCCTGATAAAACCCACAGTCTGTTTCCTCAGCACATTGAATGTCTACCATTACCTCCCCCTTCCCACCCAGCTGCTGTCCCTTAAGTCTCTGCCTCTACTAGCTGCTTCCACCCACAGCCTTTACTGTAGCCTTCATTAGAGCCAGCCTCACTCTAGGGTCTCTGTAACTGGTCCACCAGTTCTTAGCTATCCCTCAGGGAGCATGTGAGAATTCCAGAAAACATCCATGAGTGAACCAAAAGAAGCTTTGGGGTCTTATTTCTAGGCCTCTCCTTGCCAAACTGCATGGCACTGGTACTATTACTCTTTGGTTGTCTCATCATCCCGGGGTACCCTGTGAGATTCATTCCTCCCAGAGTTCACGATGAAAAGTGGGGCCTATTAGTTTCCTCACATTGCCATATCAAATTGTCACACACTTCATGGCTTAACACAACAGAAATTTTTTCTTTGCCAGTTGGGAGGATGAGAAGTCCACTTACATTGCTAGGGTCAGTTCTCTCTGGAGGCTCCTAGGGGGGGTTCTGTGCCGGGCTCTCTCCTCACATCTCATGGCTGCCAGCTGCTGTTGGCACTCTTTGGCTCGGGCTGCCTAACTCCAGCCTCTACCTCCATCTCCCCATGAACTCCTTCTCTCTGCCTCTCTGTGTCTGTGTCCCCTTCCCTCCTCTTATAAAGATTTGCCATTGGATTTAGGGCCCACTGTAATTCAGAATAATCTCATCTCGAGATCTTTAATTACATCTGCAAAGGCCCCTTTTCCACATAAGGTCACATTTACAGGTTCTGGGGGTTAGGATGCGTATACATCAGTTTTTGAGAGGCAGGGTGCTAAATTAACTACATGAGGCATAGTCCTCATTGAGGCCTCTGTCTTCTCATAAAGGTCAGTGGCGTGACCCTCAGGGGACCCAGTAGCATCCCATCACTATGTTCATTCTCTTTGAAATTCCTCCTTCTTGCACCAAAAGAGTTTCTGTTTTCTGCCCCTCTTCAACGGGGAATTTGCCTGTGTTATATCTGCATTCTTTTCTACTTCTTAGCTTCTTGGTTGTGCAAGGTAGCGATTTACCTCTTCCCTGGGGTGATAAAGTTTTAGGGTACACAGCAATAACAAAAAGCAGTGTAAAAAGACTGACAGGACAGTCTGTTCAGACGGATTTACGAGATTCTATTATTTCTGGTAATATTTCAAAAATATTATCTTCATTAAATAGGTACAAACACACAGAGTCAGTTATATTGGTGCAATGTGGCAATGTTTAAACCAAAAATTTAAAGGGGAAATTCAGATTTTAAAAATGATATAAAGTTTTACTGTGTATAAAAGTGTTAATCATAAGCACTCACTCATACACCTCAGTTTATATGTAATCTTCCCCTACGGAGTAAAAAACACTTAACAATATTAACTCTATAGACAGCATCTAATTCATGAGGCTGTGATGAGCTATAGCTTTAGGTCTTAGAAGAATTTGCTCACCTCTACTCTCTCTTTTAACATTTCACTTTGGAACATTTCAAACATGAGTAACAGTAAAGAGAGCCGCATAAGAATTCTCCACGTACCTGTCCCTTAGCTTTGACAGCTCACAACTCACGACCAACCTTGCTCCCATCGTAGTGACACCTTCTTGCCCGTCTCTATCCCGTCCCTGAATCATGCGTCTATCTGAGATATCGTATCATTTGCAAACATTTCAGAGATGTATCTAAAAGATAGTCTTTTTGCATGTTCAATAACATTATCACACCTGAAAATGTTAAGAATGATTGTTTAATATCAAATATTCTATCATGTTCACATTTCCCCAGTCGCTTACCATTTTCACTTTGTTTTTACTTTGTTTTTTGAATTAGAATCTAAATGACATCCATACACTGAGAGATGAAGTCTCTCAAATTTCTTTTAATCTATAGATTCTCTCTCTGCCTGTGTCTGTCTCCTTTTCTCTTTTCCTCTGTTTTCCATTTCAAGTTTTTGTTGAAGAAATGGGTTTGTCCCATAACATTTTCCTCAGTCTGAATTTTTCTGACTTTATCTTCATAGTGATTTTTGTCTTTTGTATTTCCTATAAAGAATTAGAGACACGCAGAGATTCATGCTCACCTTTGTGTCTAGACAATGTCATAGGTGGCGTCCTAGGCCGCTCTCAGGAAGAAAAAGTCCTCTATATCTTCTTTTTGTGATGCTAAGAGCCATATATACTCATTGCCTAGATCTACTAAATTACTAGGTATTGAAAAGATAAATTATTACTTCAATGTTTAGCTGATATGCTTCTACAAAAAGACTTTTCCTTCTCAAAAATGATTGGTTGTGCTTAGGTACAGTTTGCATAGGAGAGGCAAGACAAAGGCTTGGTTCGTTTTTTAATGCTTTCCAGAAAAATAAGATCACTAACATTCTTCAAAAAAGACTATATATATGGTCTTCTATATATATTATATATATAGTATGTGGGAATATACATATATGTATGTGTATATATTTTATAAACTCATGGATTTAAATGTCTTTGATGTCTTGCAATTTATTGCAACTATCATACTTACTGATACTCAAGTAATCCTGTCCTGGACACGGGACTCTATTCATTTTGGCCCCTGAGTCCTTCTGAAATGATAGGAACAGTCTTGAATAGCATCCTTGTTTTCTGGTATAAGCTGTTTATGAGGATCGCCTTAGGTGGCACGCACCTGGCTGCCGACTCTGCAGTGGATATAGATAAAAAGGTGATCGACTTTGTTTTGTTTTAAATAAGATTCATCGAAAGTTCAAGCTAATAGTTCATATTAGATAGGACATGGTTTTTCCTTAACTGATTTTATGTCTGTAAATCTCCTGTTATGCCCCATGTACTAGTTTATAATGACACCGATATAGTCACTCACTTGCTTTATCCCACTACATACACAATGGTGTCAGAGTAATATCAACACTACCACCAATTTTTTAATTACTGTAAATATTTCTTTAAATTCTTTTGTCCCCACTAGGGATGTACGATCAAACTGTTATACTTTAAAGTCAGTTGGGATAGTTCCTCTGTGGGCGGTTATGTCATCAACAGGATATACGATGAGTTTCTTTTTTCTTTTCTTTCAATGTTTGGTCATTGTTCTTTGTATTTAATTTTTTCTTATTGTTGTTCAGGTACAGTTTTGTCCATTTTACCCCCCCACTACTCCCCCTCCCCCCCAACCCTACCTCCCCTTGACTTTGTCCATGGGTCCCCCATATACATCCCTTGACCACCCTTCCCATTTCCCCCCATCTTCCGCTCCCTGCTCTCTGTTCGCTGTCAGTTTGTTCTTCACTTCAATGTCTCCAGTTACATTTAACTTGCTTGTTTGTTCTGTTGAGCAGTCTCCACTTACAGGTGAGATCACATGGTATTTGTCTTTCACTGCCTGGCTTATTTCACTTAGCATAATGCTCTCCAGACCCATCCATGCTGTTGTGAATGGTAGGGCCTCCTTCTTTCTTTCTGCTGCATAGTATTCCGTTGTGTAAATGTACCACAGTTTTCTGATCCACTATATGTTTCCAAAGTTACATCTTAAAAACATGATATTAATCATAGTTTCATTCAAAAAAAGTAAAAAATTTAAAAAAATTAAATTAGCTTCTATCCCTTTCCTACTCTTTCTTCCTTCCTCTTATAGTTAATTATTTTTTGAACTTTGTTTTTTTTACTGATTTTTAAAATGTAAGCACAAATATACACATATATACAAGCACACAAAAAAAATATGTGTTTGTGTATATCCTCATATTAGTATTTGGAAGATTATTCCTTAGTAAAATATAGAGATTTTTAAAATTCTTTTATATATAATGCCATGGCCAGTGTAGCTCAGTGGATTGAGGGCCGGCCTGTGAACCAAAGAGTTGCCGGTTTGACTCCCAGTCCGGGCACATGCCTGGGTTCAAGGCGAGGTGTCCAGTGATGGGCAAAGGGGCAGTAGTCACACAGTGATGTTTCTCTCCCTCTCTTTCTCCCTCCCTTTCCCTCTCTCTAAAAATAAATAAATAAAATCTTTTAAAAAATGGTCCAGAAAGACTTTAAAAAATTATTTTATATAGCTACATAATAATCCACTGCATAAATACACTGTAATTTATTCAACCATTCCTTACTGGTGAATATTTAAATTGTTGACAGTATTTTGCCATTATGAATGGTGCTTCTCTAAATAGCCTTGTTCACAAATACTTTTCTATTTTTTACTGGTGTAATTTTGGGATAAATTCCTAAAAATGGGAACCTATGTAAATTTCCTAGCTCATATTTTGAAATATATTTTAAAACTCAGGCTCAGATTTCAAAACATAATTGTTATTGTTTTGTTTTTAATAAAGGTTTCAGAGTGATTATGAATTAATGGATTTAAAATTTGTTTGTGGGGCAGAGCAATGTGAAGCCATGACTTTTCTGGTGGAACAATATACTATTTCTCTATAAAATAGTAATAAATTTAAATCCATCAAAGAAACTAGGGGCAATTTTAAAGGCAATAACCATGACAATATTATATGCAAGCAATATAAAATCACTACTACGAGCATAAAAGTCCCAGTTTTTTAAAAAAAGATGTTAAATTAGACTTCATCAGCTGTTTCTGAGTTTTCATGCAGCTTCATTTGGCCATAGTTTATTCTGTTCTCTGTTACAGTAAACTATCTGGCTTTGGGTATAAAGTGATTAAACATTAATGGTTTTAACTTCCATTTCTGAGAAGTGAGTGATTTAATAGTGTTATACTGAAAGTGTCATGATTTCTATATATTGACTCCAAGCAAAAAGAGACTTTTCCAGCAAAAGAGGCTTTAAAACTTCAATATCCATCATTGTAATATCAAGAGTACTGATCTCAGAGAACAAATTCCACTACCAGGTAGAGTACACAGAGACCAAAGTGCACAGGTTAGGAACTATGTTTTCATAGAGGTCAATTAATAATATCTCAATCCTCTAACAATTGAGCAAATACTTATGAGATTACTAAATATACCCTACCATATGGGACATAATAATTTGAAACAGAAATAGACAATTTGGGTCAAATTCAAGAGGATCAATATTGAAATAAAGTTGTTTTCTTGGTCACTGAGATTAAATTCTAGCAACAGCTATTTAGTAAAAAAGAACTAGAGAAATTTCTGTATTGTCATATTTTACTCTATTGTATAGCTCAAGAACTGACAGACTTTTTGTAAAAGTTCAGATAGCAAATATTTAGACTTTGTGAGTAAAGAGGCAAAATCAAGTGTGTTGTGTAGGCACTTATATGATGAGAGAGAAAACAAATTTCCACATTTTTATTGATGAAATTCAATAGATAATAATCATAGAGCACAATTTGGCTTTGATAATTCAGATCTATTAGTAAGAAGAATGGAATTTTGTTCAAAGAATAACATTTTGCTTGATTAGGCCTCAAGGTTAGTGTTTCCAATCACCAAATTTATTGTAAATGTTCATTGTTAAAATCTCTTTTTAGATTGTGGGCCAAACAAAACTAGGTAGCTGCCCAGTTCTGGCCCACAGGTCATAGCGGACTGACCTCTGGCATAGATAAATTCCACCATGGTATGGGTGCAGTCAGCTCAGTAATCCTTTGCTTCCTTTACAAGCCCTAAATTAAAGAATCCCCACTAGAATACAAACTCCACAAGGTAGGGATTCATTTGTCTACCCTTTGATGTATTCCAACCACCTGGCACATAGGAGGCCCTCCATAAATATTTCTTTTATGAAGCAATGAATAAAATATTTTCTGCTATTTTATGTACAGACATTTGGGCTAGGTGAAACCTAACTAATTCTTAAAATCAAGATTCTGGAAGCCCAGAAAAAGGACCAAGGAACCCTATTTTACTTATGCTGGGTCATTCTAGTGCCTTGGGCCACAAACAGTCATGACTACTGGTGACTGGTGTACTCAAGTGAGAGCATGTTCAATGTCTGAAAAAAATTTAATAGAAGGACATCTTAAAACGGGGGTAACTCGATGCATTTATTTTTTTTTTCTGACAGTTAACAAATGACCATTTGGTTTTGGTGAGATCACATTGGTGAGTCAGAGAAAATTAATTTAAAGATTATTATTCTAAGCCATAAACCACAAAGTGCTTCAACTTCACAAATTTAGCTTTGACCTCATTAATAGCTACAAGCTTTCTATTACAATTATTCCCATATCTTGTTACTCATATTTTTATCACTAGAAAAGAGGAGACTTACACCTGCCACCAGACAAACAGAATTTTTAAAGTTACAGGATATTTCAAATATTTTACTGTTTCAATTTACTTTAAATGTAAGGACATAGAGCAAAAGTAGGTGATTTGCCTGTGTGTCTCATGTAAGTTGGTGGTAAAGATATCATAGACCAATTCTTGATTCTCAATCCAACTATATTACCATGGAAGGTGAGTTATAAAGAAACAGTAAATTACATTCTATTAGCAATCAAGTTCACATATTTAGAAGCTCAGATATGGATTTAGCAAAACCCTTATTTTCATGATTAATACAACACATAGAAAGATAATATATAATCATTTCAGCAAATACTAACAAAAATTTTACACTTGGGCCAGTAATAATATTGCCTGTTTTACATTTAATACACCAATAGTCAGAAATTGATTAATTTTATGAAACACTTGGTTGGGAGCAGGGTGCAGATAATTTCAAAAGAACAGACTGGGCACAGTTTGGGAACCAACTTGATTATGGAGGCAATAAGTCTATCCAAATATTTGTTCCTTGTTCCATCTGTCACCCTAAGGCAGCACATTGCAAATGAGAAGGAGAAGGCCAAGTTCACATACCCAGGGTCATAGTTTTTATTTAGTTAAAACTATTGCTATCATACTGAGTATATAGTAACACCAATCTGATAAAATCATGACACATTAGAATGAAAGTTGTTTTAACTGCACAATGTTGTAGAGTTTATAAGATGTTTTTCCATGTGCCTGAATTAGACCCCCTCACAGCTACATAAAGTGGGCAGGACCGTAGATTGATTGCAGGAACAGCTTAAATCCTTCATCTCTCCATGCACCCGTGCCCCTGTGCCATGGGACTTCACAGCTTTTCTCACTGATGAGGTTGAGTCTATTCCACAGCACTTTAATTCTTCGGTCATAGATATGATTTCCTTTGGCGATAACATCTTAATAGATGTGATAAATGCAGAATCTTCAGAAGGTGCTTACACATTTCCATTTTCTTTCTTGCTTTTTCATGGCTGTAACACATGGAAGCTAACCTATTGGAAGCAGAGAGAGCACACTTCTTCTGCGAAAGACCAAATAGCGCATCTTTTTGTTTTTGTGGGTCATGTGGTCTCTGCAACTATTTAACTACTCAGCTCTGTCATCGTGACTCAAAAATAACCCTATAAGATACAAAAATGAATAATCATAATTGCATTCCAATAAAATGTTATATATAAAAACAGGCTGGATTTGGTTGATGAGATACAGTTTCCTGACCCATGTACTCAGATTGAGACACATAGAGTTGAGTTGCCTCAGTAACACTAGTCGAGGTCATTTGGAATCATAAGCTCTAGCCAATTCCCAGCTGTGTGAGACAGCCAGAAATGTCCAGCAGCACTGCCTGACCAACCTGTGGCTTTCCGCAGACACACGAGCAAACCCAGCCAACATCAGCTCGACCTTGCAAAATCATTTGCAAAGCCACTGAGTTGTGGGTGATTACTACAGAGTTACTGTGGCATAAGAGTATTAATACAGTAGGTAAAGTATTAATTTTGTCATTTTAGAATAAAGGATGGGGCTTAGGGAGGTTAAATACCTTGGTCATTCTCTTAGTCGGCCAGAAAGTGTCAGTCAAAACTCCAAAGTCCAGTGTCCTACTATGCAAAACTGTTTCAGTCCTTTATTTTTCTCTTTATCTTAGGTGGATTTGTTTATACAGAGATCTAAGTAGAGGTAATGTAGGCTAATAGATGGCGAATTTTGGGTAGCTACACCTAACTTTCCACTGATTCCCCTCTTAACTTTTCGCTTTTAAAAATCATGTCACTCTGGCTTAAAGTCTGGATTATTTTCATCAAATTGCTGACGTAGATCTGCTTGTGGTGTATCATAGTCTATATCGTCCTGGTTCATATTTTCCAAAACTCTAGTAAAAGGAAATAACTTAAATGGCCCACTCTTGCACACAGTTCCTCTCTCTGCATTTTACTGCTCCCATTTCATGCAGGGCTGTCAGGGTTTTCTGAATTAAATGTGACTTAGGGTCTGCGCTCACTGACTGAGGAGGCTCACAGGTCCTATAGCTCATCCACAATCTTGTACTTGAGCTGTCAAGTATGAGGGATTGGTGCCAAATTCAACCCAACACAGCCCCTTCCTAGCAGTCTGCCTTCGACAACTCCTCCTTGTCAAATCCAACAGTTTACATAGGATATATAGTGAATAAAATACTCTGAAAGATACGAATATAGAGGTGCTTCTTCCGCTGATAGCAGGAACACCTATCAGCTTCCCACAGGGCTGACATTTCAGGCTGGCATGAGAGAGATGATCATAGGATTTTTGTGCTGCCATTTCTAAATGGATTGTAGAGACTCCCAAGGCAAATTGCCTCACTGCTCACCATCTGCCTCCAAGAGGAGTCACTGTGATGCAACTAGGCAACTCAAAAAACTTTTCTTTTTTTTTTTTTTTTTTTGTATTTATAAAGACAAATCCTCAGGTGGTTTGTAGAACCGATGCAGGATTCCCTAGACTTGAGTGTCCCTCTGCATTAAAGTTTAATATTTAGGGCACCAGAAAATCCATGCCTTTCTCACTGCCTGGAGAAATGTCTGGCTTTAGAATCACTGAATGTCGGAGTGGGAAGGTAGCTGTTAGTAGTGCTTAGGTGTTTCTTGAGGTTCCCCTAATAAGTAGGAACCAGAGGTTGTATAATGATTCTTTGATGGTTAACCTCCCAGCTGAACACATCATAGGTATGCCAAGTTACTAGCAGCCAGGTTAATAAGACCCAGGGGATAGACACTGTGTTTTAATGTGGTGAAAGGAAGAATGTTTCAATCAGAAGAGAGGTTATATAAAAAAGGAAAGAAAGAAAAAGAATATAAAGTTAAGTGTTGACTGTTCTGTCTAAAGTGCACACAGTGGCGAGGGTTCGTGTCCTTGTGGTCTTGCCAGTCCCATTTGCAAGGCTCTTCCAAGTGTGGAGAGGGATGCAGGGTGCTACGGACAATGGGCTGTGAGTATTTCAGTCCCATTCATGAGATCAGCTCTATCTTGAAATGGATGTGCCGGATTACTGTAGTCTTATGCCAATTAACATTTGGTTCATCTAATTCTCTTTGGTATAAACCCATACTCACTAAGCATGTTCTGTTTTGTTTTTTTGTGCGTTTGCTTTTTGCCATGCAAGCCTGCCTACATATGCCAAGTAGTGAGTCATGGAGTAACTCTGGTTCCTTTGGTAGGGGCTCCCTCAGAGAATGGCAACAGAGCCTTTCTGATCATGCTTTAGCTTCCAAGGCAGCTTGACCACAAGGGCAGAATGGACTCATCCTGGGATTTAGACCACCAGACCATAGAAGTTATGACAGAGTTCCAATGAATTCCTCACCATTCTGGTTTACATTCCAGTCTCATTTATATTTTGGTTCTTATGAGTCTATCCCTCAGGGCCAAGTTACATCTATACCCTGAAAGAGTAAGTCTCTAAGCCTTCAAGACAGAGGGACTCATCCATTTGTCATTGATTGGATAACCTTTTTTAAACTATCTAGCCTCTTAATATACATGAAATTTTCATGTCCCACCACCATCCTTCAACATGCTCAAGCCAAATCAGTATATCTTAGAGACAGATGTCCTCACCTGCTAAGGTTCTACTTTAACATGAAAAAATAATACAGCTCTGTCTTAAATAGATTACATACAAACACATATATGTGTGTAAATATATATATTTACATGTGCACAGACCCTAGCTTTAGAGATTTTGATAAAACCTGCTCCACCCTCCAACCCCGTTTGAGCCACTGTACCCTCCCCCCAAAACTCTCATCACTGCCTTAGATGATGCCTCTTTAAGTACAGATAAATATCTTCTCACTTTTGCAGAAAGATCTTGACTTACGACAGAGTTGGTTTAGGGTCGATGAGGACAAGGTAAGGCATTCGTAAAGGGCGATGGTAAAGTTTGAAAAAGCAATGTGTTACCTAAGTACTAAGGATCCATAATGATGGTGGGGCTGCTGTGTGTGTGCAGTGTATGTCTGTGTACATGACTGAGAATACACATACAAAAATAAATAAAACACCATCCTTTCATTCAACGAGTTCTGATTCAGTGGCAGAAACATGCACATATCCAACGTAGCTCATAGGTAACAGTCAATGTAAACCCTGTAATCTCTCCTCCCTCTGTCCCATCACAGGTTAAGGTCACTGGGTACAGACTTCACTCTAACGCCTAATGTAGCATGTGATCAGGTGGGAGCTTCTCGGCGTGGGAGAGACCCAACCAGTAAACATTCTTCCCTCTCGTCTACCTTCTTCTGTTAAAAAATTCACTAACAAATCCCCCAACATTTTGGCTTCACTTGTGAGTGCCAATACAGTTAGAAACCATTTAAAAGTTCTTTATAATTATTATTCAAACTTGGAAATTGAAGTGGATGTGATGTCTACACTTTTTTTATTTTCCCTTATATGTGTTCTGCACATATACATAGTTCTTACACCTCAGAATATATTTATAAGCCGTTTTGATTCTGATATTTGTCTGGTAATGGATATCAAATACTAGTAGCTGAATTAATAACCATTACCATAACCACAATACACTTTGCTACTATTCTGAGAAGCATTACCAGGGAAGTAGAAATTTTAAAGGAATGAGAGAAGGTGATGGCTAAACAGACATCTCACAGGAAGCGAGGGAACACTCAGGCAGCTGAATCTTTCTGATTGACAGATTCCAAAAATAATTTACACGTGGAGACAGTTTATTGTTTAGAAAGTACTTTCATATGCTCACATACATAGATCATTTGACCTTCAAAAAATGTTTACGGAAAACTATGGATCAGAGAGGGTAAAAAGGTGGCCCACATTTAGGACGGGAGAGGGGGAAGAAAGATATCAAGCATGCACGTTCAATCCTTGAATTTTGGACTTGTTATCTGTGAGCTCATGGTTTTCTCTATTAATTAACCACAAAGCTTTCCCGAAGCCAACACCCATGATATGCAACACTGCTTTTAACATTAGGAAAAGAAGTGAAGAGAAATTTATACAGAATTCTCCATAATCGACTGTCCATAAGTTTTTCTTATAGACTTAAGAATTACTCAAATTATGAAATCTAAAATATTACACAGTAACTTCTCTCTTGTTTGGTAAACCTAAAAGAACAATTATGAGAGCCACTAAAAGCACTACTTAAAAAATACATATTTAAAATTAAGGCTAATCAAGGAGTAGAAATGAAAACATAATTAATATAAATTGAATAGCAAGTACAAGAAAATATTTTAAAAGCTCATACTTCATTATAAAGGTTTAAGTATACATAATTCCATTCAAGGCAAAAATGTCTAAATATGTGTGCATATATATGTGTTCACTGGTTTGTATACTTATATAATTTTTATAAATTTTTATGTTTACATATTTATATTTTCATGTAGAAACCAAATTAACATCATTAGATACTAAACCCATTATGTGAAGTTTATAGGAGAACAAGATTTGCAAATTCTATTTATGGACTCACCTATGATTACACAGATAAAAACATACCTTTACAATGGATAAATCTGATTGATAACACCTTACTAAGTTGATCAAATTAACCACCACCAATAATGGAACCAACACCATATGCGTATTGATGTGCTGTAATGTGCAAGACAGACTATCACCAAAAATGTTTAATCTGAATCTAAAAACGAGAATATAACAGATACAACAAAGCCAGATTAAGTGCCATTCTGTAAAACAACTAGCCTATACTCAAAACTAGGAAGGTCATAAAAAGCAAAAAACAAAAGTTAAAGATCTCTTTTATTTTATTGAAAACTAAATAGAGATGATAACAAAATGCTTGTGTGGTTCTTGTTTGATTTCTGGATCAAAAATAGTGCTGTTGTAAAGGACATTAAAAAAATTGGGGACATATAAATATGAATTAGATATAAATTAGTATTATTACATTAATATTAAATGTCCTGGGTATGAGTGGTATTGTGGTTATTTAGAGACTGTCTTGTTCATAGGAAACATATGGTGAACTCCGTCAGAGTAACGTATATCGACCTGCAACTTACTCTTCAGGTTGTTCAGAAAAAACCCTGAGGGATACAGCCAAAGCAAATACGGCAGAATGTGAAAAATGAGTGAATCTAGGTGAAAGACGTAAAGGTTCATCATATTACTTTTCCACTTTTTCATAGGTTTGAAACTTTTGAAAAATGCAAGTTAGGAAAACTAAAATAAAATTATTCTTTAAGTTCTTTATTTCATGTCTATTTCAGCAATGTGGAAATATTGGTTCCTCATACATGCACTCACTCTTTTTATGGACTGAAAATATGAAATGGTGAATGAATGTTACAAATTACAACCAACAGGTACAACAGAGTACTTTCAGAATAAGACAGAAGACTTAAGTGTTACACTAAATGTCTTGCACGGACACAACACAAGAATAAAGGATACTGATGATGTTACTATCCAGACTAGGCTTTCCCCACCTTAATTTCTCTATTCCCTCCCACTTAAAATCTGAAAAAGTATTCATTATAAATTGCAAGTATAGGATTTCTTAGAAAATAATTGGTTGATGAGTTGCATAATTTGCCTTATAGGTACAATCTACTCTTCAGCAGCCTGTAAGCCATTGAAAAAGTAACTCCATATCCAACAGCAAAAGCCAAACCACGATTTGGCTGCGGAAGGGGTAACAAATATGCGATCGTGTGGTAGATCCGTGCTCCCACAAAGAGTCTGAAGTGCAGGATAGCTGTTGAGAGGTCTGGACCACTTAAGGAATACAGAAGGCCAATGCCAAGAAATGGCACAATATTTTCAAGGTCATTCAGATGGGCCCTGTGGAAAAAAAGATGACTAGTAAGATACTAATTTTAAAGTCAGCAAAAATATATTCATTTTTCCCTTTCTTCTGCAATTAATATAAGCATTCGTGGATCTTAAAAATGCAAAGAAAGGTTCATTTTATTTCTCTCAAATTGCTGCTTCCTTACCTAGACAGTTTTTTTATTTAGAATGTCTCATTATTTGTGTTTCTTTTTATCTTTAGTGTATCTCAACATATAACAAAGAAGGCATTTTGCACTTTCAAGAATATTAAATCTGCATCTATATAGTAAAACTCACTTCATTTTTGTAGATAAGAAATACTTTTTCTTCCAGGGTTCATACAATAGCAACTCAAAGTTTTTCTCATAAAAAGTCTTCCTCCCAAAGGAAGATAACCCTTTTGGTTATGATCATTCTAAAGCCTCCTCCCTCGCTCCTGTCAGTCTGCACAGTGGTTACTGAAACAATCCATGCTAATTCACACAAACCGCAGGTTGCCAAGAATTAACTTACTAATTTTGTATCAAGAATCTCATGCTCTCAACATCCAAATAACAGAATACATAACTAGCCTTTCCCATATGGGTAATGTTTTAGCCAATGTATCCTCAAATTACAAAAGTAATTAGCTAAGTGAAGGGGCAAAGTAGAAAGAATACACAAAAATGATAGCCAACACAAAGAAAGATATTTTTCCCAAGTTTTATCTTTATACCATAGCTAGAAGAAACCAAAAAAGCATGGTTTAGCCACAACTTTTCCTCCAATTTATGGTACCTCGGGTTTCTCTGGCTAAGAGTGTAAATACAAGGCACATCTGTTATTGACTTGATTTTTTTTTAGTTGATGAGAGAGAGAGAGAGAGAGAGAGAGAGAGAGAGAGAGAGAGATTTGTTGTTCCACTTATTTATGCATTCATCAGTTGATTCCTCTATGTGCCCCAACTGGGATCGAACCTGCAAACTTTGGCCTAACAGGATGATGCTCTAACCAAATGAGCTACCTGGCCAGGGCTTCATATATTTTTTAAGTACTTATTTTTTAAATCTGATGTTCCTGTTTATGTCTCCAGACTCAAAAATTGCTTTAGACTCTATAGTAGAAATTAAGATTTTATAGAATTTACCAGCTATTGATACACATTCCAAAAGGAAAGTATTTCTAGTTTATGTTACTCTCTTTTCTTTCAGCAAAAAAACAGAACAGTGACACACTGTATACTCAATGATCACCACTTATCTTCCCCTCCTTTCCTTTCTCCTGTTTTCCGTAGATTATCTCTAAGATTGCCTGACGGAGATGATGACAACCTAAAAGGATGAAAAAGGTGACAGTATTCATGGTTTTGAAAGATTTAAATAAAGAACTACCTGTTCTACCTGAATAAAAGCAAAGACGGAAAGATATGAGTGTTCCTGCCCTTTATCTCATGGAACAACCCAAGGGCTCCTGAGACTGGGGCGGGAAACAAAGGACAGAAATACTATTGTCTACTAAAGAAGGACCTTCTTCATCAGGGGTATTTGTCTTGGTCCTCTGAACTCTGCCAGACCACAGATAAATCTTCACCTCCAGTCATGTGCAGGCTCGTTTTCTCCTTAGCAACATTCTAAAAGGACACACATTTCAAATTTGGGGAAGAATCTTTAAACGAAGGCCCTGCAGCCATCAATTCACTTCCAAGCCCGTATTAAGTGACTGGAAAACAGAATTCAGTGTTAAAACAGGGTAGAAAGCCAAGGACAGTAAGGGGTCATAAGCTTCAGTGGGAGTAGGGACAAGGAGGTTCAGGGACAAGGCTTCCTTTGACCTTAATGGCCTCTTCATTTTTTCTGACCTCCTCTCTCTCTTAATCTTATTTGTCTTCTTCAATTTTCTTTCCCTGTCCTCAGCCCTCAAAAGATTCTCACAGATAATATTCCTTATTATTCTGGAAAGGCCTGTTTTCAACAGGCCCTCAAACTCTTTGCCAATTTATGTTATTTTATATGCTGTCCTTTTCAGACTCTACCCCAAGCATGCACTTACCCAGTTCTCCCAGTGGGCACCTGCTATAGTTCACGACCACCCTTCCACTGTAACCCTTTCTCTGCTCAAATGACAGAGCTCATCCTAGTATGGCAGCTTCCTTCTCTTTCATGTCATTTCTAGATGGCTACCGAATTTATTACTGGTGGACATCAGTCTTTCTGGCTGGCTCTATTCGCTCACCCTATGACTCACGTTCCCATTTTCCTCTCTCCTTGGGACAGGTGTCCCTTGGGATCTGTGGCTGACCTTCCCACCAGCCCTGCTCTACTGTTCGCGACACTCCAGTCATACTGTTTTAGATCGGGATCACTTGGATTGCAGAATCAAGCTGCCCCGTACCAGAACTGCCATTTGTCTTTGACAACTGTCAGGGTGTGGCCAACCACAAAAGAAGTTTCCCACCAGACTCTTCCTGACTCCCTGATCTCAGCCAAAGCTCTTCCCGCTCAGTGTACTGCAGTGTGTCCAAATTCCCACAGAGGCACTTTGCTGAACGGACATGATCTCTCCTCTTCCTTTTTCTAAATCTTAATATCCTTCAAAGTCTTCCTTGATGAAATATCCCTAAATATCCTAGGAACATATACCTCATACCTAACAACCTAACACCTAAGGGGAGACTGCTTTATATTATTCTGTAATTATTACATGCATGTTGGTCTTATTTTCAGGGAAAAAGGTTCAAAGTCTTGCAGGGCAGGAACCCAGTCTTAAAGCTCTTTTATATTATCCCAATAGAAGAAGTGACAGTGACAGACACACAATAATCTCTCGATAAACGCTTTGTTCGGGCATCTCCTTGGGCTCCAGCCCATGCGTCTTCAGACCCCTGACAGGATCCCCAGCCAGTGTCACCTGGACTCCACTGAACCCTGGGAGGGTTCTTTACCTTTGAAGGCGGCAAAACCTAAACACCTCTCCTCTCTCTTAACACCAAACCCCAGCCTTTCTTAGGACGATTGCCTTTATTTTTCTAGCTGCCCTGATTACCTTACAGCTTGCTTCTTATCTTGTTGTATGTATATGGTCTTGAATTCTTTCTAGAACAATTCTAGAGGTAGAATTAAATAAATGCATATGTAAAATATTTTCTATCACCACTGATTTCTGTCTGTCCAGAATGTAAATAATTCACTTTAGGCCACTTATCTTGTCATTTCAACACATTACCTTATCTTTTTAATTAATTGTTCCATATGCATATGTATTAACTTTCTCGATATTGCATACCTGAAAGCATACCTTTTACTTGATTTGTAGCCCCATTAAGTCCCTGTCATTGGAATATGCTAATATAAACAGCTTTACAATTGTATGTGCAAGTAGTTTTAAAAATAATTTTTTTTAAAAGTCTAGGGGATATACTGAAAACTCGTTCCCTGAAAATTACCTTCAAATGTGAGCTATTATTAAACATTGGATAGGACCAATAATGTCTCAAAAACACAACTGGAAATGGGGCACCTCGTTTCTCTTAGACTATCTCCTCTCTTGTCATAATGAAAAGCCAGTGTCTGACCACCAGGGGGTGCTGTGCACACAGTTGCTGTACCTCCTGAAGGGTACTGTCTCATTTCGCTACGACAGTCAATTATTTCACTAAAATATTATTTCTTGTTCACAATCAGACTAGCAGATCAGCGTAGATAATGGAATTTTCCTTTAGAAGTACAAACACATGGGGATGGGAGTGGGTGAAAGAACTGGGCAGGGAGAGTGGGGAAGAATTTCTAGCTGATTCCTGAAACATAGAAGTAAAACCCTTCCCTCAGTCGCCACTTCACTCTCTATTCACAGTCACTAATCTGAGGGAGAGTCGCCAAATACACTCATGATGTTTCTTAACTCTACATCACAAAACATCTGTTCATTTAAGGATGGCTAGAAAAACTCTTCATTGTTTCTTTAATTTTATATAATTTTATTTATTCCTTGAAATATGCCTAGAATTGCACAAGTTTGGATAAGCGTTAGAAAATACTAAATGAGAAGATGGCATATAACTCTCAGGTTTCACATGTTAGGAAACGGTGACTCATGGGTTGGCAATGCAATCTCAATATAAAAATTTTGCTGGGGAAACAACCAAGATGGCAACAAAGGAGGCTTTGAACTCCCCTCTTCCCAGAGACACACCAAATGTACAGCAACACACAGAGCAATTACCTCCGAAATAAATCCAGAAACTAGCTGAGTGACTCCTATACATCCAATGAATGAAACAATACCCCCACTGGAGTGGGTAGGAAAGGCTGAGAGGCATGCTGACCATAAACTCCACCCCTGGGGCAGTGCAGCACAGTTAGGAGGGAACTCTCAACTTCCAGTTTCTTCCTAAGGATTCAGGGGTGCCCAACCCACGGCCCTGTGGGCCGCATGCAGCTCAGGATGGCTATGAATGCAGCTCAACACAAAATCATAAGTTTACTTAAAACCTTTTCTTTGTTCATCAGCTCTCATGAGTGTTTGTGTATTTAATGTGTGGCCCAAAGCAACTCTTCTTCCAGTGAGGCCCAGAGGCACCAAAAGACTGGACACCCACATTTAGCACCTCAGCTTTTAAGACTCCCACTCTCACTTAAGGGATGGGCCCCCAGCTCATATAGCTGTGAAAACCAGTGAGCCTTAGGTCCATGAGACCCATGAGACTACGGCAAACAGAGGAGCATGTTCCCGGTCATTGAAGCACTCGATGAGTGAGGCTGTCGTCCCCAGGAGTCAGCGCAGAGAGAACAGGCAAAATCGCCCACCTCCCAGGCTTTTCCGGAAAAAGGTCCATCTGCATATTTTGAAAGCAGCCACCTGATGGTCAGGTTTCTAATTCAGCACACATCTATTAGTCGGCTGTAGTCCTCTCTGGAGACGGAGAAGCTGGCACACATCTCCCTGTAGCCCACTCCGAGTCTCCTGTACCTCCCTTGGAAGGATCTTGTACACACTTCTGTGCTCCTGCTTCCTTCACGTCCACCTGCGGAATGGATGGGTCCTCAGAGAGCCTGGCTCTGAGAGCCAACACCGTTTCCATTATTTCCACTCCTGAGTTCCACCCACTGTAGCAAAGGCATTCTTAACTGGTTATCACCTGGGGCTCAGCACCGAGGGAAGAGGTAAAAACGCCCATCTCCCATGATTTCCCTGAAAGGAATCCGGCTGCTTGCTTGCTACCTGAGGGTCAGCCTTCCAACTTAGCAAACACCTAAGGGCTGGATTTGATACTTCCCAGAAACAAACATCCAGTGGACACCTATCCTACCTTTACCCTTTAGCCTGCTCCAAGTCACCAGCATTTTCCTGGAAACAGCTTGTGCGCACATCTGCATCCTAGCCTTTATACCTGCAGCACAAGGGACAAGTCCCTGGATCACCAGGCTCTCATAGCCAACAGGGCTCCCGCGTTCAGTAAGTTTTGTTGGAAAAAACTGGACGTTCAAAGGTAAAAGAAAGAAACTGGGCCTTATCTTACACTGTATATAAAAATCCTATCGAAATGGATTTAAAATTTGCACATAAGATCTGCAACCATAAACTCCTGGAAGAAAGCACAGAGGGTAATCTCCTTGACTTGGGTTTTGGCAATGACTTTTTTTTAATAACAAAAGCAAAGGAAACACAAGCAAAACAAACAAACCCACAAGTGGGACTACATTAAAATAAAAAAGTTCTGCTCAGCAAAGGAAACCATCAATAAAATGGAAAGGCAAACTATGTAATGGGGAAAATATTTGCAAACCACATATTTGATAAGGGGTTAATATCCAAACTATACAAGGAACTCATACAGCTCAGTAAAAAACAAAAAAAACAAAAAAACAACAACAACAAAAACACAATCCAAATTAAAAATAGGAAAAGAGCTTAAACTGACATTTTCCCAAAGAAGACATACAAATGGTCAACAGATACAAGAAAAGGTGCTCAACATCAGTAATCATCAAAGAAATGCAAATCAAAACCACAACATGCTATCACCTCACATCTGTTAGGATGGTTATTATCAAAAAAACAAGAAATAACAAGCTGGCAAGGATGTGCAGAAAAGGGAGCCCTTCTACACTTTTAGGGGGGAATGTAAACTAGCATAGCCGCTATGGAAAACAGTATAGAGGGTCTTCAATAAATTAGTAACAGATCTACTGTTACTGTCAGTGCTTAGCTAGATATTGAAGAAAGAGAACAAAGTGAACTAGACATTGAGCTTAATAAACTGGGGAACAGAAGCCTACTTGCTAGCCAGGAAGCTGCAACTTCACACCTCAGGGAACCATAACATTCCTCCGCCAAGAAGATTAATACTCCTCCCTTCCCACCGACCCCCCCAGTGCCAGACTGCCAGAGGGGAGCAGGGAAAGCATACACATGAACCCCAGAAGTCAAAATGGTGCAGGAAAGGCGCTTGACCAAAGAGGTCTGTCAGTCTAGCCTCGGACAAAGGGATTGGTTTGGAGGGGGGCCCACCCAAAGCCTGCAGAAGCTTGGGAAGTGCACTAGTCATTTTGAAAAAGAACCTGGTCCATCTCTCATCCAAGCTAATATAATCCCAGGAAACAAAGAAACTTCTCTTGCCCAGTTGGTAATGCATTCACTGGTTAGACATGCACTCTCTAGCTTGGGAGCACGTGCCTATGTGGGTAGCTACCGGGCCCGTAGCAGACAGCATGGGCACCAAAAGGACTAAGCTCTCTGGGAGCCATGTAAACTTTGCCACTGGAGCAGCCTGGAACAAGCTAAGTTACCAGGATGGGGACTGAGGCCACATAGCAGCCACCTGTGGGCTCAAAAGGACTATACTTTAGTATGGAGCAGAAATTCTGGACACCGGCTTTTGTCTTGGCCTTGCTGGAACATGGTTGGACTTTTTGCATAGCAGGACAGATGGAGACAGGACACTGGAAACCCAGAGGGCAGCTTCTATCTCCACATGAAGAAACCTTGTGAAACCACAATCTCCCATGCATGGGTCCTTGGAATGTTTCCTTGAGATCACATAGAAGAACCTAATTCCCACTGACCTTGCTACCATATGATCCAACAATCCCACTCTGGGTACATATGCAAAGGAAAAGAAAGCACTGTCTTGAAGAGATGTGTGTATTCCCATGTTCACTGCAGCATTATTCATTATAGTTAAGTAATGAAAAGAACCTGTATCTGGCAATGAATGAATGGATAAAGAATGTATATACCTAGAGCAAAATAGTATTCAGCCTTAAAAAAGAGGAGCCTCTCATTTGCAACAACTTGAGTGAACCTGAGGGCATTATGCTAAGTAAAATAAGCCAGACAGAGAAAAACAAATGTTGTATGGTATTACTTATATGGGGAAAATTTAAGGAACAGAAAAAGGTAAACTTATAGAAATAGAGAAGTGGTTACCAGGAATTGGGGGTGGGGCAGGAAATACGAGGAATTTTGCAAAAGGGCACAGACTTATAGTTAAAAGATGAATGAGGTCTGAGGATCTAATTACATGGTGACTATAGCTGATAACACTATAAATTGAAATTTGCTAAGAGAGTAGAACTTAAAATGTTCTCACCAAAGAAACAAAAAAGAAAGGAGTAAATATGTGAGATGATAAATGTGTTAAAATTAACTTGATGGGAGGAATACTTTCAAAATGAATAGTATATCAAATCATAATGTTGCATACTTTATTTTTAATATTTATTTATTTTTTAGAGAGAAGGGAAGGGAGGGAGAAAGAGAGGGAGAGAAACACTGATGGGCGAGAGAAAAATAAGATCAGTTGCCTCTCGTGCACATCCAGACCAGGGACCAAACCCGCAACCCAGGCATGTGCCCTGACCAGAAATCAAACCAGCGACCTTTCATTTGAGGGATGATGACCAACCAATTGAGCCACATGGGTCAGGGCATACTGTAGTACACTTTAAATTTCTTCCAATCTTATTTGCCAATTATACGTCAGTAAAGCTGGAAAAAATTTCATTTACCTGACTTTATGACAAGGATTAAGAAATAGACCTACAGAATAAAATTCAATGTGCTTTTAAAATAAATGTATTAATTGTATTTTTAAGAAGCTGTATAGATGATATCTTGGCTTATTGCTTTTCACTGTTCATTGAATTCTCAGTACATTAAACATAATATCTACAAAGGAGAGAAAGATAGGAGAGATAGACATATCCCACATTCATATTTTGAATCTTATGCAAAATACCTAGCTCTTCATCCTTTTACATAAGTTGACAGTCTCTCCTCTGGAGAAAGATAACAAAATTGCAAAAAATCTGCCATTATTATTCTACCCCATACCTATCATTAGTTTTGATATATATGAGCACAGAACAAAGCCATTAACCCCGACAAAGTGCAGAGAAATACAGCAACACTGGCAATAGGTGTAATGGCAGTGATAGATTTCTAGATCTCTAATTTTCTGTAATTATTACATGGACTGACTTTTCTTCCTTCTACAATACTCCAACATCCTCACTGAACTCCTTAACCGAAAACGTTCAACCAAGTAAATAATTTCAGGAGATAGTGGGTTTACCTTCGTACGCGTTCTACGCTGTCATCTACCCGAAGATATTTCTTGGCGTTTTCTCCTTTGCCAAAGCTTGCACAGTCCTCTGGGTTGGCAAAAACCTATTCCAAACACCAAAAAAAAAAAACAAAAAAAAAAAAAACAACTTTCAAATACCAGATGACATCATGATATTCTAAGTTATTTTCATTTTAACAGAAGATACAGGCATCCAGAATGGCCCTACAGAAAGAAAATTTGGAGCAACAGATCAAACTTGGAGAGAGAAGAGCAGCTATCATTTAAATTTGAATTTTTATTAATGGTGCAAAATTTTTTTGAAAAGAGAAGCATAAATAAGAACTTAAATAAAAACCAATTATATAAAAATAGTGAAAAGTAAACAAAATAGAAAAGCGGGTATAATTCAAAGTCATCATTGACTATCATTATGGTGAACTGGCATTTTTTTCATAGTGATATTCATGTACCTTCTCTCAAGGGTATTAATATTTCCAATTGATTGCTCATCTGAAAGTCATAAGTTTATTTGCTAATAAACATATTAGAAGAGCAAGGGGCAGGAAAATGTATTTTGTACTTTGTTAAGATTATTTGTGCCTCTTTTCTATTTCTATTTAACTAAAACTTTGGGTTGAATAATATAGTCAAATATAAGAAGTTGATTCCATTCCTATAAATACCAAGTACATGTTCAAGGGAATACGAGATCTTTCCAGAAAGTATCCAGCCATGTACTATGAAAAATAGAGACTTTTTTTAAGAAGATACAAGATACAAGAAACATTGTGCACGGAACAATGATGCCTCAGTCCCCTTCAAACTAGGCACTTTGGGACCTCACACAGTTCTCCCAATCGCCATCAGCTGCTCCACCGTATTTTCCTGAATCTCATCGATGGTCTTAAATCTCTTCTCTTTCAAAGGTGATCTTGGTTTTGGGAAAAGCCAGAAGTTGCAAGGCTGCAAATATAAGCTGTAAGAGGGTTGAATCACCTGAGTGATCTGATGTTTTGCAACAAAATTCTGCATGAGAGGTGATGCATGAGTGGGCACGTTGTTGTGACGAAGCTGCTGTGGCCGTCTGCCCACAGCTGTGGCCGTTTTCCTCATACTGCATCTCCCAACTGATGAAGAACATTGGGGTAGCACTCCTTATTAATCGCTTGACCTGGAAGGCTGTACTACTAATGGACAACACCTTCCCAATCAAAAAACACAGGTAACATGATCTTGATCTTGCCGCAGCTTTGCTGCACCTTCTTTGGACACAGAGAACCAGCTGACTTCCATTGGGATGACTGGGCTTTTGTTTCCAGGTCATATGCATAGCTGTATACCCATGATTCATTTCCACTTATGACCTTTTTGAGAACATCTGGCTCACCGATTGCGATTTGAATCATGTCATTAGCAATGACAGCAGGATGTTCCTTCTGCTCTGACAGCAGAAGCCATGGAAAGACTTTTGCCATGACATATTTCATGCCAAGATCCTGCATCAAAATCTCTGACACAGTCGTTTTTGGAATCCCCAGATCAGCTTCAGTTCTCGCACCATCAGCTGCCAATCTTTGCTGACGGCAGCCGGTACACGTTCAACATTCTCTGCCTGTTGCAGGCCTTCCAGAATGGGGACCACTTTCGACAGATTCTTGACCACCTTTCAAGCATTTGTGCCACACTTTTATTTGCACTGCACTCATTGTATCGTCCCCGAAAGCATTCTGAATCATCTGAAGTTTCCACTATTCAGAACGATGTTCAAGCTTAACACCAAATTTGATGCAGATTCATTGCTCCACTCACTCGGTCATTTTGAATGCAACAGCCACGCAGTACACATGCTCACTCAACAGCGTCTACCACCCCTACTGACTAATACAGTGAAGTCATCGTTGTTCATACATGTGCATTCCAGTCTACTCTCCTTGGCTGCCAGGTTACACTAGTGTCATGCAAACCATTCTTGTTATATTAACAATGGCTGGACTTTTTCCAGACAGACCTCGTAAGTTTATGTAATTATTACCCTGTTTGAAATGATTTCCCCATCCCTTGAAACTTGAAATGTGCACTTAAAAAATATTTAAGTATGGTCCATTGCTTAATAATTTATAAATAAAAAAACAAACTATAAAGTTAGCCTTAATTTAAGCTCAGAAATCTCATAAATATTATAATACTTTTCTTAATGTGATATGAGTATTTATTCCAGGTAAAGATATTGAGGAGACTGATGGGCAGGATACAGTATGAGATCTTAACACCAGTCTTTTTCCTAAATAGATGGCTGGCATACACTAGATAGCCAGCCAATAGATATATTTTGAGCAAGGAAATAATTGTAATGTGATGGAAAGTATATGAGATTTGAGTTTGAACAAACAGGAATTTAATTCTCGACCTTGCCCTTTACTGATGTGAAACCTTGGGTATGCGACTTTGCTCCTCTTTCAGCTCCTCAGCTATAAAATGAGGACACTAACGAGGATCTCACACAATAGTGCTAACAATTATGTGAAACGATTTGTGATCTGATACATGTGAAGGGCATCATGACTCCTCGCACGTATCACTTGTACTCTACAAATTTGAATTCCTTAGTCCTTTCCTTATAAGACAGGGCACATTTCTGCTATCCTTGGTACCACTGTGTTTCTAGAGGACAGTGGGGACCTGATGGTAGGCACCTAGTTTATAGCTTGCTGCTCCAACACCTTGTCCCATTAGAGATTTAAACAAGTGGGTATGTGCCCCATTAAAATGCAAGTATCCCTGGGGAAGGAATTACACCTCCAGACAGTACAGTACCTTAGCAAGTACTATGACCTCCGGACTAAAGCAAGGCTCTGAAGAACAAAATTCAAGGCAGGAGTCAAGAAAGAAATAAGTGGGTTTCAAAAAAAAAAAAAGAAAGAAAAAGAAAAAGAAAAAGAAAAAGAAAAAGAAAAAGAAAAGAAGATATTGCTGAATAGGATACAGGGGCCACACCATTAAAAATCATTTAACTTTTCAGTGTAGATTTGCTCAACTTCCCTCACTGTGTCATACACCTTGCTGGAATATAGGATATGTGCCCCAAATCTTTATGCCACCTTCTCCATGCCTCCAGCTTTGTTTTGTTTTTTTTCTTTTAAATCATTCTTACAATGCTGGGTGGCAATATTATTCACTTAAGAAGTCAGAAGTATACAAAATTCAAATGCCTTGTCCCATAAGAAGCTCTACTGTGGGAATAAGAACTTTAATTTTGTCTCCAAAGGCATATCCTTGACCTGTAACAGAACTGAAAACACCAGTTAATTATCTAGTAGACGATTATTTTATAAACTCTAGTTGACAAAATTAACTTCAAAATCACAGGTAAGTTTCCTTGAAAACTTTGAACCTCTAGAAATCCCATATGCTGAAACAGCATGACAAAAGGTAAAACCCACAATTAAAAAAAAAATTTACTAGTTTCTGGAGGAAAGCACCTGTTCCATAAATATATTAACCCCATCTAATACCAAATGATTACATACTTCATTTGTGACATTAAATAATGTGCCACTGCACTATACAAAAAAAAAGTCAATTAAGAAAACTGCTTTTCAGAATTCCAGCTCTTAAAAGAAAATATATCCATCAAATTTCTTACCTTTTTTGTTATTCTATAGAATGCAGTTGCAGTACTCATAAACATCATTTTTGAAAGAACAATCGTTGCATAGGAGGCAAAGGCCATGAATACTTTATTTTCCATTAGTGGGGTAATGTCAGCCATTTTTTCAACTTTGATCGGGAATCTTAAAAAGACTGTAGACAAGATAAGACAAAGCAGACATAAATATCCCAAATCTCTTCATGGTAACTTGGTGCGCTCATATCGCAGTATTAACCATACTGTTCTTTAAAGTATCTTGGGTTACATACAGAAAAAATAATCATTTAGTTTTCCTAAAATTTCAAAATGAACAGTATTATTTTTGTCTAGTCCTATGTCATTAAGCTTGAAGACATCAAACGAGGAGAAGGAAAATGAAAATGTAGCGAGTATTACAAGGCAAAATAAATAGGCAAAATGCTGCTAGACTAAAGTCATACATCAAGGTGAACCACAAGTTGGACACAAAAGATCAGAGTTCACGAGCTGAGCTCTTTAGAAACATCAAACTATGTGCATACTAGTACTATTAATGTTTGATCAGGAATGCCTCAAACTTTAGAAACCAAACTTTCAAAACCAAACTTTCGAAACCAAACTTTCAGCTCTCTCATATCAGCAGTAGTCAAGTTCTCTCAAGAGCTGAATTCCAGTGCCAACCTTTGGTTGTTAACCTTGGTTGAGAAATTTGGCAATTCTAAGGCTAAATTTCTTCACTTTTAAGATGGGTCTAGTAACAGCTCCTAGCTTATTGGGTTGTTGTCAGAATTCAACTGAGATAACACATGGAATATACTTAGCACAGCACCTGGCCCGCGAAAAACCCTCAATAAAGTTTATTATATTCTTATCATGACCATGACTGTCACCATGACCACAGTCATCATTCATACTAATGCAAGTGAAGATGAAGCAGGAGAATGGAGCCAAACATAAGACAGGCTTGCAAATGCAAGGTGAAAATCTGGCACTTACGGTACTTTCATCGAAGAAATAAGGGAGGGAGGACTGGTTTTACATAGCTCTTTAGGTTCTACTTCCATCTAAAAGATGGAAAGAATAAACTGAATGTGACCCTGTGCTTGGGAGGAAAGCTCAGGCACCGTGGTGATACTCAAGTCAAAGTGGGTAGGAATTTAGGCTAAATCTTAAAATTAAATTCTCCTCACATTAACTGATAGTCACGCATTTTTTAACCTCTTTTGTGTTCCATTATTATCTCTCCTATCTGCTTCTTCTATCTCTCTCATATAAACACACATCTTTTCTGGTTCCCAAGCTAAACGCTATTTAAGCTGCTTAGCATGGAGTGCAGTCTCTTCTAGGCAACATTCATTCCTGCCTTGAAAACCCAAGCTCTGCGTGCAATCCTATTAAAATGGCCTCTGTCCGATTCTAATCATTTTATCCATCTACCATAATCTACAAATCTATATATCTTTCTCTACTCTGTTACTGGTCACATAGTTGTCTATGTGCTACTGATGAATGTGATATTAACCACATAAATATACATACATGTTTAATTTTATACATTGACTATGAGTCCAATTATGCCATGTGCTTTATATGCATTGCTATACATAATCTTTGTAACTATAATATTATAATCCTCACAACTAGATCCATTTTACATTTGAAGCAAATGGGCATTAAGTATGTTAAGCAGCCACGCTGGAGCACAATCCCACGTGTCTTACCGCATGTCTCATCCACAAACTTAATTCTGATTGAGCTAACATGGACGAATGTGTACTCTCTGGCTGGCACTGTTGGTACACCTTATATCTGCTCTCTTCTTTCCTCTTCCCATTATGCTACAAGGTGGGTATTATTATTCCCATTTTGCAGATAAACAAAGCTTCCTAAGTCACCCCTATTTTAAAGGGTAAGCCAAAAATACACTCCTAAGATTTAGGTAAAATGAAATGATATATTCTGGTTTAAAAAAACAAAACAAAATACATACGATAAATTAATTCACCTCCACAAGTCAGTAGTCTTGAAAGCACGGTATGTCAGATAAATGCGCTGCACAAGGCAATACTTTCGGTAACATATAACTTAACTGCACTTGTTCCACTACTGAGGGGTGAAAATCATGAATAAGCTGTTCCATCCTTCACAGCTCGAGGGAAGTAATTAATTTAAGGGATCCCTAAGTCTTATTATTCTAGAAAGAAATCTGAAACTGTGATGAAGTTAATTTTTTAAAAATGAAGAAAAGTTTATCAAGTAGGAAGTGTTGCTATTTAACAATAATTTTAAAACTAAAACAGTTTCTATAGGTTTCTCTACTAATGAAATGTATTTCGTAATGGAATAAAAGTTTGGGGAGTGTTTTCCCCTTGGTGAAAATTGGTATGGGAAGAGTAGAGAAAAAGTTGAAGACTTCCAGAATGTTGGTGGGAAAAGAGCACACAGATGTCAACAGCTGGAGGAAACCAGCAATGAGAACTATCTTTAAATGTGAAAGTGTGGGAACTTCCAATCAAGAGGGAGGCATAGGTAAACATGGTTCACCTCCTCGCACAACCACATCAAAGTTACAACTAAACTATAGAATGACCAACACTCATAACCATCAGAAAGTAATCGAGTTGAGTAGAAGTCCAACAACTACGGAATTAAAGAAACCACTTCCGTCCAGACTGGTGGAAGGAGCAGAGATGAGGCACAAGCTGGTCCCACGCCCATATGTGGTGGATAAAAATTCAGGAGGAATATCTCAGGAGTAAGGAATTCCAGGCCCATACAAGGCCCCCCAGCCCAGGGTTCCAGGGCCAGGAAGATAACCTCCCCCACAACTTCTGGCTGCAACAACCAGTTGGGGGTTGAGTCAGTGGAAGAAACTTCTGGAGTCCCAAGCAGCCCCTCTTAAGAGACCCACGCACAGGCTTACTCAGACTCACTCCCTCTGAGCTTCCTCTGGGGTAGCAGCTTGAAAGGCACTAGTGGCATATGAAAGGAAGTGTCTGGCATCAGAGAACGAGCTGGTGGACAGCTTTCTCCCAGACAGAACAGTGGGCAGAGGCCATTGTTTGTTTTCTGAACCCTCCCCTCACATAGCCAGAAAACTGGAAGGCAGATGCACATCTGAGACTCCATCGACCTGGCTAATACCGGTTGCCCTGCCCCAAGTGATTGCCTGAGGCCCTGCCCCACCCAATTTATGGGCCCACCCAAGCTGTTAACAGTGGTTTTTCCATACGAATGCCTTGTCTGTGTTCATGCTTCACATCTTCTAAATCCTCTCAAACAAGTTACAACCAGCCTCAGTAGGTCCTCAGCCATTATACTTCTTGCTAAGTGGCTCTAGGCACAGCATTAGCAGCAGCCAGCCTAGGTTCATAGCTTGGCTTTGCATGGGAACCTTCTAGCACAGCACAAGTAGCAGCCATCTCAGATTGCTTTGTAGCTCATGCTGGGTGGCCCTGGGCAGAACATAGGTGGTAGCTAACCTTGGTCCTCATACCCAGGAAACCCCAGAGCCTGCACACCCAGTGGACAACCACTGATCATATTGGAGCACCACCACCCTGCCCCTGCACAGCTGATCTTACATGAGGACAAAGGTTGGTGGTCAGTGGTGACAGCCAGTCCATGCAACTGAGTGGCCTGGGTAAATCCCTCCCATTGACCTGCCAACAACAATTAAGGCTCAACTGCAAGAGGACGATGTACTCGGCCCACACAAAGGGTGCACCTCAAGTACCCAGCTTGGATGATAGGTGAGGCCCAAAACAACACCTACTACATTAGGCCACACTATCAAGACTGGGAGTCATATCAGTTCTACCTAATACATAGAAATAAACACAGGAAGGTAGCCAAAAATGAGGAGACACATAAACATGGCCCAAATGAAAGAACAGATCAAAACTCCAGAAAAAAAATAAATAAACAAAATGGGGATAGCCAAGCTATCAGACACAGAGTTCAAAACAATGGTTAATAAGGACACTCAAGGAATTTAGTGATAACCTCAACAGCATAGAAAAGGCCCAGTGAGAAAGAAAGGATTCACTTATTGAAATAAAGAATAATTTACAAGGAATCAACAGTAGAATGGATGAAGCTGAGAATCAAATCAATGATTTGGAACATAAAGAAGCAATAAACAACTGATCAGAACAGGAAGGGGAAAAAAAAGAATCCAAAATAAACGAGGATAGTGTAAGAAGCCTCTGAGACAGCTTCAAGCTTTCCAGCCTTTGCATCACGGGAGTGCCAGAGGAGAGCAGCAAGAAACTGGAAATCTATTTGAAAAAATAATGAAGGAAAACTTTCCTGATTTGACGAACGTAATAGACATGCAAGTCCAGGAAGCACAGAAAATCCTAAACAAGATGGATACAAACAGGTCCACACCAAGACACATCATAATTTAAATGCTAAAGGTTAAAGATAAACAGAGAATCTTAAAAGTAGCAAGAGATAAGCATTAGTTATCTACAGGGGAGTTCCCATAAGACTATCAGCTAATTTCTCAATAGAAACTCTATAGGCTAAAAGGGATTGGCAAGAAATATTCAAAGAAGGGATCTACAGCCAAGATTGTTCTACCCAACAAAGTTATCATTGAAAATCAAAGAACAGATAAAGAGCTTCCCAGACAAGAAAAAACTAAAGGAGTTCACCATCACCAAACCATTATTACATGAAATGTTAAAGGGACTTATTGAAGAAAAAGATCAAAACTATGAACAATAAAATGGCAAAAAATACATACCTATCAACAATTGAATCTAAAAAACAAACTAAGCAAACAAGAAGAACAGAGACAGAATCATGGATACAGAGAGCATTTTGATGGTTGCCAAATAGGAAGAGGGTTTGAGGGAACGGGTGAAAAGGTGAAGGGATTAAGAAGTATAAATAGGTAGTTACAGAATTGCAATGGCGATGTAAAGTACGGTATAGGAAATGGAGGAGCAAAAGAACTTATCGGCATGACCCACTGACATGAATAAAGGTACGGGGATTGCCTGAGGGATTGGGGGGTGCTGGGTAGAGAGGGGAGAAGGGTGAAAAACTGGACAACTGTAATAGCATAATCAATAAAATATAATTTAAAAAATCAATGTGAAAGTGCACCTCGCACAGTTTCTCAATCACCAAAAATGTGGCTTAACTTGTCTGGCCTGTGGTTTTGGGAGACGGGTCAATGCTGAGTCTCTGACGCCACACCCTATGCTTCCATGACCCTCCTTTCTGGGACCAACATCTTCCACTCCCAACACATTTGAGGGCCAGGTGAGGAGTAAGGTAAGACATTAAGAAATAGGAGTCAGTCACATATACCATGAGATAAGGCGCTGCTAGTCTAGCCTTGTTTTTTCCAAAGCAGATTTGCCACTAAATTGCCTTGACCCTGCAACATGGCTGGGCCCTGCTCTCAAAATGGAATTACTGAAAGCTTCTTACCAGAAAAAGTCACCAGGAGGAAGGAGCACAGTACAGTAGTAATGATAAGAGAGTAAAATGTGAGATGAGTTGAGTATTCAAAGAATGAGTTAGAAATAATCTAAGGAAAGTGAGCAGAGCAAAATATGAAACTTTGTTATAAATGACAGAAAAAAAATTTTTAGTGTATAGCATCGTGTTGCTTTTATTGGCCATCACTGGTCGGCATAATAGAGAATACCTCAATCCGTCCACCAGAGAGCAGGGCTCAGTCCCCTAATGTGGAGGTGACTGCCTCTGAGATGACAAAGGGCAGAGTGTTGAGCACACACAGACTCTGGAGGTGAGGTGGATCTCGACTCTGTCATGAGCTGTGATTTAACTTCTCTGGAGCCTACTTACCTCAGCTGTAAAATGATGTTAATAATGCTTCCTACTTCACAGGAATCTTGTGAGGATTAAATGAGTAAACTGTGAAGTACTTTGAAAAGTACTAGGACCTGGGAAGTGCTCTGTAAGTATTGGGTCGATAAATAAGCTCCTACTCTGGTACTGTTCTAGGCACTGAGCATAAAATTTTAGTTTTCAAGCTTTCACTTTATCTCACTTGATTTGGGAAAACTCCACTACAGTCACAGCAAATAGTCTTCACCTTTAACACATAAGGAAACTGAGGCCCAGAAAGGAGGAGTGACTAATATGACCAAAATCACAATTGAGGGACCAGCTCTAGAACCCAGTTTTCTCTGGTGTTTAACTTGTGGTCTATCCACCTTCAGGCCAACAACTCCAGATAGCTCTGGTCTTTTGGGAGAATTTTCTGTCCAATCCCATTCCCATCATGACCTTCCCTCCCCCACCCCATCACAGTGGGGTCTTCATCTCTCAGCTGAGGAATGCTATTCTTCTCTTTACAGGTTCTTTGCCAAAAAAGAGATTAGTTCTTGCATTCATGTTGACCTCTCTCTGTCAATACTGTGAGACGTACAGAAAAGCTGGGCGCGCATCCCCAGGGGCATGACTCAGCAATTTTATATTCTCTGAAGCCAACAGAACACTAACACGAAATTACAAAAAAAGGTAATCCAGGTCATTTGTTGCTGTTTATGAGTTCCAGAATTTCCTAATGTATTGAGGAGACTGTAGAGTTGGCCTCCTAAACTTCAGAGCCCAGTTGCTGAGGGGAGAATGCTGCCTACTCCGGGGGGAAGGTGGGCTGAGGCTGTTCTCAGGGGACTGTGCTGACTTCCTTCTCCAGCCTCAGCGATGAAAGAACTCCACTCCTAAAACAAACTCTTAGAAAACCTGTATTTGTCTGCCGCAGAGACCAATATGCAAATGTGAACCGAATTTAAGAAGTGACCACAATGGTTAACACACATAGTCCTTTTATTTTGGACAAGGCAGAGCACAGCAAAGCCCCCAAACCAGCCTAACTCCCAGGTTGTAAACCCACTGGGGAAGCAAAAGGTGTGTCTAGCTTGGTATTCAGAGCAGGCTAGAGCCCTGAGAACTCTAGGCTGTTAGCTGGGGGCCTGGGGAAGTTTCCCTCTGGCTATGTAACAATGCTTGGCTCTCCTTTGGCTCCTCCTGCTTGGCTCTCCCTTGGAGAGAACGCAGGGACAAGGAAAGCGACAAAAGAGAAGGGATACCAGGACTACCAAAGGCTTTGGAACTATTTCAAAGCAGGGAACTGGAAGACGCTCTGCTCCCCACCAACCCTGGCCCCAGAGAGCAATGATACCCGAAGCCTTCACTCCCAAAGAAAGCCCTCTTCTCTTTTACTCCCACATGGCTTCCTCCCCCGGGGTTGGGGATGGGGAGCCTTCTAGGGGGTTCCATTCTTAGCTTTCCAATCAACTGGCCATTAAAATATCACACATTCTTATCCATGTCCTTCTTCACTTTTTAATTTAATTATTATTATTATTTTATCACAGTGTCTAATCCATGTCCTCCTGCACTTTGTTGTTGTTGTTATTTTAAACTTGCTGATGTTTCTCGTGCCTATCAAAGGGACTCTTTAAGCGGAGAGGATAAGTACCATCTTTCAGTAGGTACGAAGGCCAGTTTGACCTTGCAGTAGAGTCGCTTCAGGATTTTACACCCTTAGGGATAAGATAAGTTGCTTAAACTGCAGAGACTTCTTAAACAGTACTACAATTTGCACGTACTTTTTATCCCCGCTCCCAAAATTCAAGGGGGCCCTTTCTCAGTGGATGAGAATACATCACTTAAACATAAAAAGATTACTCTCTCAAAAGTCATTCCTGGAGTTTGACAACCGGGAAGTTCACCGACAAGGGTACAGGCACAAAACTTCACTGACCGACTGGAAAATCGAAAGAGTTGCAGGGTGGCACAGATCTCTGAAGCCTACGCCGCCACCAGCCTCGCCCCTGCCTGCCCGCCACCCTCTCCACAGCCTCTCCCTCGGCACCCCCTCCCAGCACGCACCGTGGATCGCAGCAGGAGCTAGGCAGCAAACCTGTCCCAGCAGGCGGGTGGCTGATCTGCTGCGACTTTAACTACGCGCGCGCGGACCGGACGCAGGCGCCACCCCCACTCTGCCTAATTTCCTATTAATTTCCTCTCCAGCGCTTAAAGCGAGACTCCCAGCCTCGCGGAGCCCCTCCCCTAAGTCGCCTGATTGTTTCCCCGAGTAACCTCAGACTACGGGTTCCCCTTTTCGAACCATTGTATTTGGCGCCTGAAGCCGCTCTCCTTCCTGAAATGCCATTTCTCCCATTCAGTGGCGCGGAGACCTCAGCGATTGCATAGAAACTCTGTAGCTTCCAACATTTCAAGCATGGGAGCGGGAAAGTAAGGCAAAGGCGGTTAACTCTTATTTAGTTGGAAACAATGTAAAAAGACCTTAATGTTGAATCTTGAAAGCATTGAAAGCTTTATAGAAAATTTAAATCTCCGGTCGGGACAGGGAGGGGGAATGCTGATTAGAAGTCATCGATAACGTTCCGTGCCGTTGAACTTCACTCTCCCTGTACCCGTGCGAGGCAAAGGCTGGCCTTGACGCACGTAAACGTTTAGCAAAGATCGCCTATGTTATTCCAAATCTGTGATCCCAGACAACTTGCTTCCTCACTCTATCCTCTTAAATTCAGAATCAAAAATGGGAGTGGAGATTACACTAGTTCAGTTCACTACACAAACAGTTTAGTATAGTTTTTACAGGGACACTTAGGGGAATGTTTTAAGAAGGCATATTTATTGTAACATCAATATCTACATTAAGGGTATTTTCAAGATTCCTAACCCCACAACAATATTTATGGATCTAGCTCCTGTGGTTTATCTAAAAATGTTCAAGGATTTATGTTTTCAATCTATGTTACTTCTCTCCTGATACTTCCTACATTTTTACCACCTGCTATGTGCAGTACGTTACCTTTTTTCTTTTTGGTCCTAATGTTACCTCCTTTAAGCTTTAAGGGGTGCCCCAAAAACTAGCTCTTAGATTTGATTGGCAAGTCCAAGTTCTACCAAAAAAAGAAAGTAAGACTTAGCAGTTTGCTCTAGGAAAGAGGAATTAATCACTGGCCTGGGAACAATTTCTACGTAAGCATATTAGTAGGATTAATGAAATATCTAGCATAAGACATTAGTGCTTCATTTTCATGTCTGTATTTTCTGAAAACTGTATTTATTCACTTATCTTGTTCAAGTACATGGGAACCAGGCCGTAACACTAACCAGAATAAAACAGAATTTGAAATAAGTCTATTCAGAATTCTCACCACAGGACTTCAGTATTACAAGCATTTAAAAGACTCAGTTATTATGAGATGATATGGCCCCAATCTTACGGATAATGTTCCAGAAAAAGGTACAGACTGAGTCTCTGCTATCAATCTTATGGCCCCAATCTTATGGATAATGTTCCAGAAAAAGGTACAGTACTGAGTCTCTGCTATCAATAAACCATGAACAATTGTTGCCTGTCTGTTATGTATATGGCACCAACTTTGGTACAATATCAGCACTTGATTATAATAAATTTACTTCAACAACCATTTAGGAAACAAATACAATGTATTTGGCTGGATGCTAAAATCTGAAACTAAGATAAATAAAATCGAATTATTGTGCTCAAGGAGTTTCAATCTAGTAAACACAAGAGCCAAAAAAAAAAAATACAAAGTGGCTCCTAAACTTGAGAAAGAAAAGATTTCAATTTAGGAATGAGAATGAAAACTGGAGTATGAGCCAGGGTAATAACAGGAAAAAGGTTGGGACAGAACGTGTGCTGCCTTCACAGCCTTGTCATTTGCTCTCAAGTAGGTGCAGGAGAGAAAGGGTTATTGTTTGGCCCTGCTAGCAACGGCGAAAAGAAGAGTTCAGACTTTGAACCCTGCTCCTCACTACCATTTACAGCCTATGAAGAAATCTGTCAGGAAACCCAGACCCAGGCTTTGGGACAAGTAGTTTCCTAGTAAATATTAAAACCGTTTAAAAGGTCATTGATTTGGGTTAGAGAGAGCAGAGGTCATTCATACAGCAAAACATAGCTGCCACAGCAAAGCAAAGGAAGACCAAATCAGAAAGGTCTGGAAGAATAAAGCATTAGGATTCTTGTAGTTCTTGCCTTTTAAAAAACAGGCAAAAGAGAAAGATCAGGAAGGAATGCCATCGCCACTAGACTGGGTTTCCTGTAAGTAGGAAGGAATCGGTACCTGTCACTCCTGGTTATGGGCACCTTAGGTCTTTTTTCCCCTAAATCCACAGACTAGGTGTTCCCACAATCTGAAACCAAGGGCACATACTCTTCTTGAAGATTTCAGTAAACATAAATGAGAATATGTCTCAAGATTAAGGAAAACAAAAAGTGGAATTAAAATATGCAGCATTCTAAACGTACAATTATTGTTTTAGAATTATAATACATTTTAAAGGTAGACTAGATTTTTTATCTCTCCCAACAACCCTGTAAGTGAGGTCTTATTTCTCCTATTTTATAGACAGACGCTCAGATCCAGAGCAATTTGGAAGTTGTACTAACTTCAAAAATAAATTCCGAACCTAATACCTACCTGCAGGACATAAAAGTAGCCACCATGAAAAAGACAAAACTAAAAGGAAAAAAAAAAAAAAAGATGAAACCCATGAAGCTCATCCAAAGAATATGGTATAGGATAAACAAGTCAGAAAAGTAGAACGGGGTCCAGAAACAGAATCACACTAATTGGTCACTTGATTTTCAACAAAAGTGCTGAAGTAGTTCAACGGAGCAAGGAATGTTTTCAACACCTTGCTAGCCATATGGAAAAATGTTTAACCCTTAGCTCACAACATACACTAAAATTAATTCAAAATAGATCATTGACTGAAAGCCTAACACTACAAAACTTCTAGAAGAAAATACTTTCATGACCTTGGAGTAAGCGAAGATTTCTTAGACCAGACGCAGAAATTGTAAAAATTTGGATTTCATAAAAAATTAAATCTCTTGCTCACCAAAAGATAACATTAAGAAAATGCATAGGCAAGCCACAGAATGGGAGAAAATATTCTAAACACATATATCTGACAAAAAAATGTGTATGAAAAATATAATAATAATACCTATAACAATAGTTGAGATAAAAATACAATTATAATAGAAAAATACACAAAGGATTTGAACAGACACTTCACAAAAGAAGCTAAATTAATGGCTAACAAGCATATGCAAAGGTGTTCAATGTCTTTAGTCTTAAGAGATATGCAATTCACCCTGGCTGGTGTGGCTCAGTGGATTGAGCGTCAGCCTGCGAACAAAAGGTTCACCGGTTTGATTCTCAGTCAGGGCACATGCCTGGGTTGCAGGCCAGACCCCCAGTGGGGGGCACATGAGAGGCAACCACATATTGGTGTTTCTCTCCGTCTCTTTCTTCTTCCGTTCCCTTCTCTCTAAAAATAAATAAATAAAATCTTTTTAAAAAGAGAGAGAGATGTGCAATTCAAAACTACAATGAGATACTTCTACCAAAACATTAGCATGGCAAGACTAAACAGACAGGCACAATCAAATATAGACGAGTATGTGAAACAAACAGGATGCTCACGTGTTGCCTGTGAGACTATAAAAGGGAACACTCATACTAGAAAACTACCCCCTAATTCTTTTTAAAGGTAAAGATAGATCTAGACCGTCACCCAACAATTCCACTGCCAGGGGAAAATTTCATGAGAATTCAAAGATTTGCTCTATTATTGCACATCATAGAACTCATGCTTGTAGCTTGAAAACCTCTAGAAGAAAATATCTCCATGACCTGGGATTAGGCAAAGATTTCTTAGACCAGACATAAAAATTACTACCTGTAAGAGAAAATAATTGATAATTTGGATTTCAAGACAAGTGAGGACATAGAGACACAAAAAGGGGAGTTTAAGAATTTCTTTACAACTTTATTCACAACTACCAAAAACTGGGTAAATGTAAATGTTTATCAGCAAAAAAATGGAAAAACAAATTGTGGCATATTCATATACTAATAGTAACTACATCACAATAAAAAATCATAAACTACCAATACAACAACATGATCGAATCTCAATACTATGTTAAGTAAAAGACTACTTACTGTACAATTTCATTTAGATAAACTTCAAAAAGAAGTAGAATTATGATAATAAAAATGAGAAAGTTGAGATGGGGTGGCAATTGGCTGAAAAGAAGCTTAAAAAAACTTTTTGGAGTGATGAAAATGTTCAGGATATTAGTTACACGAGAGTATTGTCTACAATTGTCAAAACTTACTGAACTGCAAGCCCAAAATCTGTGCACTCCACCGTATGCAAATTCTACCTCAATGAGAAATTAATTTTAAAAAATTCATTAACTGTGAAAGGTGGCAATGAGTGAAACCTAAAATAATGACATATTCACTTTTATCAGTTTCATCTTAATATCAGATGAAAAGTGTGGAAGGAAAAATGTAGGTAAATCTATTATAGAGAGAGTTCTGCACAATCCTAATATATCTATTTCTCCATCCTCTGAGGAAGTGAAAAATTGCTTGTTTTTCCCAGAAGAGGGATATACGTAAGTGCAATTGTCTGCCAAGGGTTAAGAAGGACATTATCCCTTTCATTTCAAGCAGTTAAGCAGCAACAACTAATCTTGCCAAGAATCTCTGGCAAATATTTCAGGCAACGTAGAGACATAATTCTTCATTTGTGGGATTAATGTTGACTTTTCCAGCATACACCACTACACTGTTTCACAGACCCTATGGTCACAGGAGGCATCCTGATACTCCAATCACAAAAATTTAGTTACAAAGTGGTTAATTTAATCAATCTCTTCCCTGTAGGTGGTATATTGGAGGCTTTAAAATGGTGAATTCACAGAAGCAAACCTGAACATATTTCAAGTTTAGAAAACAGGCACCATGCCCCATTTGTTAGTATCTCCATAACTGCTTTAGTTTCTTTAACATCATGTAACCTCGCTGACAACAATTACCAGGACGTACTAATAAAAAGTTACCATCGTTTCTATCATGGAGCCCCTTTTAGAAATGTTAGAGCCTTCTAAGTGGTGAGAGAAATCACTTGGCAAATCTTGTAGAAGCTGGTTTTTTTTTTCTGACAAACCTCTTTTGAATTCTTCTTTTCCTCGGTTTTGATTTAGTAACTTTAGATCTCTGCATTATGTTGTGTTTTGCAAGGAGCTATTGACTTCAGCTAAGGAACCGTGAACAATAATTATTTTGCATGACTAAGCGCTGGTACACCATTGTCAGACAGGCACTCTACAGCACCACCAGTTTCAAGATTTAGAACAGAACTGTCAAACAAGCAAATGCCTACACCAAAGACTTCTATTTTCAAGCTACAGGCATAAGTTCTATGATGTGCAATAATAGAGTGAATCTTTGAATTCTTGTGAAAACTCTTCATTTGACAGTCCTGGAAATGAAAGCCTGTTTCTTTCTAGAACAGATGTATCAGTGGAAGCAACAGTACAAATTTTCAAGCAAGGCTGAGGTGTGGCATTAGTGCTGGAAAAGGGAGACTCGGCCACTGAGATTATTAAATGGTATTAAGCAGGATTGTATTTATGGTGCACAGAGAACAACTTATCTCAAACCGAGAACGCCTGATTTTACTCATCTCAATTGGACATCTTTCCAACCATTCAATAAAACTTTGATAGAGTTAATTTATATCAACTAAAAACTTTACCCTAGAAATAATACAAATCTAATACAAATATTTCTCAATATTTTAAAGG
>PVJD01002521.1:28478-189361 GCA_004026545.1 Mormoops blainvillei | reverse complement strand
GCTTCAATTCCATATGCTGGAATTTTGGCCTGCAGGATTCCCAGGGCCAGGAGAGGAAAGGGATGAAAGCCTAGAGATTCGAGCCCTCCACTACTAATGATGTAACATAGATGGTTGGATCTCTGTTTGTACATATGCCATAATTATAAAATGACTTCATAAATGTATACCTATACTAAAATGTTATACAAAGTGACGATTAGTTGTTAAACATAAGTGAACATCACTAATTTTAGATACTAGAGAACCAACAGACAGCATAAACTTAAAATGTGGTTTAAAAATTCTATGTGAATTAAAATTTCTATGAACTTTAGCATTTATGACTAGTTGCTCTATAACACAACACTTAGGCATATCTTTCAGTATGCAAGTTAATGTATTTGATTATAGCACATAATTCAATTATGTCTAATTTATAATTAGTTGCAAATACAGTATGGACATCTACTCACAATCGGAAGAAGATTCAAAAAATACTATTTAGTGTTAAGTGAAAAAGAACATTTTGTGTAGGAATGAGAGAGAGTATAATATATTGCAGAGAGCGTTGCCCAGGTTCCTTGGTTTAGTTGTCATTTAGCAAAGTGTATATTGTGCCCTTTGGTGGGGTAGCTAAGTCCTTGCTGGGATAATTCCAGCCTCGGCTGCCGAGGGGTTCAGTAAGTAGGAAGTAACTGGTTGAGAGAAAGTGCGCAGACAGCATTGTGTGAGTCATGCTCCGCTCCCACAGAAGAGAGGCATCTGATCAGATTGAGGGATCTGAGTTAATTATGCAAATGAGCCCTAGATGAAGAAACGGAAGGACCTTGGGGGCAGAAGAAGCTATAAGTGCAAAGGCACAAGAAGATGGTTTGAGGGAGAACTGAATGGTCCAGCATGCTGCCTCTTGGTGGGGTCAGGGGCCATCGCTAAAGTGGAGAGCTAGACTGGGTAAGCTCTGAGAGCCAGTCCAGGTCAAACAGTGTCCCAAATCTGCTACTCAGTTTTACAAAATCCTTCTGAGCAAAAGGTAGGGAAAACATCCAAGAAGACCCCTTCCTCCCATTCTGTTTGTGTCTTCTGAGAAGTCGACTTCGTTGTTGGCGCTATTGCTCTGACACCTCTCTAAAAGTTCTTTTTCTTTTCTAGGCTGTTCTTGCTGGAGATTTCATTCTTTCAGTAGCATCTATAGCTCTGGCACGAATTGGAAATACAACCGTTGTATCTATTTTAACCCAAGTTATTGAAGATCTCGTGCGTGGTAGGTTAATTTTAACTTTTCTTTTTTATTCCATTTTAGATTTAGCCAGGCAATAAAACCATGTCTCAAGTGACCCCTTTCCTTCTTTATAGGTGAATTTCTTCAGCTAGGGTCAAAAGAGAATGAAAATGAAAGATTTGCACACTACCTTGAAAAGACCTTCAAGAAGACTGCAAGTCTGATCGCCAACAGTTGTAAAGCAGTATGTACGTTCTGTCTTTTTTCGAGTTTAAAAAAGAAAGCCTCATAGCTCTTTCTTGGAAGCTAATTCTCCTAGAAAAAAATTCACTGAAGAACCTTAAAATAGTAACCAGAACCCCAAGAGGTGGTTGAGAAAAGAATTAATCCCTAAACAGGGGAAAACTGCTGTGGTTTTCATCGTTTTGTGTTCTTTTGCTAAGCAGACATTCACTTTTCATTGTTCGCCCCAAGAGTTTAATCAAAATAAGCTTTAGTCACTAAATCTAATTTTCAAACTATGTTACCTATCGGACAGTTTATTAACAATCCTTATGATTATTGGCCCACACACTATTTCTGACATTTTTACCTTTAAAAAGTTATGAAATGCTTGTTCATAAATATAATATTCACCCAGGAGAAAATGTGTAACTGTAGTGTTAGATTGTACTAGTGCTCTGTCTCCTTTTTTATTTTTTACATGAAATATAAACAAGCCATTTTTCTTCTGGATATAAACTGTGAACCATAACTATTTTTTCCTCAGCATTCTCCTTGGCCTTCCCACTACTCTCCACATACTTTTTTTTTTAACTCAGCATTATCTTTACTCTATAGACTAAAATATGTGGTGTTCAGTGCTAGCCCATAAATGAGAATTTTGCCCAGGTACTTGTCCCTGTAACGGGTCTCAGACTAACAGATTTAACAAATGAAACCTGGGCAGGTAATAGTCCTTTGTAATTAAAGCAACAGGAAAGAGAACCTGTAAGGGGCAAATGTCAGTTGCTGTCCTGATACACTTTTTTTTTTATCCTCACCTGAGGACATTTTTTTCATTGCTTTTAGAGAGAGAGGAAGGGAAAGAGAGAAACATCGATGTGAGAGGTTGGTCGCGTCCTGTATATGCCCAGATCAGGGATCGAGCCCACAACCTTTTGGTTATGGGACAATGCTCCAGCCAACTGAGCCACACGGCCAGGGCTGTCGTGATACACTCTTAACATAAATACAGTTAAAGAGCTTTTCCTCACACCTCTCAGGTAAAAAAAGTCCCTTGCCCATAGTGTCTCTGTTTTGAAAAGTGTCAAGAAATGGACAGTTATAAGACAGAAAAGAATGAGGACATTTTCTCCTAAAAAAGACCTAATTAAACCCTACGGAATGTGAATTATGTAGAATATGCTGGCCACAATTGCAACCACTTTGTGAAACTTTGTCTTTATTGATTGGACTATTTTTTTCCAAAAAATAGCAAGTTTTGGGGGTGGGGGTGAAGACAGATTGAAATATGATAGACACTGAATGCCAACTAAAAGAATGACTTGTTTAAAATGGGCACTGTGGCAGCTGACCTTGGTTCACAGCTTGGCTGGATTGGGCACCTCTAAGCCCAGCACAAGTAGCAGCCAGCTGCAGAGTGCTTTGTAGCTTATGCTGGGTGACGCTAGACAGAACACAGGTGGTGGCTGACCTTGGACGTGCCAACAGCAATCAAGGAGGGTGTATACAGCCCACATACTGGGCGCACCTTGAGTAACCAGCTTGGATGATAGGAGAGGCCCTTCCACTGGACCCTACTATCTGATACATAGAAACAAACACAGGGAGGCTGCCAAAATGAAAAGGCAAAGAAACATGGCCCAAACGAAAGAAGAAAACAAAATTCTAGAAAAAGAACTAAACAAAATGAAGATAAGCAATCTACTAAATGCAGAGTTCAAAATACTGGCTATAAGGATGCTCAATAAACTTAGTGAAGACCTCAACAGCATAAAAGAGGACCAGTCAGAAATAAAAGACACACTTATTGAAATAACAATTTACAGGGACTCAGCAGTAGAATGGATGGATCAGATCAGTGTTTGGAATATAAGTAAGCAAAAACAACCAATCAGAACAGCAAAAAGAAGAAAGAATCCCAAAAAAATGAGTATAATGTAAGGAAACTATGGGACAACTTCAAGCACTCCAACATTCACATCATGGGGGTGCTGGTAAGAGAAGAGAGACGGCAAGAAAATGGAAACTTATTTGAAAAAATAATGACAGGAAACTTCCCTAACTTGGTGAAGGAAATAGACATAAGAGTCCAGGAAGCACAGAGGTTCCCAAACAAGATAAATCCAAAAAGGCCCACACCACGAAACATCATAATTAGATGTCAAAGGTTAAATACAGAGAGAATCTTGAAAGTAGCAAGAGAAAAATCAGTTAAGGGAACTCCCGTAAGACTGTCAGCTGATGATTTATCAAAAGAAACTTTGCAGACTAGAAGGGAATGTGAAGAAACATTCAAAGTGATGAAAAGCAAGGACCTACAACCAAGAATCCTCTACCCAGCAAAGCTATTATTTAGAATCAAAGGACAGATAAAGAGCTTCCCAGACAAAGTAAAGCTAAAAGAGTTCATCGCCATCAAACTAGTAGTATATGAACTGTTAAAGGGTCTTTAGGAAGAAGATCAAAATTATAAACAATAAAATGGCAATAAATACATATCTGTCAACAATTGAATCTAAAAAACAAGCAGAACAGAAACAATCATAGATACAGAGAATGTTTTGATGGTTGTCAGATGGGAGAGGTCAGGGCATAGGCAAAAAAGGTGAAGGACTTAAGAAATACAAATTGGTAGTTACAGAATAATCATGGGAATATTAAAATACAGCATAGGGAATAGGAAAATAAATAAATTTAAAATATATATATATATGCATATATGCATGACCCATGGACAACAGTGTGGGGATTGCCTGAGGGAGTGGGGAGCAGGCTCAGGGGAGGGGGGCATAGTGGGGAAAAATTGGGACAACTATAATAGCATAAAGGACAAGATATAATTTTTAAAAAATAAAATGGGTGCCATGCCCTGGCCAGGTGGCTCAGTTGGAGCGAAATCCCATACGCCAAAAAGCTGTGGATTCAGTGTGTCTTCTCTCGCTCTCCCTCCCTTCCTCTCTATTTAAATATATCCTCAGGTGAGGATTAAAATAAATAAAATAAACTGTGCACCATAAAGGGGTTCCATTAATCGGTGGCCAAAATTTCTGTGAAGATCCAGATCCCTCCTCATAAGGCATCCGAGTGTGTTCCGTGAAGCTCCTTGATGATTTCACCAGTAGTTAGAAGCACTAGCAGGTAGAGAGGCTGCTGGGACTAGAAACACAGAATCATTGTCCACACAGCATCCATCCCATAGGCGCATAGCAGAAGCGCCACTTGGAGCCAGAACAGGAACTAATGCAATCAGTGATCATATCCTTTCAAGGGGTCAAGGAGATGAGCCCAGGTCATCAAGGAAAGGCTTAATTATGGTCAGTGTCCTTTGCTTAGGGAATCAAAGACATTATTGCACATGTATCAGCTTATAGAGAGCACCTTGTTCTACACAGATTAGCAAGTAGACAGTGGATGTGGTTGTTAACATGGCCCTATTAAAAATGAAATGTGTTTTATGCTGTCCACTAGGAGGCATGCTGGCATCATCCCAGAACTGCCCACTTTCATAGAATTTACTCCTAAATTCTCTTGAGTAGAAGTTTCTATATTTAAGTGCCTATGGGTAGAAATATTCCAGAGGTGTTATGTTTTCAAAATTGCTATTTTTATACAGCCCTGGCATTTAAAATGCAAATATATGTGTGCTCCCGAAGAGTGCATGCAAGGCAAATTAGAGATGCCGAAAGGAGGGGATAAAGAGAATTTAAACATCAGAATTATTATGGAAGAACTAATGGAATCCCATGATGTTATGAAATTCAAAGGAAATTTAGCAGCTTATAATTAAATCTACTAAGGACACCATTTCTTCCCCCAGTCCCCCTGTTTTTAACCATTCATTGTATTTTATTGGAAATAGTATTCAAATCTAAGAGAGGGCTCTCTAGGATTATCTTGGGACACTGATATTAAAATAGAATCAATCTTAGATGACTGGCTATTTATTTCTATACATAGTGATTCCAGATACATTCTGTAGCTCACCAGTGAAGCTTATGACTTGTTCTCCAGAAAATCTGATGAGGGTAAGACCTGAGAGGTCCAGTTTCCCATCCAGCATCATTCAGTCTGACAGTAGCTGAGAAGGGATTTGAACCGAGAACTGTGTATGATAATCCTGCATTTGTTTCTTTTTTTAAAAGATTTTATTTATTTTTAGAGAGGGGGAAGGGAAGGAGAAAGAGAGAGAGAAACAGCGATGTGTGGCTGCCTCTCGCATGGCCCCCACTGGGGACCCAGCCCACAACCCAGGCATGTGCCCTGACTGGGAATAAACTGGGAATTGATTGCCGGCCTTGGGTTCATAGGCCAGCACTCAGTCCCCTGAGCTACACCAGCCAGGGCTGTTACCCCTTTTTTTCCTGAATGTGTGTGGGTGCATGTGTCCTGAAATCAGTGAGCTGTCTTCCTGTTGCTTTGTTTTCAAAAGCACAGATTTCCACCACAGATGTTTATGTGGGTCATATTTGTAGAACACTATTTTTTGGCTATGATACTGTTATCTAATCTACAGATAGACTTGAATCAGATTTGCCAGTTGCGCTCATACTGTTACAGCAAATGGAAACAATTTTTCTCTGGTCCAAGATCCAATCCACAATCTCATGTTGCATTTAGTTATCTTGAATCTTTAGTCTCTTTTATTCTGAAACACTTCTTTTCTCCTACTACCAGTGATGTTGATTTTGGTCACTCAAGTAGGGTGGTGTCTGACATGTTTCTTCACTTCAAAGTTCAAACTCCCGATCTCCGGTTTTAGCATCTATTTATATTTCTTTCCTGAGGCAGTTATTACTGTGCTAGTAGCCAAATGAGTGTTTTAATTCCATTATTCTTCTACATCACATTCCTACAGTTGAGTTGGTATTTTATTTTAAGGAAGATTTTGTCTATATGGACTCTTGGATTGTTATTTTACTCTTTGGATTATAACACTTTGTTATTTATATATTTTAGCACTCAATTGTCCCATTTTTGGCCAGCGGGGAAGGACCTTTAAGCTGGCTCCTGTGTCCAGCTAACATTACCCTATCGTTTTTTCAGCACTTCCTTCATTTTGTCCTTCCCAGCACTGGGACCCACCCTTTCTCCAAGGAGCCCTGGTGCCTTTTGGTGGAAAATGGTACTTAAGAAACCAAGATCTGGGCGCTTAGCACGTCCAGTGGACAGCAGGAAATACATGTCTGTGTAAAACGTGTATGTGGATATGTGTATACCTGTCTTTCTACATTCACCTAAATTTATTCAAAACCATGAAGTATCATACTGATTGCTCCAAAGCCATCAAACACCTCAGGATTCATGATTTATTCCAGTATTCACTTTCCAGAATGTATCTCCCTTCCCCAACAGTGAGAAAGCTGGCTCCCATTCTCCACAATATACCTATTTCACTCAATCCTAGAATTTACTACAGGAGCTTAAAAATTAAAATTCACATGTCTGTGAAAAACAAACCTAATAGGTAGAGTTAGGGATTTGTTTACAGTTTCTTTTGTCTTTAGCCTGAGGATAATGTAGTCAAAATTCTGTGTTCAGAGTTCTCTTTCTCCCGTTTCGGTGTGGTTATTTGAAATATCGTTAGGTGCTTTCTTATTCCATGTTAAGGGTTCCCTCCCATTCTTACCTTGTTTTTTGGTTTGAGGTTACTGTCATTTTGAGCATGAAACACTAACATAGCTCCAGAAGCCAGAACTGTACGAAGAGCGAACTGCCCTCTCTGCCCCTTTGCCCCGTTCCCACTCCCCAGCGCTGCCACCCTTCCCTATAAGAACCAGTCTCATTAGTTGATGGTTCTTTTTACACAGATTAGCAGATGCATGTATGTTATTTCCCCTTCTTTCTTGCAACCGAAAGTAGCATGCTGTACCACTTTTTGTTGGTTTTGCTTTTGCGTCTTGCTTTCTTCGGTTAACAGAATATTGTGGAAATGATTTCACGCTGATTTGTAGAATCTTCCTCATTTTTTAAACAGCTACATCATATCCCATTGTGTGGCCTTACCATGGTTTACTCAGCCACTTGGGCATTTGTTTCCAGTAGTTGACAATTACAAATAATAGTACTACAATGACTAACCTTGTATAAATGTGTTTTTGTATCGTTAGAGGTATACCTTCCGGGTATATTACAAGATAATTATAGATGTTGTTTTGAGAAAAGCTCCCTCCATAAGGGCTGCACCACTATGCCTTCCTACCAGCAGCTGGTGAGAGTTTCTTGCCTGCTTCCCCACAGCCTCAATGAATGTGTCGTGAGATGTCAGTTTTTGCCAGTCTGGTGGTAGATAAGAAGTGGTACTGCAGTGGAATGTTAATTTGCATCTCTCCTTTCTGGGTGAAGTCCAAAAACATCTTTTCAGATGCTCAAGAGCCATTTTTACATCTTTAATTGTTGCAAATTGTCCATCCATGTATTTTGCCCAATTTCTGATGTGTGTTTGGTCTTTCCCCTACCTTGGTTTTAAAGAGCTCTTCATATATTAAGAATATTGGCTCTTTATCTGTGATATTACATTGGGTATATTTTCTTACAATATTTCCAGTGGGTTTTTAACAACAAGCTATTTTGGTATTTTTTTAATGGTGGAGCTCCAGTAATCTCCACTATTTTTTAGATAAATAAGACCACAATACATGTATGTATCTATCAGAATATATCTCTTACATGGCACAAACACATACTTCAAAGGTAGAGATGGTTGATAAATATCGATTGCTTTCGCCCTCCTACTCTTTTTGAGACAAGGCTCATGAGAACTTATGAGAGGTCTGGCCCTCCCCAGAAAGATGCCCATGTGCACACTATGGCCTGGCTGTGGACCTGCCCCCGACAGCACAGTTTGCTGAGCTCCAGTTTTTTACTTGATCAGTCCACCCGCTTCCAGAAAGACATGCAGCGTCTCTCCTCTGGCGCCAAGAACAAGCCGCGTTCCTTTCACGTCAGCACACTTACTACCTGGTTTTACATTCCCTCTGATTTCCTAGTTGTGATAGGACAGCTCCAGACAGCCCTGGGTTGGGGCACGGTGGTGAGGAGTGATCTTTACACCGTAGTTGAAATCTGTGCAGAAATGTCCCTTCACAGCCTGTAAGGCAGAAGCTGCCCCCTAAGAAGTAGCTTGGCTCTGGGTCAGCCGGTATATGTGAGCTGCAGGCAGGTCGTGCAGACCTCAGAGCCCTACATTTAACGTTTAACGCGGGCACGTTACTTGAACCCTTGGAGCTTCCGTTTTGTTGCTCATGAGAAACAGCATAACAAAGGAAGAGAATAGTCTCTGGAGCCAGACAGTTCAGATTCAAATTCTGATTCTAGCGGAGGACCACAGGGAGGGACTGAAGTCAGGGGACAGGTTTCTTTATCATCAGTGACTGAGGAGCCCCATCCGCCTTTCTCAGGGAGGATCAATATAGATGCTTCCTCTCCACTGGGGCAGATGTCTCCCCACTCCCCCCACCACCCCCCCCCCCCCCGCCGTCTTGGGCGTTGCTGTCTTCGTTTCCGAAAAACGTGCCTGGGCTGCTTAGCATGCTTAGCGGGAAGCAGGAATTGCACTCAGGTGGCCAGTGCCAGCTAGGTTTTTGGGGGGGTGTTATTTATTTTATTTTCTTATTTTTTAGTTTTAAGAAACTAAAGTTTTAAGAAACCAAAAGTTTTAAAAACTTAGTTTTTAGCTAAAAGTCTTATTTCTCCCCCACCGAGAAGGAAAAAAAAGAAATATGAAGGAAACTGTAGGACCAGGGAAAATCCTTTGATAATGAAAGAACAATATCTATTTCTGAAGCATGAGGCTTGAGTCTGTTAGAGACATATCAAGAAAAAAATGCATTTCAAAAATAAGTGAAACTACTAAAAATTTATTAAAAGGACTACAAATAGGGAGATACATATATATATACATATCTCAGCATCATGTGTATGATATATTAGGTTCCTTTCCCTAAAATAAAAGCTGAATCAATAGAAAAATAACAAAGCCAACAACTGGGACAACTGTGGACTGCTAGAAGCCAGGATTTCACATAGTGGAGTCTCTTGCATATCAAAAATGTTAACCAGCAGAACTGATCTAGTGTAGCTCAGTTTTTCCTAAACAGTGGGAAAGTGCTTATCCTGTGAAAGAAGGAACAGAATAGTTTTCTTAGAATTTAAGAAAACAATCTGAGACTGAGATCCTTTCATTAAAAACAGAGGTACAACGGACCCTTGAAGAACATAGGTTTGAACTGTGCAGGTCACTTATATTTGGGTTGTTGTTTTTTTTTCAGTAAATACTGAAAACGTATTTTCCTTATGAGTTTACCACTTTTCTCTAGCTCTATTGTAAGAATACAGTAAAATATATATAATATGTAAAATACATGTCAGTCAACTGCTTATATTATTGGTAAGGCTTTGGTCAGTAGTAGACTATGAGTAGTTAAGTTTTAGGGGAGTTAAAAGTTATATGTGGATTTTTGACTCCCTGGGAGTCAGCACCCATAATCCCACATTGTTCAAGGATCAGCTGTACTTTGCATTTGGTCTCCTGATAGCAGTATTTCCTGGCTGTAGTAATCTAGCCTCACTGCCTCTTAAGGGAATAGGTGTGACTCCTAACATGCAGTGGCTGCCTTACTTCTGCCTGCTAGCCACTTATCTGAGAATCCTCTTTCTGTTTCAGGTCTCTGTCCTAGGATGCCCTGACCCCGTGGTACATGAGATTGCCTATCAGTATGGAAAAAATGTGGGAATAGCTTTTCAGGTTGGTCTGCTTTGTGGCCTGTTAGTACAGTGGGAAGGGTGGCCGTGATATTGGGATGGTAGTGCTTGTAACATTCCTTTTGTCCTTTCATTAGCTCATAGATGATGTATTGGACTTCACCTCCAGTTCCGACCAGATGGGCAAACCAACATCAGCTGATCTGAAGCTTGGCTTAGCCACTGGCCCTGTCTTATTTGCTTGTCAGCAGGTAGGTTTTACAGAAGTCCCTTTGACACACTGCTGTGTAGCCCTGCAGAACGTGTATCTTCCAGGCACAGCTGATGGGAAGGTGTAGATAAGGAGTAGTCAGGTAAGAGATCTTAGATCTAGATTCGATCCTGACTCTCTGACTTGAGATGTTGGGGCCAGTCGTTTTACCTCTAAGTTTTATCTGTTTTCTTATCTATAAAACTGAGATTACAACCTCCCTGCTAGGGTTGTCGTGAGGATTAACTGAGATTATATTCATGGAGATACTTTGTAAATTAAGTGCTGTCTGCATTTAAGGTAGCATGATTATTTCCACGTATTTGGAGCACTGACAAGATGGTTTCCACATCTTGATTATAGGACTGGACTTTGGGTGTGCCTCAGAACCCCTTAAAAAGGCACAGGAAGGGCCTCCAAGCATAAGAAATTCTGAGAATTCTCCAGTTCTAGAAGTTTAATGGGACTGTTTGCTGCTCTCAGAGAGCCTCGGCCACTGCCTCAAAATGTCAAGAAGTCAGTGGAATGCACTGCTAGAGCCACATAGTTCCTTCTTTCTCCAGATTGAGGGGCTGTCAATTAAGGAAGTAAGTAAAGCTGCCTTCATATTCTTAATGTGGATGCAAAGCTTAGGAAGCCTCAAAGATGCTGCAGTGACATTCAAGGCAGACGTGTTCAGGGCCTGCTCTGGACCCCGGCCGCATTTCTTTGGCTGTGCCAAATGTCAGTTGGAGTTTACTGGGACATTGGCTGGTATTTGGACATCTTTTTAACAGATTTAATATTCGTAGTATCTGATTATTTCGCAAAGCAATAAGATGTTCATTAGCATGCGGTGAAATTAAAAATTAGTTCTTTGGTCTAAAATTTTAGTAACCTAAGTCTTCTAGAGATTTTGCCTCCGTTTCTCAAAATTTACAAATATAAATCATGTCTTTCATAGAACTCAGTGTTTCCATTTGGATATTATAGAAACCAGTGACCTTCCTTTTGATCAGTTTCTGACCCAAAAAGGAGAGCTCATCTGTTTTCCACTATCTAGTAGAGCCGTAAGCAGGTGGGTCCTCAGAGGAGGCTGACGACTTGGTGGGCTGGGCCAGGTTACCTCAGGCGACACACAGTGGACTGCAGTCAGCTGAGGAATGAGGGCTGGGAGACGTGGGAGCACTTTGTGGAAACGTTCTCATTACCAGGCTCTCCATCCTCTCAGCATTTTGAGGCAGAGGTGAGAAGTGAAGGGTGTGCTATAAATGGGTCTTTTCTCCTGTTGAGAGTTAACTTGCTAGCCCAGAAATCAAGAATGTTAATGCATGCGCCAAGTTCTGGCAAAAATTTATAAAATTCCCTTGTATACATTAAAGCATGAGTGAAGAACATTTTATTTACCATTAACCCACCAAAAAAGCAGAGGATTCGTGAGCCATATAAAGGCATGCCTGATATTAGAAAGATCAGTCACTGGCTACCATCTAGAAAACTAGAAAAATTCATCTGCTCCTCAGACCCTAGTTGGTAAATGTCAATAAAGAACAACAACGTGGACTGAGGGCCCCGAGATTCTGCCAGCTCACCAGTCCTTTAGCTAGGTTCTGTGGTTTCCAAGATGACTACGGAACAGGCCTTTCCCAAAGCAGTTTACAGCCTACCAAAAAGCAATCTCAATTATAAGTAACTGTCATGAGCTCCATGGCACTAAGTTAACAGCTGAGTCCTACTTAAACCCCAAGGTGATTGAGAATGGATGCCTCTTCTGATTGTTTCACTGCAAACATATTTCAAAAGGAACTAATTAGCTTTCTTCTACACAGAGGATTAATGACTAATTGTGCCTTTAGATATAGCAGGGCAAAGTCAGGAGGCAAATGGACCATTCCTACGTATTTTAAAAAATAGAGCAAGGGAAAGAAACAAATCTTACAGTGTCCCAAACCACAGTTTTCTGTGTGTTTTACTGGGAAATCCCAGCATCACGAGGCACACACTCACCCTCACCAGACAGCACTTTTCCCATCTGCCCATCAGGCAGTGGGAGAAGTTGAAAGACACAGTGACGCCTTAGAAAAGGGAACACAGAATGAGGCAGAGCAGGAAGTGACTCTGGACAGGACCTGTTTCCTAAGTAGACTGAATCGTTCTGTCTCATGACACATGGGCCAGAAGTCAGTCAAATATGTATTTATAACTTGTTTTCAAATAAAACATCAAAAGTAGGCTCTACTGAAGAGTATACTGTTAAAAAAGGGATTCATTCTTGGCCAGGAATTTGTTTAGGGTAAAACAAGTTCCAAAAACAACACAGAATGTGCACTATCTTCATTTAATGAAAATGCATTGTTTTCATAGTTTGCAAAGGATTCTTTTATATATTATTTCTAATCTCTCAAATCCTCTTTTGTTGTAGGTATAATATCCATTCTACAAATATGAAAGTGATGCTCAAACTTGGCCAAAATTTAACATTTGGTAAATGGCACAGCAAGCAATTAAACACCCCAAGTCTTCTAAGACCACTATTCATTTTAGTACACAATGTAGTATCACTGCCACTGCTAGAACACCTCGTACCTGAGGCTCTTGTCTGATCTCCGGTAGGTCTTCCCAGAGTAGGAACTGGTCTGCTCTGGCACTGAGAAAGCACTGACAACACTCAAAGAAGAGTCTCTGTGGCAGCTTTCATTATTTGCAATTAGCCTACCCGTTTAGTGGACTACTTAGTTGTAAGATGTCTATATTCTTTTTCCATAGGCAGGTGAGCTCTGTCTGCAGATTAGAGAAATCCATGTCTTGAACTTTTCCATTTGTGAACACCGAGTCTCACTGGACCAAGAAAATCAGCCTTGGGAAACAGCTTTTCCTTGTTGACTTAGCATTGGGAACTTGGCATTTGTTGGACCCAGCAACTTGATAGAAACTTCCTCTCTGGAACTATTTTTGGCATCTCTCTGAAGGGGTTTCTTGACAACAGCTGGTACAGAGCATTTAAGGAAAGTTTCGGCACTTTTAGAGAGGTCCCAGTGATGACAGCGTCCTTCCATAAATGTGTGTGTACATGTTCTCTTTAAGAACAAAAACCTCATGTTAAACTTTAAAAAGGATAAGAGGTCTCAGATTTTGAAATCTTCAGAAACAGAATGCAAGTGTGTGTGTGTGAAACTACATTAGTGCATTCCCAAATATCCTTTAAGAGATCTTTTCCTTTCCTCTTCTGCTCTTCATCCTTATTTGCAAGTCTCCAGAGCTAAATGCCAGCCTGTAGCTGTACTTCCAAATGCCATCGGCATCACCAGCCCCTGCACCAGCTGCACAGGCTTCTGCTGTTGTGACTTAAAGAGCTACCCAGGTTTTAAGCTCACTCCAATGTACTCATCACCTTACAGTTTAGTTTATGGTATAGATTTCACAGGGTTAGAATGATTCATCCAGAACTGGTTTTCCTACTCTAAAAAACAGAGACTGAGAAACAAGACTTATTTCTAACAAAATCTGCAACTTCCTGTTATATTTCTCATTTCTCCTCTACATACACATGGAGGGGCAGAGGTGTGTCAAGGGGAAGAGTTTGATATTTGCAAAATATAGTAAAACCAAACACCGTACATGTTTCAAAGGACAGATATATTCCCAAGGCAAATTTTTTTTCAAATTTTGCTTTCCCAATGCTTTTTATAGTAAAAGGAATCAAAAAACCATCCCCTCTGCACATTTTATACTTGTTGGTATTGCAGAAAAAGCTCATAGCCATTAAAAAAGGTGACAGTACCAGATGCTGAGGATACTGTCACATCGGCTTTGAGTATACAACCTTCTAGAAATCCAGTCCAGAAATGTGGTATTAATAAACTAAGACAGATGCCTTTTAACCACTGTTAAATTTTGTGGTTAAATTTTTTTTACCACTAAAATTGACTGATTTGAGCTTTCCTGATTGGTTTCCTGTAAAGTTTAAAATAATTTTATTCTTAAAAAACCAGTAACTAAAGCAAATAACTGGTTTTCGTTTTAAGAACTAACCAGTTGCTGGCTCTTTAAATATTATAAGCATGTTCTGACACATACTTTGCTCTGAAAGGAACATTCTTAATTCCTCATCTGCCATCATCTGGTTGAGGTTTGTGTGTCCTATTTTTTATTCTGGGATTACTAATACTGTGGTGGTGGTTTCAGAATAACAGCTTATTTCACCCATCAGGCTCACTGCCAGGGAAAAGCTGGCAACTGCTACAAGCGCCTGCTATAAGCGCTAATGTGTCCACAACCAAACACATCTTACCTTGTACTGTTGGAGCTTCTGGATTTCAAATCCTATAGGTTCCGCTCCTCCATAACACACACACGAGGAGGCTAGGACCCGAGAGATCAAGTAACTCAGCTGTGGCAGCACCAACACTAGAGCTCGGATCTATAAAACGAAGTGACTTGGTGTCCTGGTTTCCTAATTCTGTCAGTGGCAACAATTCCCCTAAACTGTTGCTACATATCATAGGACAGATATTTTTCTTCAGTGCCTTTTGTACCTGTTTTCTTTTTCCCCCTTGTTACCATTAGTTTAACTCTGTTCTTTATAATTTACTGCAGTAACCTGACTAGTATTTCCACCTCTCTCTCCTCTAATTCAATGGTTTTCAACCTTGGCTGCACAATAAAAACACGTGGAAAGTTTTTAAAATCCTGATGCCGGTGCCAAACCCCAAGCCAATATAATCAGAGTCTTTGGGAGCAGATCCAGACAACTCTACTATAAATCCCCCCCGAGGGATTCTCTAATCCAGTCCACTCCTCGAGCTGCTAAGGCAGAACTCTGGTCATAATAATCCAGTCCACTCCTCGAGCTGCTAAGGCAGAACTCTGGTCATAATACCCACTGCTCAGAAACCTCAATAGCTTTTAAGTCACTCAATTTAGTACTAAAAGTAGAATGCCTAATTGCCACCCTCATCCTGGGCCAGTGGTTCTCAAAATGACAACAGATACCAGCAGAATCAGCATCATCTGGGAACTTGTTAGAAATGTAACCTCAGGCCCACCCCTACTGAATTAAAGACTTGGGGGAGAGGCCCAACAAGGCTCTGGTGACTGGTGCAATTGAAAGTTAGAGATGTGCCTTGTTCCTTCTCTTTCCTACTCAGCATTGGACCAACGATGGAGTAGAACATCAGAATGAACACTGCACCAGCCCAGTCCCCGGGTGTGGAAAATGGATGTCTGTCATAGTTGATTCCTTAACTGCTATCATTTACTGCTCCCCTACATCATTTTTTCCCCTATTGTTACAAACTAATATTAGAGCATTTGATTCTGCCAGAAGCAATGAATAGATTTTCTTTCTTTGTGGTTAGTTCCCAGAAATGAATGCTATGATAATGAGACGGTTCAGTTTGCCAGGAGATGTGGACAGAGCGCGACAGTACGTACTACAGGTAAGATTATTTTTAAAAAAAGCAACAGCAGGTACAATGTTGAAAAGTTTTTTTTTTAACCAAACAAATAACAATAACATTAAATTTTAGACACAAGACCAAGTTTTATTCATTTTGATTTGACCAAAACTAAGAATGAAAAATTTGTATACATTTTTCTTCTAGAATTTTTTCCAGTAATTCTAATTTCATTGGCCTTGGGTAGGAATTAGACATTACCATATTTTGAAAGCTACCGAAGTGATTCTAACACGCAGTCAGGGCTGAGACTCACTGATTGGGAACCAGTCTCCCTGTCACTCAGACTTGCCTCCAGCCTGGTGCAGGCCCTCACCCTTGCCACATGGATAGACTACAACAGCAATCTACTCAAAATTGGTCTTTCCCTAGTCCATCCTATATAAGTCCCATAAAGGTCCAACTACAGAAATGTTAAGCCCTGGCCAGGTGGCTGACTTAGCTGGAGCATCGTCCCATACACCAGAAAGGTCACGGGTTCAATTCCCAATCAGGGCATGCACCTAGGTTGCATGTTCAATCCCCAGCTGGAGCATGTACAGGAGGCACCTGATCGATGCTTCTCTCTCACACTGATGTTTCTCTCTAAAATCGGTAAACATATCCTTGGGTAAGGAGTAGAAAAATGTTAAAAAATTAAACCAACATAGGCAAACTAAACTTTAACTTTCAGAGCTATAAGCTTATATCAAAATATACTGCCACATATCCTCACAACTTTTCTGTTGAAGCCAGATTTTGGGGGGTATATTTTCGGTTTGATAACTATCTTTTGAGAATGAGCTGTTTCTAAAGAAGATCCAAATTTAAAGTCACTCAGAACCGACAGATCTAGTTAATGAGATGAAGTGAGCAAACAATTTTTAGTAAGTAAATATGGTCTGAGATCTATAGTTAGTCCACCGCTTGAAAGAATTCCAAATAATTACCTTCTAGACTTTTTAAAATTGCCAAAAAGCAAAACCCTCCAAGGATACAGTTCTCTTTTAACTCTCTATACTGTTAAGCTTCATAACTTACTACGGGTTACCACCTTTTTGGAGAACAGTCTGGCAGTACTAGTAAAAAACTCAGTATAAGCCCTGACTGGGTGGCTTGGTTGGTTGGAGCATCATCCTGTATACCAAAATGTTACGGGTTCTATTTCCCGTCAGGGTGTGTACAGGAGGTAGCCAACTGGTGTTTCTCTCTCCCCCCTCCTCCTCTTCCCCCTCCCTCCCCACCCTCTCTGCCCACCGCCCAAACCCCCTTCCCCTTCCTCTTCCTCTTTCTCAAAAATCAATAAAGCATGTCCTCAGGTGAGAATTTAAAAAAACAAAAAACATGAGTGGGGGCTGTAGTCGATAAAGAAGTCGCTATGCCTGGGAGAGGTTCTTTCTTCAGAAATAATAGTACATACTGAAGGCTGAAGAGAGAAGCGGGACTAAAGCGAGAAATTAATTGTAGCTCTTATGCACAGCACTGAAGTTCCTGCAAGCCTAGGCATAAATGCACTTAGGAAAAAACCCCACAGAATGTCTCTAAACAAATTCTCCAAAGACCTCAATTCTAGCTCCCTTTCCACCCATACAGCCTCCTAATCGCTATTTCCTCATTAAATATGAATGGACAACAAGGATTTATCTAGTAAGATTACTATATAGTTGATTAAAGGTTGCTGAATGAAAAGAGAAGATGAACAGAAATAAAGAGGAAAAATATTATTAGGGGGATTCAAAAATAACTGCTCTCATAAAACAAGAACAGGATATTGCCTTTAAACAATGAAAAGGAACAGACGCTCAAATTTCAAATGACTGGAAAACTAACTCCTAAGAAGAGTTGGAACATGGAATTGAGGAAATCTTCCAAAATGTAAACAGCAAGGGAAGATAATGAGAAAAGCTCCTAAGAGCATCAGTACAATCATGTAACAAAATCAGAAGGCAGCAAACAAGGCCTTCCAAATGATGAGGAAACATTTTAAACCTATGATTCTATATCCAGTCCAACAACTCTGAAAGCAAAAGTCACTATCACACTTAAGGACTAAATTGTTGGCTTTCAATACACATTTTCTGGATAAGTTATCTGTGGATGTATTTCAGCAAAAGAGTGAAAACACCAAGAAAGGAAGCCGTAGGTACTAAAACCAGGTACTAATGAACCCAAGAATTGAATAAAAAACTCATCTTGCAGTAGCAGTCGCCCTAAGAGCTAAAAGTAAGTGTAATTAATGAATAGAATAATTAAGGCATTAGAAATATTAGGAGCTTCTTTCCCAAAGGGGAAGAGAAAGAGGCAATTACATTCAGAAATAGGCTTCCATAGTACACTAAGGCACAGCAAACTAAAACGTGTCGTATTTTGTGTCAGTCGTTAGCATATAGAAAAATCAGGCCTTTCAACGTGTTGGGAATAGTCTACTCTCAGTGAGAGGCATCGTGAACTTGGAACCATGGAGAAGGAAATGAAGTTACTGACTTGTTCATATAGTAAACATTTTTACATCAAGGAAATACTTTATTAGTGTTCAACTTTTAGAAAGAACCAACATAAAAACATGGCTGCAGAATCTAATGCAAACCTGACAATAGCATTATGGTGCAGTTAAAAGTGAAAAGCATAGAAGCACTGGTTTCCTCATCTACTCAAAGTCAGAAGGTGATGCAACATGATGGCAAAAGTAACCAGTGGAAGACCCAAGGGCGGCAATACAAGGCGGGGCAAAAGAAGGTTTACAGCTGTACATATGTGAGATAATACAATAATTAGTAATAATAAGAATAAACTTTCGTGGACTCACAACTGTAAACCTACTTTTACCCCACCCTGTATAATCAAATTTGGATCATAGGAGAAAGGCACTAGATAATAAACCAATGTATAAAAAAAGCTGCTGCCTCTGGAAAAAGAACACTTGACTTTCATCAACAGCTCTTCTGTACATTTTTATTATGTACATGTTCTTTTTTTTTTTGAACTTTCAGTTTAGATTTTTTTCATTTAGAATTTATTGTATATGGAAGGAGACCTGACTTGGGGTAGTGAACACAGTATAGTGTACAGATGATGTGTTGTGGAATTGTGCACCTGAAACCTGTGTAATTTTGCTAACCAGTGTCACCCCAATAAAGTCAATAAAAAGGGAAAAAATAATGCATAAATATTTTATATGTGTAGAATTTTAAAAAAACTTTAGTACTTAAAAATAGATGGCTACTTGATATTAATGAGTTAGTTGCTTTGCACGCTAAAAGGGCAAAAATTTGCTTTAATTTGAGAAAAGGGCCTAAAAGAAGTAGGCAGAGGAAGCTAGAACTATGAGTTACAGAGAGAACTTCAGAAATACAGAGTTTGGCTGTTAACTGATCTAATCTCAGAAATATGTTTTAATTCATTGTAATGAATTTAAGAACTGATCCAGTAGGTAAAGTGCGTCTGTTCTGTTTTTTCTGTATCTCATAGAGTGATGGTGTGCAACAGACAACCTACCTCGCCCAGCGGTACTGCCATGAAGCAATAAGAGAGATCAGTAAACTTCGACCATCCCCAGAAAGAGATGCCCTCATACAACTCTCAGAAACTGTACTCACAAGAGATAAATGACAAGGCTTTCTATTATTTCTGGCAGCTATTTTACCAGACTGTGCCTAAAGAATTTTGTGGACTATACTTTGCTTCATGTGCAGATAACCAAAAATCATTTTTTTAAATCATTTCAACCTTAATGATGGGCATTTCTTTTTATTGGCAGTTTTTCAAAAAGGTTTTTAAAATAATTAAATCATTTGAAACTGTCATTCTAGTCCTGTGAATTCTAACTGAGGTATCTTGATGGTTATATGTGGTACTGTTTACACTGTTAATATTCACATGTAAAGCCATTACACAAATAAATAATCAATGTTAAAAATTTTAAATGGTTTATCTTGTTTCACCGTAGGAGTAAATGTCAAAGAATTGTGAAGTCTACATTTTAATCAGAATTAGATTTTAACAGTATCCAAAATTCCATATAGGCAAATGGTTTATTATAAAAGACTGTACATAAAATTTAGACGCGTTATATACAAAACTGAAAAAAATGAAACAAAAATGGCAGCTAGCTAATCACTAGTGACGTGAAATCATGTTTAAAATTAACAAGGCAAAATGCATATGCAACAGTCACATTGATTTGATAGCAATGGTCTTCACTTCTCAGAAACATGTTTTGCACTAGTCTCACCATTTACTATACTGTTAAAAGTCTGTAACACCCAGTACATAACTGTAATTTGAAATCCAAACAATTGCTCGATAAACAGAAACCCACACTTGAGTGCTCTACTTTAATATCCTAGGCAATACAGAATTATACACAAGAGAAAATACCCCTCTAAACCTCCCTTAAATTAAGAGGAGACACAGAAAGTGCATGTGTTGCATTCCAATTAAGATAATACAAATCTGTTGGTCATGTATATCGTTGTTCACTGATTAATATGCGACCCACCTTTTCCCCAATTATTTAAAAAATCTTTTTATGTTGCTAGTGCCAGGAATGGATTAAATAGTGCCTAATCAAAATTCGACTGCATCCACTTCTACAAAACAGTATGTAAAAGATACTTATAATTTCCCTTCACTGAATAATCAACTGGAAAACTGAAGGACTGACTGATAAGAGCAATCTTTAAGAATTTTACCTACAGAATATATATACCTTTACATATTTTCTTAGTTCTGAAAAGTTACTTTAGAAAAGCAATTAAGTAGATTCACTTGTAAATAACCATCTCAGATTTTTAATCTGCAAAAATCAGTCACATCTGATGTTGGGACAGGTTAAGGCTAAATTTTTTTTCCAAGTTTATATATTGAGAAAATAGAACCATAATTCTGCAATAAATCAGTATCTTTTATTTGTTTTTCTTAAAAGCAAATCAATGAAAGAAAGGACAAAAACCTTTGGTTCACTTATGTATTTATGAATGGAAAAAATTTATAATGCAAATTCACTCATTAAAAAACTCAGGTACAAATGACATTACAAGGTAACCCTTTTTTTGTTTGTTTTGTTTCACATGGAAACCTTAGGGACTCGATTCATTTCAAGATATCTAAGTACGAGTACTCCAAGAAAATATTACACAAATTGGAAGCATCTTGGATTTTTAAAAGTATATTTCAATACATAAATTTGTATGCATGCTTTGAACAAATATAGTTATATTTCAAGAATGAGAAAGTCTAAACAAAATGTATGACCAGCACCAGCATTTAAGTTTCTGATTTTAATATTAGTCTGACATAGCATTAGTAACCATGCTGCACTGAAACATGTAATGGTACAATCTGAATCATGATTTGTTAAATATTATACCCCACACCCCCAGAATATTTAAGCTGGTCATAAAGTTAACATTGTGTAAGTATATAAGCATAATCAATTATGGACAGCATCTTGTATAAATTGCTGTTTAGCAATACACAAACTGCCTCAAAAGGTTTATGCTTACAGGTAGACATTCAATTATACCAATAAAACAGCATGTTCTGAAAATATGGGCACATTTTAAAACAATTTTGTTAACCATTAATAGTCCCACAGTATGACAGTAATAATAAGTATCTACTTTAAAAGCAAAAAAATTTAATCAGTATAGTGCATGATTGATTCAACATAGTTCCCAGGGAACAGACCAGTCACTCGATTGCAGACTCCTTCATACCAGCCATCATCATTCTTCTTTATTACATAAATGATTGCACCCTCCATGAATGATAGCTCATCATCCTTGTCTTTTGTATAATCATATATTGCCACAACTATGGAGAAAAGAGTTGAAATAACAAGTGAGTGCACTATATCCAACATATAAGTGAATTTTACAATGTAATGCCAATTAAATCTATAGTATGGCAAAACCAAGTATTTTTATGAATAACTCTTACATCTACAAATATAGGCAGACAGGTGACCAACCATGTAAACTAGAGAAATCAATGGTTTTCTACCAATTTATTTAGGGAGATCTCTGAATTTTAAGATTAGATATTTCATTTAATTTGTTCAAATATCTATTAAATGCCAACCAAGTGCAAAACATCATTTTTCAAAATAACTATTGGGCAAAGCTGCATGGCCAATCAGTAAACCAGCTATTCAATTTGAAAATACACATAACCTGGAGGTAAATCTCATCTATTCATCCAAGAAAAATATTCCTATAATTTATGGGGTTATATTTAAAATTATGTTATAGAATATTTACACACTTTAAAGGTCAACAGGGAAAATAATTAAGACTTAAGAGAACTATTTGAAATTCTGTAGTATCTGATTATTCTGAGTTCAAAATATTCACTTTCTTTGCACAGTGTCACAGAAAAAACAAAAAAATTACTAGATTTCTAAACCACGCATTCATGAATTTATCCCCTCATTCTGCCTTTATAGCATAAAAATTCTGAAATTATATGTAATTTTCTACTAAGTGTGAAATGGTATGGATTTTTTTCATTGATTTGCCTTGTGTAGTTTTTCTTAAAATAGAGAGTTCTTAAGACATTTAAGATGTTCTGGAACTTACTTTTCCCCTAAGAAAGATGGCTACTCCCCATAATTATTAGGAATGAGGGAATTATAATAAGGAAGAGACCTGAAGTACTAATTGATAGTATCATTTGCTAAATTAAAATAGGCAATCTCTTCCCCTTTATAAAAGACTGTATTAAGTAAACTCAACAAGTCCATTCCCCTCCATTTTAATCCTGCAGCAGGATCATACTATGATTACAAGCTCACTGACATGTAAAGCTGTCTTTAAAAACCCCAAAACAAAGAATAAATATTAAATTATCCTGGTATTATTTCTGGCACCCCCTCCCCCCAAAAATCACCCAAGAGAACTGACAGCTAGATATAGTAAAGAATATAATGTAATAATAAAAAGTCAACTATTAATTATTAACTTGCCAACTGATACTATTTTTAGTTTAACTTTGATAACATTAATTTCTTTGTATTCAGAGTCACAACTGGTTAATTTTGGGTGTTACAGACTTTGAAACTAATCATGACAAAGGGCTGACACCCTCAAAGTCATTCAAGAAAATAAAAATTTTATTTCCTCTTGTTCTTGGTTCCACTTACAAAGGAGCTGGTAAAAATACTGAGCTCAATTAATAATGTGTTGATTTTCCAAGGATTTGGACATCCTTAGTAAATGAAACCTATTCACACCCGACCTTCCTTCCCCCAATGTACATAGTCTCTCAATAACTCTTACTCTGTTGAGCATCTGACCACTAACAATCCGACCCAGCTGGTGTAGCTCAGTGAATTCAGCATCAGGCCATGAACCAAAGGGTCGCCGGTTCGATTCCCCAGTCAGGGCACATGCCTGGGCTACAAGCGAGGTCCTCAGTGGGGGGCACGGAAGAGGCAACCACACATTGATGTTTCTCTCCCTCCATTTCTCCCACCCCTCCCTTCTGTCTAAAAATAAAATAAAGTCTTAAAAAAAAAAATCAACTCTTTAAAAAAAAATGTTTTTGATGTCCATTTTACTCTCCAGGATCGTAATATATAGATGTATAACCCTACTAAATATCAACTTTTTGGTTTAGAATAGGGGTCAACAAAAAACAGCCCATGGCCAAATCCAAGTCATCGCCTTTTTTGTAAATAAAGTTTTATTGGAATACAGACACATTCCATTCACTTGCATACTGGCTATGGCTGATTTTGTGCTGTAACAGTAAGGTGGAATAGTTGTGAAAAGAGACTGTGGATGCCAAAGTTTTAAATATTTCATTTTGCAATATATACAAATATTGAATCATTATGTTGGACACCTGAAACTAATATAATGTTATGTCAATTATATCTCAATCTTTTTTTAAGTTAAAAGTATTTATCTGGTTGTTTTCAAAAAAAAATGTAATGACCCCTCGTTTTAAGACTCATCATTTCAAATTGTGAAGATATTTTTTATTCATCCTGGATTACCAACTGTATTCACCATTATATAGTTCCAAATTTGTCAACTTATATGTCTACTGGTCCCAATTTCATCGATAATTAAAGTTAAATTTGCTTTTCCAGGCCAAAAAAATGGGTAAAAAACAAAAAAAAAAAGGGTAAAAAGACTACTCAAGTTTATCACCCTCATAATAACCACAACATATCTCTATTTGAAATTACATGAGAATCTAAATGTAAAGTATAATATTAAAGACTTCCTGAACATGCAGAATATTTACTGTTCAAAAATACAAAAAAGGAAAACAGCAAATTTACTTTTAGCTATGTATTCAAAACTTGGGCAGGAGAAAATGAACAAGTCTCAAGAGCTACAGCTGACCTCAGTTAAGGTCAGTTAATCCAATAGAGCCAATGGAAGGGAATACATTTCAAATGCAATCAAATGTGATTGACTAAATTATAAGCATTTTTCAGAACTCTATACAAATATGGATTTTTAAATAGCACATAAGTGGACAGAAAAAAACAAATTCTCTAAAAACAGGATTTGTTTGTTTCTCACCCACTATTTCTTAATAGATAGTGATTGTCAGGGAAGTTAGGTAAATTTAGATATTAGGATTGTACATATTCATAATTTCATGAAATAAAATTCTAGTGATTATTTTCTTTTTTTATAAGATCAACTAACTGCAAACCCTAATTCAGACTTTTTCTCATGATAATCCCAATAGATTTAAAAATATTTAGATATGAAAGGTTTCTATTTTTATTATAAGAGCTTAGAAATTTTGTTTTAACTCTTTACTAATTAAATGACTAGTAAATCATTTCACTCCTTTTTTGTGTCTCAGTTGTTTCATCTGTAAAATACAGACAGGCAAGTTAATCTCCAGCTAGAAGCACTGTCATTTGAAAAATCAAATCTAACATTATAATACACTTTTCATTTAAAATATAAAGAATCCTCTCTTTATACCAAAAATGTATAGCAAATAAAGTTTAACTAAATCATCTTGACTGGTAAAGTTATGCAAAAGATTGAGAAACACTAGATTCGATGTTCTTCATAGCTCTAAATTCTCTAATTAGGTTATTTTTGTTCAGTCTAATTCAATGACTATTGTACCATACCTTTCTCAATATAATTCTTGGGGGCCCAAGCAGGATCCCCATCTGCATATGGATCATTATACTGAACCACTGCAGCCTCCTCGTCTTCGTAATCCACTGGAGGTGGTGGCGGTGGAGGTGGAGAGTCATCAAACATGGGAATGTCATCTGGTGGAGGGGGTGGTGGTGGAGTTGGACTATCAGCAACTAAAAAATTCAAAGAATTAATCTAAATCAGAAACTAGACTAAAAGGAAATTCATAAATTAAAAGAATTTAAGAAAGCTCTAATTCATATATAGCATGCACTATAATAAAACATGCAATGATTAGAAATAAAAGCTTGGGGTGTTAAAGCTTCCACTACTCTTAAGAATAATTTTGCTATAATAAAATGAGCTAAAGATAAAGGTATCAGGTAATACTACAAATTAATGAATGCAAGAGGTTAGGAAACAGTATCTCTTTTTATAAGAATTAGAGAGAAGTAAAGAAGTTTCCTTATTCCAAGACTCAGGTCAGGATAAATGTCACTCTTCAGTTAGCCTAGCGCCTTAAATAAGCCTTATGTAACTTTTGTCATTTGGATTGAAGGAAACAGTATGAGTAACATTACATTAACGGTTTGATAACTATTCATTGTGCATATTCATGTCCTTGATTTTAGCTTTTAATATCTTTAGTTCCCCAAGAAGTAAGTGTCCAGTGGGTGGACATTTATTTTTATTTGTTTTAATGGAGAAAAAAATTGGTGGTAGTAGGTCTGTTTCTATGTATAAGATTTCTATTCTTCAATGTATATTTTAATAAGAAAAAATTTTAAATTCCAAACTAGAAGAAAATCTCAATGAATATTTTTAAAAATGGTTGTATTCATAATCAACACTTTTAATGTAGAAAGCAAGTTAAGATTTTTGCCTTATTGCTAGTATAATAAGCACAAGATGAGGGGAAGACTATATCCTAAAGATCCATTCTGAGACTACATCCACAACAAAGATTTTAAAAATAAAGTATTCTGGTAAGGTAATTAAAACAAACAAATACACAGAAAGTAACTTATATCATGCAAAAATAAAAACAACTCATACCTCCAATTCTAGATGGTTGTGGTATGTGTCTGTGTGTGATTTAAATAATCAAAAGTGTAAATGGCTAGAACTGTGTTCACTGAACTATTATGAAACCAGACAACAAATGCCCCCAACATTAGGGAATTCAAAACTGAAACACAATTAATTCTTAATTTAAAGACATATAAAAATGTTTGATACAAATTAATATAGGGTGTGTGTGTGTGTCTCTCTCTCTCTCCAGGGAAGTTCAGAATACCAAATGCCAATTTCTAAGGTTATTTTCATAGGATCAGAAAAAGCAGTCGTTATCTATCTGTAATACAGGTTTTAAAGTTTACTGTATCCTATTTGGAATAATGTGCTGAAAATATAACCAAGGGATTAAGATTTAAAATATTTGCAGATGACAGCCCTATTTCCACTTCGGTTCTATAAATTTCTATTTTATCCTGTTGAGGAATGCGAAGGGCTATTAGAAAACAAATCCTGTGTGGTAATGCTCATTCTGATAGGTTTACAATTTATTCTCCCATTGAATGCTTGGGTCTATTTTATTTTTGCCCATTAATAACCCTTAAAGCTTTCCATTGTTATTGAGAGGAGAATAAAATGGGTACAAATCCATCCTGACATTGAAGAGCCATAGCTTATGTCCTTAATTTTACTTAATGTATAAATTATGGTTTGCCTAAATCCCTGAATTGCATTTACTCTAGATTTATGCATAACTTACTAGTTCAATGTTCTCATTCAATTGTCTTTATGTCCAACTACTGTGAATCTACATTAGCTTATCTTCAAACTATATACACAGGGGCAGGAGTCTGGTCAATCTAATTATGTATGCATAATACTTTAACACAGATGTTAGTTCAAAAACACTTTGATATTAATCCTAAACATGTCTTAAACTGAAGCACATTTATTAGTAGGTTAACTGCTACATGCATTCATTATCACCAACTTTGAGTTGGTGGAACTCAGTATTTAAGAAACTAAATATTTAAGAGAACACAAAATAATTTGTACTTCCTAATACACTTAAAGATGTTGATGATACTCAGTTTCTCACCAATCTTTCTACCATGCTTTCAAAGAAGATAGATGGCAAATAGAGTTTGGGCATTCTGCAGCACAAAAAGAATAACTGGCTCAAGTTCATCTGCCTGATGAAACGAACTAAGGTAATGCCATGGGCCTCTGTGGCAAAAACAAGGCATGTCTAGAACGTACATTTAACTCTGAATTTCTATTTAAAGTTACCAAAGAGCTAGTCAACAAGCTCTGGACCCACTTAACAATTGTTCATTAGGATTATTTTTTAACTTCTAAAAATTCTTGGCTGTAAAGCAGCTCAAAAGGTTTAACTGGTTTAGGTTTTAAATTCTTCCAGCCTTAAAGACCAACAGCTTACTCTTATTCACTTATTTTTAAAAATAACATTCACTTATTTTTATATGTTTAAACGCAGAGTTTTTAAACAAATTTCAAGGTTGGTTTACACTCAGAAATTGCGATATTCTGAAACCACAGTTTTATAAAAAGTCCATTAAATTATACATTTCTTACACGTAGGAACTTTGTCTTAAGACTATCAGTATTACTCCCAAAGACTAGCACGTAACACTAAATTAACAAATATTTAACTGGAGGAAGGGAGGAAATAGGTACTGCAAAACAGGGCCAGCAAAAGCTGAGCAACAGGACTTGGCCACAATGTATTCTCCTGGAACACTGGTTGGTCAGGTGGGTTACACATTTGTTCAAACCATTCTGGGATTTATTTGAATGGTGATGGTCCCAAATAAAGCAAGTTACTACTAGACCACCTTACCTTACCATCTTAATCTCAAAAGCTATTTTGGCATAATAAAATTCTATGATAGTAGTATTCTTCATTTTGCCAAATTAACATTCATTATGATCATGTAACTAGGAGGATACATCTTCCAGAACTGCTGAGTAATCAGGCAGCAATATAAACTCTGTATCCTAATTAAATTCATATACTTAAAATAACTTCCAAAACTCTTTGACTTCAGAGAAGTCCTTAAAAGATGACAGATTTGCATATTCATAAGTAACCCCCTGGGCCTGCATGTAGCCGAAACACGAAGAGGGCTCCATAACGATAATCACATATGGATAGAGATCATAGAATATAATTTACTTATCCTTGCAGGTTCCTTCTTATTTTAACAAGGAATCTTTACATAGGTTAAAAATTATTCATATATCAAAATCTGAGGCTACAAAGCTTTTTCTAAAAACTTTTTGTAACTAAAGAAATAAAAACACCTATCCCAATTACAAAATAAATTTAATTTCACAGTATAACAATGTATATCTTGATGAATTTGGGGACAACTAAATACAAAATGTTTTCTTTCTAATACCCCCGATAATTATCGGAAGCTGGTAGTTTCCAACCAATTTAAATTTTTGTGTTTGAGTATACTTTCCTTAAAGTTCTGCAAAGATCAGATTTCATGTTTTAGATCATGTAAACACAAAGTTGCAGTTTTGAAATTTATATAGGTCAGTAATCATGCACAAGAGAAAAAACTGAAGACCGTGCTCTTCAGTTTCAGTAACATATCTGCACCTGTTTTCAAGGTAAGATTAGCTTCTCAACAAGAGTAAGGAAAATGATGCCTCATCAGCCATGCATGCTAAAAGGAGAGCGCCTCTACCCTTTGACAGCTCAGTTTTTCCAAACTTACTGTTTTCCTGCACCCTGGCCACGAAGCCTGTGAGAGGTATCTGTGGAGTCAACTGAGGCATAGGGGGAGGAGGTGGAGCAATAGAAACTGATAGTAACAACACAGTATGGGGGAAGTAAAACAGATAAAGGAAAGAAAAGGAAACAAACAAAAAGCAGAAGTCAGTTACAAGGACCACAAACATAAGTATGCAAAGAACAGTTTGCAAATGAAACAAAACAAAACAAAAACAAAACAAAAACCTGCAGAATCTTCAAGTTCATTACACACAAGAAAATCTAAAACTGAGTTGTGCTTATTAGCCAATTGGTTAATTTTACTTAAAAAAAAAACACAATGTAATCCTAATGTTATACTGACTGGGGAAGATTTAAATTTACCCTCATATTCACTTTCATGCAATGAGAATTTCAAAATTCCAAGGCTTAAAAAAATAGTTAACAGTGAAATACTGATAGAGGTTTCCAGGATACTGTATCTTTGCCACAGATCTATAACCTAACAAGTTGGTCTATGATTAGGGTAATATTGTAAATTAGAACCCAAATAAATACTGATAAAACAAATATGTCATGAAATAACTATTTATCCCATATAATAAATAACTACATTAATCATAGGTTTCCTTTAAGGACAGTTCGTAGTTTACATATACACACACACCCATCACACACATACATACATATTTACACACAGCTCTCCAAGAAAAGTGCTTGTTCATAAAACAAGGTTATTATTATTCTTTATATTGACAATTTTAAAGACAGCACTCCTAAATTTACTAGTGAATAGGAGTACTCCAGATATCATGTTAATTTTTTGCTAAGTTTTAGGGAATAAGGTATCTTCAAAGTGATCTCCTTTCTTTTTATCACTGTTCGGATAAAAGAAACCTGAGTTAACAATAGTTTAGAACAAATCACTGAGTAGCTGGAAACATATTCCAACTTCTTTGTGCAGAGGACATAATTTATAATAAATACCAAATGCTCATGTGGACAGCAAATATATTAAAAACTGTTAACAAACTAAAAGTAAATATACATGCTTACCACTTTGTCTCTTTTTAACAAGAGAGTAATTTTCAAAGACTGCTCAAAAAAGTCAATAGGAATGGATCACAAAATTCACTTTACTGGTAGTCACAAGAAGTAACGCTAAACTGACAGAGAAAAACAATTTATTGGTTCCCAAGATTCGTGTAATTGAAAGGCTGCTTCAATTAATCCAATTTTAAAATTTTGTTGGTAAGCATAAAAATCTGAAGAGGTTCAGTATTCAAAGACACAATAACTTAAAGGAATTAATTCATTGTATGGCTAAAAACAGCATTCAAGTCACTATAACACTGGTCCTTGTTCATTCTGATACTTTGTATATAGAAGGCTCTTTAATGAATAAAATGTTACCATTTTTAATTTTTTAAAACTCCCACAAACCTGAAAAAATTTTTTCTAGAAACAACCCTTAGTAAACTAGTCATGCTGGTTAGTAAGAAAAAGTAAAGCTTTGCTGTGAAGAGACTAATCTTTATTACCACATTTAGACAGAAGAGGAAATATGCACATCAGAACACTAAAAACATTTACATCTACTATTACAACACCAACAGTAACTCAGATTGAAGGATAATTAATTTGACAACATATAATAATATATTTAAAAATCTGAAACTAAATTTGCTTTACAATATCCCAAAGACAGACATTCAGTAATGAAAATGTCTTGTCTATGAATAAGCAACCCACCCAAGTGCTGTTCAAATAGAACTACACAATCATGGATTAGGTGAAGGGTCACCAAAAATGCTATTTGCAGAGTAAATTAAATGTCCAAGTGAGAAAAAGAAAAAAATAAACATAAAGATGGGATCTAAAAATGCAGCGTGATATGAAAAAAAAGTTCATAAAACTAATGAGGCTAATAACCAAATAATCTGTGAACAGTCACACCCTTAGCTACCTTTTACTGCCAAAGGAGACCAGGGCAAATGTAAGGTAAAATACTAATTGCTATAGTTTCTTGGTAGTTTGGATGAAAATTTTAGTATTGAAAAACGTTGTATAATTTGGGGGATTATTTGTGACTTCTAACATTTCTGCTGAAGCAGTTTTCAATTCTTAGGAGGTTTCTGTCTTTTTCTTTTGCTACTATACAATTAATATTTAACTCTAAAATTTAAACAAACAAAATAACAATTAGGGTAATGTCCCCCAGCTCTGCTTTAAAATACATGTTCAGGACATGCATTATAAATAAGAACTTAAACCAACTTCCTATGTAAACATGGAATATTCAAGGGGGGTTATTTTAATACTTTATTTTTAAATTCCAATTAACATACGATATTATATTAGTTTTAGGTTTACAATCCCATGATAACTTACAAAGTGATCACCCCGATAAATCTAGTACCTGTCTGACACCATACATTGTCATTACAATATTATTGACTATATTCCCTATGCTGTACTTTATTTATATCACCATGACTGTTCTGTAACTACCAATTTTATTCAGTGTCTTTAAAGTCAACTAATAAAACACACATCTCCAGAAAATAGCTACAAAAGCTCTGTGGGGAAAGTGTGTTTCAGTCTAGTCCCAGTGATCATCCTCCAAGCAAGTAACAAACACTGGACAACGGACTCATTTCAGATCCGTTTAACTGTTGTTCCTTTTTGGGTTAAGCATCTTGAATGGAAAGCGAAATTAATGACTACCACAAGCAATTCAAATTTCCTGACACTATATGCCAAAATTGTTTTCTAATCTTAATAGCTTTTAAACACTGATTGCAGTTAGTGTTGAGATGTGCAATTTGAGGTGAACAAGAAGAAATCAAAAGAAAATCCTCCCCACTGTTATAATTATTCAGAGACAGAATAAGCAAATACCACTAATTTTTTTTAATGGTTTTGAACTCATTTCAGTATAGGTTAACAAGCTTAAAAGTGATAGCCAGCAATTTTACGTTATTTTAAAGAAAAACATTCATGGTGTTTAAAATTTTTTGTTATTGAACAGCCTCAAAATATGCCAATAAAAATAAATTCAGTTTAATTAATCTCAGTGTTTTTCTTTTCTAGTTCTATTTAGAATAATAAAAATATATTAAACATTAGTTAAATTTTAGTGTCCATGTACACTAAGCCTGAATTATTTAAGAGAAAGTGATAAGCAATTATTTTTAAAACAGTATGATTCATGAAACAACTTGTTAAGGCAAAAATAAATATCAAATAGCATGGTTTCAATTGTTGTCTATCACTGGCAAAAATAACAGTTTCAAATAATTTCCTTCAAAAGGAGCTCCACTGGTGCTGTACGCCTGCAAAGCACAAGCTTACTTGAATTCTGAGAATAAAGTGGACCTCCATTAACATGAGGCTGAGCAGAAAACTGAGCAGTCACAGAGGGAGTTCGTCTGTATCCACCAGAAGATGTCGAGGAAGTGGTAGAGTTGTGCCGAGAAATCTGCCTGGTCATTGTGCCATACTGGGAACCAGGAGCTGAGCCCGGGGCCACTGAAAAGCATTAGTCAAAGCAACCAACAAAGAATTTGAGCACCGTATATCACTTCCAGTAGCAGAACGAAGAGAGGGGGACTCTCAGTAAGAAACATTTATTATTTTTAAAGCCCACAGCATAAAATAAAGAGAAAAGCAAAGGTAAAACACAAATAGCTCTATTTCTGAAGTTACAAACATAAGGACAAACAGATTCTGTGTGGAAAGCTGAAAAAGTGACGTTCTCAAGCCTTTTAATAATTTAACATAATCCCAAGTATTTTGCTAATATTATGTACGAATTTTTCTGTATCACTTTAGAACACATAGCTTTTATATGTAAATTGTCTCCCCAACAAAATCAGTACCAAAAGATTGTCTGAAATGGAAAGCGTCAGTTTTTAAATGTGAATATATTAATATCTGGTTTACAAACGTCTTCCTTTCCATTGTCAAATCTTCAGAAGCACAGTATTAAGTATCTACCCAGCCCTGGCCAGGTGGCTCAGTTGCTTGGGGCGTCGTCCCATACACCAAAAGGTTGCAGGTTCGATTACCAGGCAGGGCATAGACCTAGGTTGCAGGTTCAATCCCAGGGGCACATACAGGAGGCAACCGATTGATGTTTCTTTCTCTCTCTCCCCATCCCCTCTAAAATCAATAAACATATCCTAGGGTGAGGATTTAAAAAAAAAATCTATCCAGCCAAATCCAGGCTAAATTATAAATTTTAACCACCTAAGCATATTTTCCACGTATTGTACTATATTTATTTGAATGTTTATTGTATTAGCAGTTATCAATACATATTATAGTAGAATCATCTTTTTAAAAAATACAACTTCTAGTTTCAAAGCTCTTACATATAATGCCAGATTTTTTGTGTATCTCCAAACTTTAAGAATAACATACTTTTCCATATCACTTAAATTTCTACAGACAAAACTGGAAAAAATATTAGATTCTGTAAAATAGGACATTTTAAGACAGCTTTGTGGGAAAAAAATCCATTCTCTTTCTCCATACTTGAAGGCTTTGTTTCCATATTATACCCAAAGCAATCTTTTTTAAAAAATTATCATGCATATCTAAACTGTGTAAAGTATTAATAATACTTAAAATTTTAATCAATGTAATCTTCACCAACATTTCAGAAGTTTAATACTTTCAAGGTTAATGAAGTTCAAAGCCTCTAAAGTTAACTATACTTTCCAAAGGTTACTTTGGGATTAATAGTATCATCTATGCCCAATTCAAACATCTACCCACGACTAAGTAAAAAGACTGCATCCTAGTTTATTTTCCTTTAGTTGTCTAATTTAACCTCCCCTAGAGGTCATAAAAGTTACTAGATAAAACCGTACAGCAGAGGTTGTTCATTAAAAGAAGTGCTAATTTTAACATTTTGGAGCTCCCAAGCCACAGGCAGTCACTAATTATTTGAATCATCCACATGCTTATTTTCTAAACAGAAATTCATTTTTAAAATAATAGTCTATTGAAAAAGTTCTCTTGAATAAATCTGAAGAGCTAAGTTTTCTAGAAAGCTAAGAAGTAACCTTATAACCATTTTAAATGCCAATCTCTCTAAAGTGATTTTTATATTTCTCTGACCTGTGTAAAAAGTGTTTGACATCCAAGTTCTTTTTCTTGGTGATTTAAAATCCAAAATCAACTAGTCAGAAGTTCCGAACTGTGTCTATTTTAGAATTAATTTTAATTTTTTAAACAAACCATAATACCAAAGGGTATATGACTGATATATATAACTATATGTTTTATAAATTATATATACATATATGCATTTGTTATATGCTAATATATAATTATATGTAAGAATTACATATAATTTATTTATATAAATATACATTAATTTTTTTAAAAATAAGATAAATTTCCTGCTCCAAGAAATAAAGTATCACCAGTATCACTGAAGTTTCCTATATGTCCCCTTACGGATCCCAAACTCCAAAAGGTAAGTGTTAAACATTCTTTCTTTACTATACATAGCTTTAAAAACATATATATATCACAAATATATAATCTTAAACTATACACAGAGATTTTACAAATTTATAAATTTTTATAATAAAATGTTATTGGCTTGCTATTTCTTTTGATATTATTTAAGATTCATCCATGTTGACGAGTAATCAATACTTCATTCATTTTCACTGCTATATTTACATGTAAACATGCCACAATTTATCCATTCTATTATTAGATATTTTGGTTACATCTAGACTTTTACTATTATTAATACTACCACCATGAACATTACTAAATACGGAATTTCTCTAGACCAGTGCTTCTCAAACTTCAGCGTTGATCAGAATGTCACCTTCAGTGCTTATTATAATACAGATTGCTGGGTTCCAGTCCTCAGAGTTTCTGACTAAGTCTAGAATGGGACCTAAAATTCACATTTCTAACTAATCTCCCCACAATGATAATGCTGTTGTTCTGGGGGTCAGGGGGGCTTTCACATTCCAAAAGCTACTGCTCTAGGACACAGGCTTTTAAACATCATGGTCTTAAGGTTCACTTTTTAAAATTAAAGAATGTCTAAAAGCTTTTGTTGAAGTGGGTTATAATAATAAGTAATAGAAATTAAAACTGATATAGCTTTAAAATACATGAGTACCCAAATAAACATTCCATTAGCTGTCAAAGCAATGATTTTATAATATGTCATATAGCCTCTGGAAAATTCCGCAGTACAAGAATGAGAATGAAAGGAGCAAATAAACCTCAGGAACTCCATGAAAGGATACTGGCAACCCTTGGAAGTCCCATAACCATATTTTGAGAACCAGTACTCTAGAATAAATATCTAGAAATGAGTTTGATACGGTAGAAATCCATTCAATTTGACTAGCTAACAAATTACTTCCCAGAGTGAGTGTATCAACTAATCAACCAGCAATGTACCATATTTTGCTGTGTATTAATATGCACCCACGTTTTTGTGTGCGTTATACACAGGATTATTATGCTCATTATTATACTCATGGTATGTACTCGTATACCCATATGTGATACTCATCCTTATTTCTGCTTCAAAAATTTGGCCAAAAAATTATGCATTATACAGAGCAAAATACTGTACTTTCTTGTTACTGTATCATCCTTAACAACATCTGGTACTAGGGGACTTCTTCATTTTTAACTATCTTGTGGGTAAAAAACAGTACATCATTGTGGTTTTAATTTTCACTTTCCTTATTATCAATTAGGTTGAAGGAACTTTTTTTTCACAGACTTTCTGTCAATAATTTCTATTATTAGGGTCTTTTTATTACCTCCGTTTCCCCTTTTCCATTTTGTACAAGTGCAAATGTTTTGAAAAGATGTTGCTAATGTTGACAGATGGCTTTATTTCACAATGATGAAACTCAGCTCTCTTTACCTGAAACAAGTCATCCATTTCTACTCAGATTATTGATAGTGTGTATTTCTAGGCTTAATTTTTTTTTATATGGAGTCTATATTTGGGATTCCTTATATGCTCAATCAAGTCACACTGAACTTGGGTAACATTTTAATGTATTTTACTGAAAAATATGTTTTGTGGCATCTTCAGACGGCTTAAATACTGGGCTGTATCAGTTCTTCAAATTGTAATCCACAGGAAAGCCTCGAGGCACCCCGTACTGCGCACCATTTTCTTTTTCATTTTTCCTCCTCCTGTCCCCCAACTTCACTCTAATACTTTACTTTGCCTGTTGTATATACCAGGGAGTTCCAAATCAAGTTTCTTTTAAAAAAACTTTTGAACAATCACTGCTATAATTTTCTTAGAAAAATCTAAACAAATACAAACCACATTAAATTGGTTACAAATTAAGCATAGAAACATTTCATATTACAGAGAAAGTTATTTTATATTTGTTTTCTGTGTAACTTCAGAGGCCTTTCACCAGAAGAAATTAGTGTAAATTAGATTTAACACTTTGTATTACCACTGACAACCTAACAACTATAAAAGCTAGCAGTCTAACAGAGGAGTTTATTATAAATTATGCAAAGTAAGTTAAATCACTCCAATGGTTATGCAATCTCACCTATCACAGTGTTCCCTGGGAGAAGTGGTGGAAGAGGTGGTGCTGGTGGAGCTCCAGAAGGAGGAGGGACAGAAATGTTTTCTAATAAAATAGTTTATAATTCAGGTCAGAGTGCAAGAAAGAGAACTAAACATTCTGAAACAGTAAGAAAGTACAATGTTTTGGAAAGAAGGAAAAAAAAAAAGAGAGAGAGAGACACCCATATGTAAAACATGTTCAAATACAAAAGAATTTTACTAGGTAAAGAGGTCATTGAGTTCACACCTGCATTAACTATGAAATATGCCTGTTTTTGTGAGTAGTTTTTTGTTTTTTCAACAACATCCTTGAGAAGCTAAAACTATTCCCTAACGGTACTGATTATCACTCATTTTTAACACTACAAAGTCTTCATTTCATTTACTAAAAATCAAGGGACTGACTTAATGCTCTGCAATGATTTCTTAAATTTTTATATAATCTAAAATGTAAAAGAACTCTTCCTTTTTAATCCCATTTTATATTAATGGTATTTTACTGAAATAAGTACTGATTATCACACATAAATATAGTGAAGTCACAGAACAAACTGACACAAGTTGAGATACTAGCCTACAAGGCAACATCAGAACTCATTAATATATAATTCACATTACAGACACTAATTCTTTGGTTGGAGTATCAACGCTATTGGTTTACTCTTGAAATAATAAACATCATTCCTGACTATGCCCAAGGTAAGTCTAATGCAAAATGGCCAAAAAATTATTTAATAACACTATGCAATATGCTTCATCTGTAAGGAGAAATAGCTGGTTTAAAAAAGAACAAAAAACCCTCAAGACTTTGTGAATACCAACCTAAAAATGTTTTTAAAATTGATGTTAGTGTTTATGTTCTAGCAACAATCACATAAACTTAATAAATAATTTGATCTAATAACTAAATTATTTCAGGATTTCAAATCAAGCTCATAAATACTACCACATATTAAAATATACTGATAAATAATATACCTGGTCCAATAGTGGGTGGTGAAGGTGTAGGCACGGCAATGGGAATGCCAATACTGCTGCTTCCACTGTTTTCTCGACTTCCACTTCCCCCACTACTTCCACTGCAAAGAAAAAATTGTGAAAAAAGCAATTCTAGTGATTTATCCACAAAAATTACAATAATCAACTCAAAGACACTAACTACTCCCCTTAATGATATATATACAAAGAAATTTTTTAAATTGTTAAATGCAAATTTTAATCCTAATACTTGAGGTGGTTCTTGTGTTTCACTCTACACATCTATTAGAAACCAATATAATCTTAATACTCAGAGCTATCAGAAGAGATCATCCTATTGAGAAAAGAATGACCAATGAAATCTTATAATAAGTCGACAGAGGTTCATTTAAAACCTGCTATGGACAGCGGGGAATACGGCAGATATGAGCCACATTGTCATGGTGCTTACAGCTGAGAATGGGAACACAAGACACTAAAAACTGTGATGAATGCCACAAAAGAAAATGTACAAGATAGTATAAAAATCAGATAGAAAGTTAACCAGTTTTAGTCTGGAATTAGTATTAAAAACCTCCACTCATTTAAAAGAGTGGTGATAAAGCAGGAAATTTTCTGGAAAATGAGCAAAACAACAAAAACAACAATAGTGAAGTTTCAGTGTGAGGCATTCTAGAATAGTCATTACTGTTAAACTAATTCCCTACATTTGAATCACTATGGATTTCCTATCCCTTTAGGTATAAGATCTCGCACTATATAGTTGTGTTTAGTAAGTAATGTGTGCACGTACACCTATGCAAATGTACATGTGTGGATATGTAGCCTTAGTTTCCATATATTTTAAAACCAGTATCACTTGCTTAATAGGCTCAGAAAAAACTCAACAGGCAAAGACCTGTACTGCCTAAATAAAATTTTCTTTTCTCCAATGTGATCATTCTATAATTACATCATCATATGTTAATGAAAGAAAAACAGAAAGCTGTTTTCATTACAAAAATAGCTTCAATGTAAAGGCCTCCCTTAACTCCTTCAAGACAGGTGCCCTTACTTTGTGCCACCAATATAACATAGACATGAATATTTCTGCATTTATCCTCCTCTACAATTACTGTCTTTTTTCTAACTTGGGGATTGGAAAATTACAGCACAAGAGAAATCAGGCTCACGATCTGCTTTTTTATGACCTGTAAGCTAAGAACGTTTTTTTACATTTTTAAGTAGTTGAAAAAAAATCAAGAGGGATAATATTTTATGACACATTAAAATTATATGAAAGTCAAATTTCACTAACATATATAAAATATTACTTGATCATTCAGGTGTTGCCAGTAGCTGCACTCATGCTACAATGGAAAACTGAGTAACTGCAATGGAGACCACATGGCCCACAAATCTTAAAGTATTGACAATGTGGCCCTTTATAAAAGTTTGTTGATGCCTGAAATTAGCTTCTGAAGAAAAGAACTATATCTTACTGGTATATCCCTAGTATCTAATTATGTAACTTAATAACTGGTTGTTGAATACAATTAAACTATAGAGAAAAACCATGCTTTAATGCAGTAATTCAATAACAAATATAAAAAAGAACATTTGGTCCTCACTGAACTTGACCTGATACAGTAACTGCAGAAATTGATACAAGAATTTATTTACTAACAGCAACAATAACAACAAATGCCAATTACATGGCATCTAAGAGTCTGATACCCTATTTAGCTGAAATCCAAAAAATAATTCTGCTAAGCTCTAACTCTAATACACCAACCCAAAAGTCAAGGTAAGGAGAGGCTCTTACCCAAGATTTAATTGTACTTTTTATTGAGGTACAATTAAAAAATAAAACAAATTATGTTATACAATAAATTTGTCTGGCTTTATAAAAGTACCCCAAAATGGAGTGGCTACTATTGGGGGGAGACGGTAGAGGTAATAATTGGGAAAGGTCCTGGGTGATGGTTACATGAGCATGTTCAATTTGTATTAATCCACTAAGTTATACACTTAATAAAGTGTATACTTTTCTAAATGTATGCTATGCTCCAACACCAAGTTTTTAAAAATCTACTGTGTAGCTGATTTCTAGAACTTTAAAAAAACAATTTATACAGTAACATATTAGAGTATATCAAGTCTCTTAATTAATTCTTCCTCAGGTCTAAGCTAGGTCTTCTTTCTTCCAACCTCTTAAAGTTTAAATCATGTTGTATAATTTCTAATATTTAACATCTTATCCAAAAATATTTAAGAGCAGTTATCTTGATCTTTTTTAAAAGAGTGTTTAAAAAGCATTCTTTAGCTTATATTCAAATATACATCTCTAACTCTGACAAAAGGAAGAAACAGTAGCCATCTGCTTATAGTATAAATATATATTTGAAAATCCAAAAAACAGAAATTTAAACAGAAACATATACAATATTATTACTTCAACTTTTACATTCTGTGTTAACATTACAGTACTTTACTCAGCAACAATATAGAGTGTGTGACCAGTCAATAACCCCCGCTCTCAAATGTTCAAAGGCTCGACCTGAATGACGGATTACCTGTGTGTCCTTGGTCTCTGATTTAAAGAAGCTGTCCTGCCTGGGCTATGCTGACTTCCAAGCCTAGCAGGACTTGTCATGTAGTCATTAGGAACTGTTGGGGGTTTAACGGGTTCCAGGGTTTTGTAAGGAGTATTCCGTCTAAAGAAGCATTGGAGAAAGGAATAATGAGTAAGAAAGATGAAACGGTGTTGCTTCTCCCCCAAAATTTGTGATTGTCCCTTTGTAACCAACTACAACACAAGTTTTTTAAAATACAATTTAATATAAAGTTTGTTTAAAACAATTCTTAACTGGTGTACATGAATGTTGTTATTTTATGCAAAAACTAAAATCTGTTACCTTTTCTGAGGAAAAGCATAAAAAAGGTCACTTAAACGTTCTAACCCTATTTCTGCCATGGCTGGTGCGGCTCAGTGAATTAAGCACCAGCCTGGAAACCAAAAGATTGCTGGTTCAATTCCCAGTCAGGGCACATGCCTGGGTTGCAGGCTAGGTCCCCCCACAAGCTGGGGATGTGCAAGAGACAACAGAGTGTTTGTTTCTCTCACACATCGATGTTTCTCTCCCATTCTTTCACCCTCCCTCCCCTTCTCTCTGAAAAGAAATAAAATCTTTTTAAAAATTAAAAAAAAAAACATTCTAACCCTATTTCTAAAAATAATGGTTATAATCTTTGAAATGTTCAATAATATCAAACTTTGAAATATACGTTATTCCCAGTTCAGTCACCCACAAGCCACTGTCCTTATACATTAGAGAAGCTCAGTATATCCTCTGCAATTTACTGCTACCTCAATATGGAAATATATGGACAATGGACAAGTACAGTAGTACATGTTGCTCCTATATGTAATGCCATTAGTTTCCCAATAGACGATTTTAACTTTTGTATTTAATAGCTTCATATGTTTTTGCAGGGGCAAGAGGTTTATAAAATGATGAGAAAAACTAAGTCTATTTAAAAAAAAGTTCACTGTTGATACCTATTACTAGAAAATAATGATTCCCCAGCCCTCCACTAGAAAAAGCTCTAATATATTATTTCCTATGTTAAGGTGAACAATCTTTCAGAAATGGCTTACCAATTATTCAATATTTTTATTGCACTGAGAACTGAGAAGGAAGAAGCCAACTGTTATCTTTTTTTTGCTTCTCCAACTGGCCTTCCCACAAAGCTACTCAAGTATGAAGGGCCCCAAGGTTACAAGCACAAGCACAGTTAGAAGTATTCCAGGTAAGGAGCCCCTAAGTCTTAGATGGAAAGTAATATGGAAAACAGAAAAGCTGCAGGTTACCAAACCAAACTATACAAAATAGACCATTTATTCAAAGTTCTGCAATATAAATATTATAAATACAAGTGAAAGCACCATATGGAATACACTGGTCATTTCAGTTGAAATAAACAAGTCAAATTTATATATTTTTTAAAAAGGAAAAATAAATAATGTCCATTTCTACAAATATAAAAGAAGGTATAGACTCCTATAGAGAATATTGTAAAACAAGTAGATTCATTTCACATTCTGTTCTAAAAATAAGAAGCAAAATGAACTGTAAAAGGTAGTGTTGCACTGAGGGGTCCCATAGCAAGAATCCATACATTTAGCTCAATCATCTCTTCCTTTATCATATGAATTTTCTTGTACAATGTAGTTGAATTCTTACCCCAATGTTCCCCGGCCCGACATGGGAGGACTTGGTGGTTTCTGAGTAGGAGGATTTGTTCTTGACAGAGTGCCAGTTCTTGCAGGCTGATTATTTCCATGCTAAAATGCACACAAAAAAAGAGCTTTTATTTTTATATCAAATTGTTCTCTTGGTGTTTTGACACCATGTATTATTGTGGGTTTTTTTTTAATATCAGAATGTGAAGTAAGGATTCCCAGACAGTTTTAACAACAGACTTTGGTTCTACATTTTAAAAGTAATGAAAACTCTTGTACTTGGCTTTTCTAATTTATTCTAATTTATGGCAAAATACAGGTGAGATTATTGGATTTTATGTATTACTTGATTGTTAAACATGTTCATGGAGATCAAATGTATCTGCATTCAAATACTATGTTTCCCAAAATTTTTGAAACGTGTGCATGAATATAAACTATAGATCTCAATGTCAACTAGCTAAAATATTCAACTGAAAAATCATCTTTTTCCTAGTAACAAAGTCATATGTAATGTCTGGGAAACCTCCTAACTGTAAGTCTATAAAAGCAAGGCAACTATCAAAAAATAAGCAAAGCAATAAATGTTAGCAAAATTAATATTCCTATACAAATGCAGATGTCAATATATCTTTGATATATTAACACATCCAAGCTACATGTAGCTGATTTGTACTGAGTTTGAGTATATTTAATCTACATAAATCCTATGGGGAAAAAGCAGACAGACATAGGAAGAGTTTCAAATTTTAGTGGCTCTGCAGCCTCTATCAATATAGAGGTAAAACTGTGGATCAAATGATAAGTAATATCTCTTACCTTGGCTTTTAGCCACTTTACGTTGGCAAAAAAAGGGGGGAAAAAGTAGAAATTAATTCTAAATAAGTTATGTCTAATAGGACAGGTTTATATTTACAGTTATTCAATTCATGATAATATGCTTTTACTTAGCCATTATTTCAAATATTTTGTAAAGAAAATGATATCCGTAATCAGTTGAGAAATACTTATGTGTATCATATTTTTCAAAGTAATATATTCATAAGGAAATGACCATTTATTTATGCCAATCTCATGCAGGCCCAATAATTTCTTAATTCTGTATTTTCCTATGGAACTAATCTGGCTGAATCACAGATGATAAACTTTGATTTTAAAACAAATACCGATAAAGCCTTCCCTTCAAATTAGGAATTAGAACAGGCAGAGTGGAAATGAGCAAGCAAAATCCAGTCTGAATCTACAACATGTTTAGTAACACGTCATCATGCAATTAAGGAAATGATTCTTTGAACAGTCAGAGGAAGTGACAGAAGATAAAAACTTGATGAAAGGGTGGAAATTACCCCAAAACATCAGAAAAGATTTTTCTTAAAAATTGTTAAGTGGAGGCTTTCAAGGTGGTAGCAGAGTAGGTGGATCTTATGCTCACCTCCTCCCAGGACCAAACTAGAAATACCACTAAATTAAAGAACGATCACCAGAAAAACCACCTAAGACTAGCTAAAGAGGAGTCTTATAACCAAGGATTTACAGAAGAAGCCACACAGAAACTGTATCTGCACTGCAGCTTGCACACCATGGTTGGGGTTGAGCCTCACTGTCATCCTAAGAATCAATCCCACCCATGAACAGACAAGAGCAATCAAGGCTCAATTAAACAGGAGACCCCAAATAACCCACACAAGGGACATTCCTACACCACCCAGCTTAGGACATTAAGGAGACTGCACCACTGAGTCCCACAGGATACCTACTACATAAAGACACCCCACAAAGATTGGGAATCATAGCAGATCTATCTAATACATAAAAACAAACATGAAGAGACAGCCAAAATAAGACAAAGAAAGAGCCCTCAAAGAAAGAACAGGTGAAATCTCAAGAAAAAGAGCTAAGTGAAATGGAGGCAAGCAATTTATCAGATAAGAATTTCAAAGTAAAAGTTATAAGGATGCTTAAGGGACTTAGTGAGAACTATAGTAGCATGAAAAATGACATAGAAAGAATGAAAAAAAACTGGAGGGGAATGAAGAATACCATATGTAACATCAAGAATACACTGGAAGGAATAAAAAGGAGGGTGGATGAAGCAGAGGATCGAATCAGTAACTTGGAAGACAAAGTAGGGAAAAAGACAAACACCCAATCAGAGCACCAAAAACAAAATATAAATTTTAATGAAGAAAGTTTAAGGGATTTTGGGAGAACATGAAGTGTATCAACATCCACATCACAGGGGTACCAGAAGGAAAACAAAGAAAGCAAGAAGTTGAGAACCTAACTGAGGAAATAATGACTGAAAACATCCCTAACCTGATGAAAAAAAAAAAATCACATGTGACCAGGAAGCATAGATACTCCCAAACAAGATTAACCCACAGAGGCCCACACAAAGACACATCATAATAAAAATGGCAAAAATTAAAGACAAAGAATCTTAAAAGCAGCTTCCTACAAGGGAGGTCCCATAAGACTGTCAGCTGATTTCTCAACAGAAACATGTCAGGCCAGAAGAGATTGGCATGAAAAACTCAAAGTGATGAAAAGAAAGGACCTACAACCAAGATTACTTTATCCCAGAAGGTTATTACCTAAAATTGAAAAAGAAATAAAGAGCTTCCCAGATAAGAAAAAGTTAAAGACACCTGTGAGAACAAACAGGTATTAAGAGAAAAGAAATGTTTAAATGGCTGCTTTAAGAAGTAAAAGAAGAAGAAAAACAATAACAAAACAGAAAAAACAAACAACAACAAAGAGGAATAGAGTTAAAAGAATAAAATGGCAATAAGCACATACCTATCAATAATCACTTTAAAGGTAAATGGCTAGAATATCTCTATCAAAAGACACAGGATAGATAGCGCTGGCCAGTGTTGTTGTTGGTTGGAGGGTCGCCCCATAAACGGAAAGGTCGTGGGCTCGATTCCAGGTCAGGGCGCATGCCTAGATTGCGGGTTCAGAACCCAGTCAGGACACATACGACTGATATATGTTTCTCTCTCACATCACTGTTTCTCTCTTACATCGATATTTCTCTCCTTCTCTGTCTCCCTCCTTTCTCCTCCCTGTAATATCAATAGCATGTCCTTGGATGAAAATTAAAAAAAGAAAAAGACATATAGTAGCTGAAGGGGAAAGAAAGCAAGACCCATGTACATACTGTCTACAAGAGACCAATCTCAGAAATACACACACAAACTAAAAGTAAAGGGATGGACAAAGGTATTCCATGAAAATGAAAATGAAGAAAAAAAAAAAGGTGTGGTACAAAGACTTTTATTTGACAAAACAGACTTTAAAAGAAAAGCTATGCTAAAGATGAAAAGGACGCTACATAATGATAAAGAGGACAATCCAGCAAGAGGACGTAACTCTGGTAAACATTTATGCGCCCTACATAGAAGTACCTAAATATGTAAAGTAAATCTTGACGGGCATAAATGGAAAGATTGACAGTTACAGTCATAGTAGGGGATTTTAACACCCCACTGATATCAATGGATAGGTCTACCAGGCAGAAAATCAACAAGAAAATGGTGGCCTTAAATGACAAACCAGATCAAATGGATTTAATTGATATCTTTTAAGAAATTCATCCCAAGGCAGCAGACTACATATTCTTTTCAAGTGCACATGGATCATGTTCTAGGTCAGACCACATGTTAGGACATAAGTAAGTCGCATTAAATGTAAGACTAAAATCGTATCAAGCCATCTCCTCTGACTATAATGGGATGAAATTAGAAATCAACCACAAGAAAAAAACTGGTACAAAGTCATAGGGGGTGAATAACATGTTACTAAACACTGGAGGGATTAACAATAAGATCAAGGAAGAAATCAAAAGTTACCTTGAAGCATGATAATGAGACATAACAACACAGAATCTAGGGAACTCAGCAAAAGAAGTCGTAATGAGGCAGAACAGTAAGGAGCAAGGTAAATTCCCGGGTGAGTAGAATGAGGATACTGAGACACGAAAATCAAACAAACATGTTCTCAAAATCACCTGGACTCGTATTGTGAAATCTTTCCTACCAAAGTAAAGAACCACACACTAAGGCTGGCCTGAGGCAGACCTGCTCTTAGCCAGTGCCTATCCAGTAACACTAAGAGGGAAACTCATAAGCATTACAGGCCTACCTCAAGAAAGAAGAAAAATTTCAAATAGTCTAAATTTACACTTAAAGGAACTGGTCTAAAAACAAAAAGAAAACAAGCCCAAAGTGAGTAGAAGAAAGGAAATAAAGATCAGAGCAGAAATAAACAAAATTAGAGTTAAAAAATACAATACGAAACAAATCAATGAACCCAAAAGCTGGTTCTTTGAAAAGATAAACAAGATTAATAAACATTTAACCAGAGTCATCAAGGGAAAAAAAAAACCACCCAAATAAATAAAAGAGAAGTAACAAGTGACACCAAAGAAATAAAAAGAACTGTGAGAGAATATAAGTATATGCTAACAAACTGGACTACCTGAAAAAAACAGATAAATTCCTACAAGCATACAATCTTCCAAAACTGAATCAGGAAGAATCAGGGAATCTGAATAGATAGATTATAACTAGCGTAACTGAAGCAGTAATCAAAAAATTCCCACCAAATAAAATTCCTGGACTGCACTGCTTCACAGGTGAATTTTACCAAACATGCAGAAAAGAACACCTCTCCTTCTCAAATTATTCCAAATATTTCAATTGAAGGAAAGCTCCCAACGTCATTTGATGAGGTCGGCATTATCCTAATTTCAAAACCAAAGACACAACAAAAAGAGAAAATTATAGGCCAATATCCCCAAAGAACTTAGGTGCTAAAATCCTCAAATATTAGCAAAGCAGGTCCAGCAATACATTAAAAAGATTATATACCATAATCAAGTGGGATTTATTCTGAGGATGCAATGTTGGTACAATATCCACAAACTAATAAACATGATCCATTACACAAACAAAATGAAAAACAAAAATCACATGATCATTATCAACAGATGATGAAAAAGCGTTTGATAAAATCCAGCACCCATTTATGACAAAAACTCTCAGCAAAATGGAGACAGAGGGAACATACCTCAATATAATAAAGGCCATATATGACAAACCCACAGCCAACATCATACTCGATGGGCAAAAATTAAAACTGTTTCCCTTAGGATCAGCAACAAGACAGGACTGTCCACTTTTACTACTCCTATTCAACTTAGTACTAAAATTTCTAGCCACAGCAATCATACAAGAAGAAATAAAAGGCATACAAACTGGAAAGGAGGAAGTAAAACTGTCATTATTTGCAGATGAAATGATAGTGTACAGAGAAAACCCTAAAGACTCCACCAAAAAACTCCAAGACCTACTAAATGAATTCAGCAAAGTAGAAGGATACAAAATCAATACTCAGAAAATGATGGCACTTTTATACACCCATAATGAACTATCAGAAAGACAGGCTAAGTAAACAATCCCATTTACTATTGCAACAAAAAAATAAGGTAACCAATTTATTTAACCATTCTGGTTTAAATTAAACCAAATTTAACCAAGAAGGTAAAAGACCTGTACTCAGAAAACTATAGAAACTGAAGAAATTGAGGTAAATACAAATAAGTGGAAGCATATGCTGTGGTCATGAACTGGAAGAACTAACTTCAAAAAAAATCTATACTACCCAAGGAAATCTATAGATTCAATGCAATCCCTGTTAAAATAGCAATGACATATTTCACAGATCTAGAATAAACATTCCAAAAACTTATATGGAACCAAATAAGACACCAAACAGGCTCAGCAATCTTGAGGAAGGAGGACAAAGTTGAAAGTATCACAATACATGATATCAAACTATACTACAAAGCCACTATAATCCAAACAGCCTGGTACTGGCATAAGAACAGGCATATTGATCAAGGGAACAGAACAAAGAACCCAGAAATTAATCTATACCCATATGGTCAAATAATACTTAACAAAGGAGGCAAGCGCGTACAACGGAGGAGACAGTCTTTTCAATAAATGGTGTTGGGAAAATTGGACAAGTAGATGCAAAAATATGAAACTAGACCACGAACTTATACCATATACAAAAATAAACTCGAAATGGATACAAGACTTAAATGTAAGTCACAAAACCATAAAATTCATTTAAGAAAACATAGTATGTAAAATCTCAGGCATCACTCATAGCAATATTTTTGCCAATTCGTCTCCTAGGACATGGGAAACAAAGGAAATAATACACGAATGGGACGACATTAAACTAAAAGCCTGTGCTCAATAAAAGAGAATGACAACAAAATAAAAAGGGAAACCACTGTATGGAATACATATTTGCCGATTATTCATCTGATTATAAAAAATATGCAACAATATGTTCATAGCAGCATTATTTACAATAGCCAAAATATGGTAACGGCCCAAGTACACAAGAGTAGATGAATGAATAAAAAAGCTGTAGTACATTTACACAATGAAATATTATGCAGCCATTTAAAAACAAAGAACTCTTACCTTTTGCAATAGCATGGATGGACCTGGAGATTATTATTATGCTAGGTGAAACAAGCCAGTCAGAGAAAGACAAATACCGTATGATCTCACTTACATGTGGAATCTAATGAACAATATAATCTTATGAACAAAATAGAAACAAAGACATGGATATATGGAACAGACTGATAGCTGGCAGAGGGGAAGAGTGCTGGGAGGGCCATGGGAGTACTGAATGAAAAAAGGTTAAAGGATTAGCCAAACAACATATATGCATAACCCACAGACACAGACAACAGCATGGTCATCGCCAGAAAGAAGCAGGGCTGGGGACTGGGTGGAGATGGGCAAAGGCTGGAGGATGGAAATAAGGACATCTATAATGGTGTCAACAATAAAAATAAAAATAAATAAATAACACATGATATGTAAGTTTAACACATCAGTGTACAAAATCTAGGACTAATGGATAATAAATTCACAAGTATGAGTATTCATTATTTGAACAATACTATAATATTTTTTAAAATGGTAAACCGTCACCCTGGCTGCTGTGGCTCAGTGAATTGAGTGCTAGCCTGCAAACCAAAGGGTCGCTGGTTCGATTCCCAGTCTAGGGCACATGCCTGGGTTGTGGGGCTGGGTCCTTGGTGGGGGGCGTGCAACAGGCAACCACAGGCTAAACTTTCTCTCCATCTCCTCCTCCCTCCCTTTCCATCTCTAAAAATAAATAAAATCTTTTAAAAAATGGTAAACTGCAAATATTAAAATAAAAATAACAGGTTGCTTCAAATTCAGAAAAAGACCTAACACCTCAGTATCTAAGAACAAAATCAATATGCACAGTAATAGCGTAGCCAGATTTTAACTATGGAATAAACAGAGTCCAGAAACCCTCTTGTTCATAACTTATGAATCCAAATCTGAGCAGGCCAACACTTGTAAGAAGTTATAGGTTTAGTTCTTAGTTTTCTTCTGAACCAGTTTAGCCAGAATTCAAAACTGAAGACAAGCTGCTTTGATCTTAAAGGCTACTCTATGAAACAGGGTTAGTCTATATATTTAAAAAATGTACATATGAAATAATATGAACATATGTGCATATATGAATAATATGAAATAACGTGTACAGTCCTGATGCATAACAAGTAGTACTATGCCACTTAAAAAAAGTCAGGTTGTAGAAACTAACTTAAATTTTTATGGTTTCAAGTTCTTCCCATAATATGTGCTATTCTAAATATATATCCACTATTTTTCAAGTGATGATAAAGACAATATTAAAGACATCATCCAAAAGAGGAATACACGAGTACTTTGCGCCTTACGTGTATTATTTCTAGAAACTGTCAGAACTTTGGTGTTCTTCAATTTTTGTTTAGAATGATATTGCCCATTTTTGTCTGGAATGCTACCTAGCCACATTTCACACCTGGATTTAGAAATTAAACTTGACTAACATTATTATTCTTGGAGATAAGATATACTATTCAATTAAGCCAGCAATGATCTTTTTAAAAAATCAGAAAGCTGGAGAAATAAAGCAGCAATGAGACTATTAGGGGCAAATAATTGTGTTTGCAGTTGTGTAACACACAAAATATGGACAAATACGCCACTTAACTTCTAAGATCACCCATCCTTCTACCCCAGTCAACAATACATTCTAAGGCTTCCGATCAAGATGGCGGCATAAGTAAATGTGGTACTGGAATCCTCGCACAACCACATCAAAATTACAACTACACTACAGAACAACCATCATTTAGAATCTCCTGAATAGAAGTCCTTCAAGTAAGAATATAAAACAGAGGCCACATACAAACTGGTAGGCAGAGCTGGGACACAGAACAGGCTGGTCCCACACCACATGTGGCAATTAAAAATCAGCAGAGATATTTTGGTTGCAGAGGTCCTGCCACAGGAGCAAGGGGTTGTAGCCCCATATAAGGCATCCAAGCCCAGGGTTCCAGTGCTAGGAAGAGAGGTCCCCATAACTTCTAGTTGTAAAAACCAATGGGGATTATAGCTAAGTGAGACAGAGCACTGCTTGTTACTGAAGCGCTCCTCTTAAAGCGTCCACACAGACTTACTCAAGCTCACTCCCTCTGAGCTCCAGCACTCAGGCAGCAGCTTGAAAGATACCAGGGGCACATAGGGAGGATCTGAACTGTCTGGCATCAGGGCAAGAGCTGAGGGGGCAGATCTCATCCAAACAGAAGTGGCAGCAGAGGTCATTGTTCCTTTTCTGAGCCCTCTCCCACACAGAACTGGCAGGTGGGTGCCATATCTGAGACTCCATCAGCCTGAGTAACACTGCCCTGGTGATGCTAATACCCCACCCTACCCAACTTGCAAGCCTACCCAAGCTGTTTCCAGTGGCTTTTCTATACGAACGGTCTGTCTTGGCTTATGATTAAGACTTGCCTAAAATCCCAAATTAAGCATCATCTGTCCTCAGCACGCTCCTCATCTCTTGCTAAGTGGCCCCAGGCCCAGTAGTAGTGGCAGCTGGCCTAGGTTCACAGACAAACCTCTCTTGGGCACCTCCAACACCAGCACAAGCAGCAGCCACCAGCAGACTGCTTTGTAGCTCACGCTGGGTGGCTCCGGGCAGAACACAGGCAGCCACTAACCTTGGCCTATATCTCCCAGAAGGCCCCAGAGCCAACATACCCTGTGGAGAGTTTCAGACCACATCAAAGCACCACCCAACTACCTCCTCAAGCAACACACTCAAGGGGCAGACTCAGTGGGCACCACTGAGCCCCAGTGAAGTAAGTGCTGCTCGGTGGTTTTGGCCCCTGAACACAGCTGACCCTCCATAGTGGTAGCAGCCAGTCCTGCAGCCAATCTACCTGAGATGTAAGAATCCCTCCCACTGACATGGCAACAGCAATCAAGGCTCTACTACAACAGGAGGGTATGGACAGCCCACACAAAAGGCACACCTAGAATGGCCAGCTAGGGTGAACAGGGAGGCTGTGCCACTGGACCTTACAGGACACGATGACATCAGGCCACTCTACCAAGACAGGGAGGTGTAGCAGCTCTACCTAATACATAGAAACAAACACAGGGAGGCTGCCAAAATGAGGAGACAAAGGAATATGTCCCAAATGAAAGAACAAAACAAAATTCCAGAAAAAGAACTGAACAAAATGGGGACAAGCAATCAATGTTTTACAGAGTTCAAAACACTGGTTGTAAGGATATTCAATGAACTTAGGGAAAGAGTAGATGAACTTAGAACTTCATCAGCATAAAAGAGGGTATGGAAACCATAAAAAAGAACCAGTCAGATATGAAGGATACACTAAGTGAAAAGAAAAAATTTACAGGGAATCAACAGAACAGACGAAGCCAAGGATCAAAACATTAATTTGCAATATAAAGAAGCAAAACGCACCCAATAAGAACAACAACAAAAAAGAATCCAAAAAAATGAGGCTTGTGTAAGGAATATCTGGGACAATTTCAAAAATACCAACATTCGCATCATGGGGGTGCCAGAAGGAGAAGAGAGAGAGCAAAAAATTAAAAACCCACTTGAAAAAATTACAGAAAACTTCCCTACCCTGGTGAAGGAAATACAACATACAAGTCCAGGAAGAGCAGAGTCCCAAATAAGATGAACCCAAAGAGACCCACACCAAGAAACATCCTAGTTAAAACATCAAGTTTAAAGACAGAGAACCTTAAAAGGAGGAGGAGAAAAACAGTAAGTTACCTACAAGGGAGCTCCCATAAGACTGCCAATCTGATTTCTGAACAGAAACTTTGCAGGCCTGAAAAGTACTAGCAAAAAGTATTCAAAGTGATAAAAAGCAAGGAATTGAATGACATATAAAGAGCTTCCCAGGCAAGGAAAAGCTAAAGAAGTTCGCCACTACCGAACCAGAATTACATGAAATGTCAAAAGGTCTTCTTTAAGAAGAAAAAGTATAAAAAATATGAACAATAAAATGGCAGTAAATACATATCTATCAACAACAGAATCTAAGAAACAAAATAAATGAACACGCAGGACAGAAACAGACTCACAGATACAGAGAACATTTTGATGGTTGCCCGGAAAATGTGAGGGAGGGTTGGGGGTGGATAGGTGAAAAAGGTGAAGGGGTCAATAACTACAAATTGATAGTTACAGAATAGTCATGAAGACAAAGTATAGCACAAGGAATACAGTCAATAATATTGTAATAACTAGGTATTGTGTCAGATAGGTATGAGATTTATCGGGTTATACAATGTTTAATCATTCGGGTATACACCTGAAACTGGTAAAATATGGTATGTCAACTGTAATTAAAAAGAAAAAAATACATTTTAAAAACAGCCTGAATAAACAATGTGAACGTACTTAACGCCACAGAACTGTACACTGAAATGCTTAAATGGTGAATTTAAGTGACTGTATTTTTACAACAATTTTTCGAACATTAAAAAAACTCTGAGTCTAATCTATCTACTTTACAAAGAGTAGACTGCCAAAATTCACATCTGTACACTTTCAGTATATCACGTTGTGTTTACGATACAGAGATCCGATCGGATCACAGGGGCGGGATGGGGGGGAGGGGCTGTAGGAGCAGTTTGTTGAGGCAATGGTAAACTATCTAGACTGTCTAGGACAGGGCTGGCTGCCTCTGGCTCTGGGGCTCTCTTCCTCGAGGATGCCACGGTGATCATACCGCAGCTGCCTGCCTTTCCCAAAGGATGGTATTTTGGAAAGGAACTCCAGGCGCACCCTAGGGTCAGGATGGCCTTGCAGAGGATGGCATCACTACTCCTCTTTGGGTGTTCTAGAGGGGACGACCTCTGAGGCAGAAGCCTGCTATTGTTCCAAAATTGTGTAGCTTTTGTATCTTATGTTGTTTTAGTTTGTAAACTAACCCTACAGAAATACGATAAAAAGTAACAGGTGGAATGATAGGAGAACCCAGGTGTTAGAGGTTAGCCTCAACTGATAGGTTTAAGTGATTAAAGCTGTGACTTGATAGGCTTAAGTGACTGCTTTTGAATAAAGACTCCTTTCCTTTATCACTAAATCTCTGCCTCTGGAATTTTTGCCTAGTGCGTGGCAGTTGGCAGCAGGATGCCAATTGCTGTTCCGGTAACAATTACACTTCCCATTTATACATAAATGATGAAATAATCAAATATTCTTACCTAAAATTTCATTGCAAAATGTGTTTTCATCTTATACTCTGTTAAGTACTACATACAATTATAAGTGGAGAGACAGTAAGAGGATATTCACTTCTAAGATGGTGACAAAATTTTTTTCATGAGTGTGTATTTCTTTGGCAGAAGAAAAATTCAGGATTAGGCAAAAGAGAAGCAGTGAGTAGAAGCAAGTGAATGAATGAGTGAGTATGTGAGCATGTGCACATATACATGTGTAAGGTATATACATCATTTTTAATCCAAAGGCACATAATCATACAAAAATAACTTCTCCAGACTCTCATAATCCAAATCCTACAGATCAATCTAGTCTAAAATAAATTAAATTTGAATTTAAGCTCTTACATAACCCTAGCCACAGCGTTGAGCAAAAATAAAAGAAACAAATAGCCTCCTCTATATTTGCTAAGTGTCCCAACTTTACATGTAACTTCTAAGCACGACAGCAAAGGGGAGAGTCTAATAGTCTCCGAGAAGGGCAGAATAAAGGTCTCTTGACAAGAACCATATATAATACAGAATGTAACAGAACCAGCAATAGGACCAGTCAAATCAAGCAGCTAAGAAAAGCTTCAAGATTCTAGCTGATTTCTAAAAATGATTACAATTATTCTGATGACCAGGAATAAAATAAAAAACTGGTCCTCTAAGAAAGGGACTGTTAAATTTCAGAGAAATAGTTTATCCTGACCAGAGTTGGCTAAAGAATTCAGGTCATTCCCAATGCTTCCATAAATACCAAAACAGTTGATAGGCCACAGGTATCTTTCAAGAGCAATTAATTCTTCCTTGCTAAGAAATGGACATAGGCAACAAATAATCTCCTTCCTAAAAGCTTGTTGGGGTGTGGGGTTTGGGGTATGGGGGAACTAGGGATGGTACACAGAAGAAAACTGCATAAATTTTATTTCATGTAGGTTGCTAGAATCACACAGATACACTAATACACATATTTAGGAATAAAAGTTTAAAGTATTTATATATTATTTTCTAAGCCAATTCTGAAAAGCATGTAAACTTTTTTATTTTTAAATATTTATTCAGCAGTGAAAGCAAGATGTGGTGTTCACAACACAGTATTATTAGTCTAGGATTCAAATGGTTCAATTACTGAATAATCATTTCAAGTTTTAATAGCTTCCTGAATGTAGCCTATTCAACACGTAAAATTCTGCCCCAAGTTTAGTATAATACATAACTAATATTACATAAATATTCTGAGAATTGTAATGCTTGCTACTAGCCAAGAAAATATATTAATTCTTGAAGAAAATTATCTTTATTAGCATTTTTGCTACCCAAAATATTTACTGGATAAATAAGTTATTTCAGGTTAATGTAATATAAAAATGCTTACCTTGACACCGTGGCCCACATCATCCAGAACTGTATAGTCAATAGGTTTCCGAATATACCTTACAGGTCGCTCCATATTTGCAGGTGCTATTATTTTGTGAGTTCTTGATGTATTCTTATTTGTTGTCAAAATACCAATCTCTCTTCGAGCCACTTTCTCTTTATGAATGTCCACCGTCTATATTTTAATATAAACAATGCAAGAAAATGTTATTGGGCATAGTGAATAATATGATATCCATATACATTGGATCAGATATAGATTGGACCATGTGACTATATCACATGTCTATTTTCCAGTGAATACTATATCTTTCCCTTCAAAATTAAGCAAATTAATATCCTCAAGGCTCGAAACAGGGAATATCTTAAAGGTAATTAAAAGCAGAAACTAAATTAATGGATTTGATTCCAAAGCAATTTTCCTTCCTAAAAATTTAGTGCTTGCGGGAAGGAAGGGGGTCATGCACTGAGTAGCTTACACTTTATGCAGTGAGAATGCAGACCAGAAAAAAAAAAATCAATAATTAGAACACAATGAGGTAAGTGCAATAGTGACACATGCACAGTTTATTAGAAATTAAAGGTGTTCAGAGCAAGGTATAAACTAAGCTGAGATGGGTTCACATAAAGGCTTTATAGAGTAGGTAGGTTTTTAAGAATGAATAGAAGTATAAGAGGCAAATATGGTAATTATTCAAGGAAGAAAGAACTGCATGTTGCAGACAGCAGTGTAAGAGAAAAGATAAGAGCAGAGGTGACAGCCTATCTAATACTAGCCTTTATGGCTTAAAAAATTTTTTTTTAATTTATCTGATAACATTTAAGAACTGGACAGTAGTTAGCAAAAAAGATGTAATTACACAACTGCTGAACAATTTCAACTTTGCCCTAATAGTAATGGGGGACCAATAACAAATTTAAATTGAGTGACAGAATCAGATCTGCATTTTAAAAGATCCCTCTGGCAGAGGTGTTAAGGATAAAGAGAACAAGACTACAAGGCAGTAAGACCAGTGAGGCAATTATGTTAGTCTAGGTGTAAAAGAGCAAGGATGTGAACTGAATTGAAGAAAGGGGGTGAAGGATAGTGTCAGAAAAAAAACAAAGTTTAATATTAATGCTCGGTTAAGATTGTATTTCACCAGAATTTTAAAAACCGATTGGGAAAGAACGTGTAATCAAAAATGTTTTCCCAACTCCAAAACAAGATACAGAGACAACTTTTCTTGGGTGTTTAGCATTTTTGCACATCTTGCAAAAGAAGACAGTTGATTCCCTTTGCTCTGGATATTTCTATATAAACAGCCCAGAAGATACAATGTCTCCTTAGAAAGAAAAATGCAGGTTTATTTCCTGTCCGGTATAATAAAGATGTTATTACTCCCCCCAGAGCAAAGGGAAGGAAGGTTTATTGCCCCATTATAAAAGATCTTGGTCCCCTAAGCTGGGAGTTCCTTTCTTTTCATATACCCAATTCAGAGTGCAGCATCACTCAGCTCTCTCTGCAGAATTCTATAAAATTGGGTCTGGTTAACTGGCACAAATGCTGACACTCTCACTACTGCTATTGCCACAAATAATGAAGTCCTTTGTGCAATCCAAGAGTCTCGTGTGTTCTAACAGTATCCATGACATTGTGGCAGGTTAACTGGTGAGCTTGCAGGAAGGGTGAAATCTCAAACCCTTCACAATTTTTGACAGTTTTGACAATGAGGATGGAATCTGACAGAGAGAAAGCTTTTTAGAAATAGAATGAAAGGCTAGCTGACGAAAATTGAGAGATGTCCAAGGGAACTGTAAGTCAACATGTTGGCCAAATTGTATGGTCAACCAAGCAATGAATGGTCCTTCACTTTATCACGTGTTAATGAGGCTAAAGTGAGGAGGTAATTTCAGGCTAAGGACCAGTAAGTAGGTTCAAAGACAGCAGACTGAATAATGCCCCACTTACTGTCAAGTCTCTACCAAGCTGATAATTGGCCTCAGCAGGACTGCCTGTGAGCAACTAGTACTATGGTTTGCCTGGTGGAGGGACAGCAGAGCACATAAGGTTCTTTCCCCTGCAGAGAACTGTGTCTACATGGGCTGTGAAAGGAGGAAAACAGCAACCACTGTGATCAGATTCAGAAGAATCTTTAGAACTTGGGTTAGTTTGTTTGGGAGATTTGAGGCAGGGCACATAGGGTTTGTTAAAGAAAGGCAACAGCTGCCTGTCTTACTGCTCAGGTCCTCCTGCAGTCTACCTTGTCAACGTTCAATCCACTGACTAAGTAAACGGCGTCAGCATTTTCTGGCAGTGTGCCTTGTCTGCTGTGGCCCCTTCACAGAAATTTCCAAGACAAACTCCCTGTACTGAATTGGGTTGAAAATGACGATGCAGGTGATTCACTGAAGAATGAGAAACTCACCCAAAGAAATCTAGATGAAGTCTTGCTATCACCCCTGCCACCCTTAGAAAACTTCCCTAAATCCTTATGTTGAAATCAAGTAAGAATTTAAGAGATGTTATTTGACAATGAAGCAGCCAACAGCCCAACTTAGGTAGATTCCTAAAAATAACGATACCACTGCATATCAAACCCAAGTCAGCCAAAATGTACAAACCCATGGCCACATCGGAAAGCAATGGTGGCTGTAGATGTTGACTAAAGATGTCCCCAAACAAAAATGGATGATGTCAGTAATGATGACTTTGTTGTAGAAAACAGGACTTTGGGTGAACCAAAACAACACGGGTTTATTTGGCTGATCAGCACTGGGCTACAGTATCACTCAACATGAAAGTCAATGCACCTTGTTTACTGGTGCAGGACAGCTTTCTCCCAACACCTCCCTACATTCTAACATCAGCTGCTTTTAAGAGAAAGATGAATAGGGGTTTGGTCAAGCTCTCCCAGTCTCCAAGGGGAATAAAGGACCAAACAAACCTGGGTATATTTGATCACTCTGGGGAGGGAGGGACTTAATATTTCATAGCTCTGTAAGATACCCATCTCTGGGTATTTATCAGAAAAAAAGAAAACACTAATTCAAAAAGGTATATATGCATGCCTCCATGTTCACTGCAGCACTATTTACAACAGCCAAGATATGGAAACAATCTAAATGTCCATCAATGAATGAACGGATGAAGAAACACACACAATGGAATACTATTCAGCCATTAAAAAAAAAATCTTGCCATGTATAACACCACATACAGACCTTGAGGGCATTATGCTAAGTGAAGTAAGTCAGACAGAGAGACAAATACTGTGTGATATCACTTATATGTGGAATCTAAAAAACAAACAAATAATAAGAACAAAAATAAGTTCATAAATACAGAGGACAGGCTGATGGTTGCCAGAAGGGAGGGGTTGGTCAAAATGGGTTAAGGGAGTCAAAAGGCACAAACTTCCAGTTATAAAATAAGTAAGTCATGAAGATGTAATGTAACAACATGGCAACTATTATTTAATAATACTGTATTGCATATTTGAAAGTTGCTAAGAGGGTAAAATTTAAGAGTTCTCATCCCAAGAAATTTTATAATTATGTAAGGAACAGGTGTTAAGTAGACTTATTGTGGTGATCACTTCACAATATATACAAATATTGAATCATTATGCTGTACACCTGAAACTAGCACATGTTATATGTCTATTGTTATACCTCTATTTAAAAAAAAAGAAAATATCTACTTTAATCTGAATTTACTATCATCACTCAGCCTGGTTATTGCAATAGCAGTCTAACTGATTCATCTGCATCCATTCTAGCCTCTTTCAATCTGTTCACCATTGTGTAACCATGGTGATCTTTAGAAAAATAGCTCAAAGATATATGCACCCCTATGTTCACTGCAGCATTATTCACAGTGGCCAAGACATGGAAAACACTGAAGTGTCCTTCGACAGATGATTAGATAAATAAGATGTGGTATACACATACAATGGAATACTACTCAGGCATAAAAGATGAAATACCGCCATTTGCAACAACATGGATGAACCTTGAGAATATCATGCTAAGGGAAGTTAGATCAGAAAGAAAAATTTAAGAACCATATGATTTCACTCTTACGTGTGATATAAAACTGAAAGCAACAAATGAACAAATAAGAAAACAAATAAACAAAAACTCATAGACACAGAAAACAGTATGGTGGTTTCCACAGGATAGTGGTGGGTAAAGGGGGTCAAATATATAATGATGAAAAAAGATTTGACTTTGGGTTGTGGGCACACAATGCAAGAAACAGATGAAGTATCATGGAATTATACACTTGAAACCTATATAATCTTATTAACTGATCCTACCCCAATAAAATTTTTTTTTTAAACAATAAACTTGATAAAACAAAATGAAAAAAATTTAAAGATATCTCACCTGCTTAAATTCTATTAAAAGAACATCCGACATGGTGCCTAGTCTTCATGGGAAAAGCAAACTCAAAATGGCTCAAGCTTATTCCACATTTTTCTCATACGTCAACTGTGTCCACGGTTATCCTTAAAAATCATCTTTTTTCACCCTTTCTACTTCCCTCACATATTGCAGAACTCTCTCAAATTACATGAAAATTTTTCGCTGAGTCTACTCCCTCTCCAGCCTCCCAATTAGGAATCACGAAAGTCCAAATCACAATCCAACCGGCAATGCACAGCCCTCCATATGGCAGAGTGAGTGAGTAAGCAGGTAGGAGGAGGGGAACAAGCTAGGAGCATTTGTGTAACAACGGTATGCATGTGTTCATCATGACAAAGTTCACTTTCAGGAAGATAATTCCTTCACATACTTTAATTCTCTTCCTTTCACACTTTTTTCTTCATCTTTACATTGCAAAAGAAGCAGTTTAATATTAAAAAAATTAGTTTTCAATTCTAATGTACTCGAGATAAAATTTAAGAGTTACCAGTGAGAGGGCCTAGAAGGTGATCACCCTGTAGCAACCCCTGGACCTATGAACCACAGCTGAAAACCACTCGTTAAACACACACACACACACACACACACACACACACACACACACACACACACAGTTATCAGAAAACCTAGGTGCCTGAACTTACTATTTGTGAAATTTTATACAAGCTTTTAAACTAAAATTCCATTTTGCTTTTATAAAATGGGGATAGGATACTATTAGAACCTATAATATTGCCTGACACAAAAGTACAAGAAAATTAATCAAGTCTGGATATAATTTCAAACTATCCAGTCTCCAAACAACAATTAAGATAAAATTTTTCTCAGTGTTAAAACAAAAACATGGACATATCACACTGTGCATCAGAAATATAGTGAATTTCACCCTGACTGGTGTGGTTCAGTTGGTTGGGTATCTTCCCAGAGTGAAAGGTCACCAGTTAGATTCCCAGTCAGGGCACATGCCTAGGTTGCACGTTCAGTCCCAGAAGAGGGGTGTAAAAGAGACAGCCCATTGATGTTTCTTTCCTTCTCTTTCACCCCCTCCTTTCCCTTTCTCTAAAAAACAAATACAGTTTAAAAACAATGAAACAACACTTTAAAAAAAGAAAGAAACATAATCAATATTGCCCTGGCCACGTGGCTCAGCTAGCTAGAGCGTCATTCTGTAATGGGATAGGTCAAACCTAAGATCTCTGGAAAGCAGGGAACCCCCAAATCCAGCAACGAGGCTACTCCCCCTCTTGCCAAGAAAGACAAACTGGAAGGGAGAGCTGCCAGGGCTTCAAATTAAAAGCACCCTGACTTCTCCAAGGCAGGAAGGAGCCAACAGGGCAGAAGGCACAGTGCTTAAGGCACACTGCATAACAAAGGCAGCTATCAACTGTAAATGAGCCAGTATGTGTTACCCCACAATCAGGCAGCGTGCCTTCCTAGCCGGGAGGGGTTGCAGGAGGAGACTTTGCCTCTTACTTGGCAGGAGGTGGGGTAAAGGTAAATATGGCCAACAACATCCTTCACTGGTTGGAAAGCTGGACACGCCCACTGGCTTCTGGTGTGCATGGGATTCTGGGAGAAGGGACTTTTAAAACAGGAGTCGGGGAGAAGCTCACTCTCTTGGCTCTTGGTCACAGGACACTCTGGGTCTCTGGCCCTTGCTCCGCACATGGGTGGGAGTACCCATGGGTCCGGCAGATGCCAGGCCCACCAGAGAATTAGGCCCCCATGATTGGAAGCCTGCTCTTGGAGGTAGGGTCCCCTGTTGGGTCACATGCCTCACCGGGCTCCGGCCTCTGCAACACTATGATCCAGTGCAGCATGGCACAAGGGTCCTGGACTGCCACATGGAGAATGATAGCAGTACACCCCAGATCCTGAGAGAGAGAGGGCTGCTGCAAGAAGATGGCAACTCTGAAACCCAAGAGTGCACATTCCAGTGAAGGCCGGCTTAAGCTCCCAAAGGACAGATAAAAAACTGGAAACTTGTGGGCGTGGCTTTGGCTTTTAATCTTTTGAAGAGCAAGAGAAGTTCTGGGTCTTATGGGAGAGAAGGGCTCAGAGTATAAATACTCTCAGCCCCCACAAAAGTGGAACACTGTTAATAAAAACCTGTTTCCTTTAACACAAATCTTCAGGTCATGTATCACAGCAACAAGCAGCTCAACTCCATTCTGCACGGTAACAATCTCATACACCAAAAGTTTGCAAATCCCTGGCCTTGGCACATACAGAGATTGAGGGTTCGATCCCCGGTCAGGGCACATACAGGACGCAACCAATTGATGTTGCTCTCTCATACTGATGCATGTGTGTCTGTCTTCCCACCCCCATCTCCCACTCTACAAAAATCAGTAAACATATCCTTGGGTGAGGATATTTTAAAAAAAAGAAATATAATAAATGTTGAACCTGGAAGATATTAAGATAGGTGAAGTAAGCGAGACACAGAAATAAAAAAAAGTTGCATGATCTCACTTATACTTGGAATTTAAAGAAACAGAACACACAGAAGGAGAGTAAAAGATGTTACCAAGGGTGGCGAGGTGTGGGACACGGAAAATCTAAAAAAGTTTGAACACACTGTGGTAGAGTAGAATTTGGTTACCACAATCGGGGGTGGGACAAATAGAAAGATACTGGGCAAAGGCTACAAAACTGCAGTTAAGTCTAGAGATCTAATGTACAGCATGGTGACCAGTTAATACTATATTGAATACAGCAAATTTGCTAGGAAAGTAAATTTCAGGTGGTCTCATCACTAGAAAAAAAGGAAACTATGTAAGAAGGTACGTTAATTAACGTGACTTGTAGTTATTTCACCGTGTAATGTATATCAAATCACAATGCTGTACACATGAAATATATAAAATTTTTACTTAAAATAAAATTTAAAAAAGAAAAACAATAAATGTGGATTATGTTTAAATCTCCAGTTTTGCCACTAGCAATAATAGCATTTTGGACAACTCCTCAAAACCAATCTAATAAGCATTAAGGTTCTAGAAGCTTGAAACTCAGTAATTCCGAAGTAAATATGCCATAAAGGCTTTAAAATTCACTTGAAAGAAGAAGGGAGATCTTACAGATGTGGATATCAGTAGGACCAACTAACAAAAAGACAGAAAACCAAGGACAAAATCTAATAAATGAAGATCACGCTTGATGATTCAGCAGTACCTGAAGGAAAGTGATAAAGTAAAAAAAGAATGTACATGAGATAAATTTGGAAGTATGGGTAGAATTAACATGTTTAGGGGGATCACCTTTTACACATGAGTGTATTCCTTAAGACCTTATACATAATTCAAAGATCACAAAATCCAAGAACTATGTTTAATATAGGACAGTATTTCTGCTGTTTAGTGCCTAAACATGAAATGACAATGAAATACGGAGTTTAACAACTTTTTTGTCCAGTTTTGAAATTATGCAATATTCATAATTTTTTTAATTTGAAGAAAGTATTCATAGTTTTAAAATAATTTTTTGGTTTTTATTAATATTTTGCATTGCAATCAGCACATAAAATTAAATTGTACTGCATGGGCTGGTAGCAAAGACATAACTGCAGTAGTCTAATACAGGATGAATAACGCCTTTGAATTTGGGTAATAGAAGAGGCAGAACCCAGAACTAATATAACAAACCTAAAAAACTGTTTTAACAGATTCAATATGACAAGTACAAATAATATAAAGAGTTGTGAGAAAGAATAACAACAATAGGAAACATAAGATAATCAAAAATAAAATCATAAACTCTATCCCCATCCAATTATAAATAAAGGAAGAAATAAGGAAACAATGAAATTGGAGTTTGAAAGATTAACCTGAAAAAAAGTAATTATGTGGCCTTCAAAGCCAGGTACATCACACCCCCACCTACTCATGACCATACATCTCTCTCATTGCCCCACTCCCATCCAATATAGTACTGATGTCATATCTTCCCAAAATGATCTACAATGCTTCCCAATAAACATTTCAACAGGGTTTTTCATAGTTTCAAAATATACATGGACAGGCAAAGGGGAAAGAATGGCCTAGACACAGATGAAAAGAAATTAGAAAGGGGGTGGGGGTCTTGTCCACTGACATTTATTATAAAGCCACAGTAAGAAAGACAGTAGGGTTCTTACACAGAATTACATAAATGGACCAATTCAACAGGAGAGAGAACGCAAACAAACTTGATATCTTACAATGATGGCCCAGTGGGAAAGAGAACATTACTCAAAAAGGGTGACTAGTTTGCCATCCTGAAAATGGATCCCTACCTAACACCATAGGGGAAAAAAACAATTGCAGAACCATTAAATAGAAATGAAAACAAGTGACATGTTTATAACTTAAATATTACATATTAATGAGAATAAGTGAACTACTATGAATGAACTATATAGGAAATATAGATAAATCTTACATAATGCTGAATGAAAAAAAAGCAAGTCATGCTAGACTATATTTAGCATGAATCTAAATTTATTTAACCCAAATACAAACAAGATTAAACAACAATTATTTAGGGATACATATATATGTGATGAACTTTTTAAAAGGGGAAGGAAATAAACACTCCCCTAGGGGTACAGAATTGATCATTTTCAATAGTTAACTCTGTGGTGCATTCACAGATGTTTGTTTCATTATTACAAATTTTGTGCCACGCACTGTATGTATTCTTTTGAATGTATTAAATACAAGATAATTTTTCAAAGGTCTTTAATTGCACACAAAGTACAAACAGAGCACAGAGAAAAAATAATTAATCTTCCTGAAGCAACATCAAAAGACTCCAACCAAAAAGAAACCTCATTTTAGCCAGCCATATTTGGCATGCCACAAAGAAGAAAGGAAGAAAGGGGGCAGAGAAAAATTCAAGCAAAGGGAATAGCATAAACAGAGTCACAGAGGCATGAACATACAACACCTGCTCAGAGATTAGAGAAAATTTAAAATAGCATGAATGAAAATACATTGAACTCTTAAGAGTTATTAAAGAAAGGCAAAGGAAACTGAAAAACCAAATCTCAAAATTTCTTTTTAAGGACCAAGTAGTCCTTTATGATACTAGATTAGGAATTGAATAGACAAGATAAATTTTGTGAAAAGCAAAGGTTTTGAAGAAATGATTAAAATATTCCAAGTGATTCTATTTAGAAAAACATTTTTTAAACAAACATTAAAATATAAAGTTAAATTTCATACATATACAAGATTTTGAAGTTGTCTTTTAAGATACTATTTAAAACTTTTGTACAGAAGTGTTATGTTAATTATCTTTCCCTTACGACTTTGAACAAAAAAGAAAACATTCTCCTTTTAAGGATCCTCCAAAAAAATCCTATTATCAGGAGGCAGAAAGGCAGGCAAGAAGTGTAACATAGCAAAACTACTTAATAATGCACATATTTTCTATAACATCAGATCGGAGGGCTGACTAACCTCACATCTACCTCTGCCAGTACAGAGAGGTATATAGGTTTCAAGAAAAGAACCTTATATATAAGTTAAAAAGCACAATAACATTTGCTGAAAGAATAACTACAGAATAAAAATCAAAATGCTCTGCCCTAAATAGAAAAAGGAGAAGAGTATGAAATGGGTAGAAAAAGTGTAAGAGTCCTGAGACAAGCCAAACAGAGAAAGCCTTCAGCCAAGAAAGAGACAATCTTTGTCTGTTACTGCTTATTTGGACCAGGCTCTGGAAATGGCCCTATGCCCAAAATTCTGAGTTACAGAGCTTTGTTCAATAAGCTTGAAACAAGGTCCCAATCAACTGTGAAGTCAACTTGATTCAGAATGACCTATATACACACTATAAAATAGTTCTATTTAGAAAAGATGAGCTTCAAAATAAGACTCTGGTGGAAAACATAATATAAAACACTTGCATCAGAATTATTCTGAACTATTTAATCCTGGGAAAAACTAGATCTGTCACTAATACTTCGGCCCATGCCCAATTTTTTTAGTACCACCCAATGACATTTTTCTGTCTCCTTCTGCTTAAGAATATAAGACACACTTGTATTAATTGTACTATAAAACAATGTTAAAACGTAAAAGGATGAAGAATTTGTACATTGTAAGAAGTGAGTTATTCAGAAATCAACAAATAAAAATTTTAATTAAGTTATCATAAAAGTCTTCACTATCTTCAGATAACGGTCAGACAATGAAAACACTTGACTGGATGAAAGTTGAAAAAGCACCATGCGCAACAGTTTAGTGGTAAACATTGAAAAATATAGCATGTGGAATTCTATGATACTGAAATTTAAAACTGGTCTGGTAATTGCCAGAGATATGGTGCCTTGGATAATTCTCTATTTACTTAGGAGAGCTTGAAAAGTACTGGACAGTTCAGAGAAATACATGGGATATGTCGATCAAAGCACTCTGTAGAGTTCTTGCAAATCTTTACAAGCTGCTCTTGTCAACATTCCAACTCTCGAATTTCTTGGTTCAGAATAACTGTAACATGCTGAGGTTGGCTCTGACATTTACTATAGATGCCGTGCTGAGTCAGGTCATCACACAATGTAAGGTAGTAAAATACTGTGAAATAGTGCCTTTCCACCCTTCAGGTGCACTTCAAGAGGAGCTAGTGGCTTTCTGGATCCTCGGTAATTCATGGTACCAACTGAAGACATCAATACCATTAAGTCTGAAGACTCTTGCCACGAATGAAAGGATTTTCTTGGTGATATAGTAAGTGGCATTTAATCTCAGAGTCAAGTCCTGCAGGACTTCTAGTGGGTGCCTTACCAGCTGGATAAGTGGTGCTCCAGGGGGCTCATATATTATTACATATGGCACTCGCTCCCCAACTTGAGGCTCAGAGCACTGGTCATAAGCAAACATTTTCCTTGTTAAGTTCAAGAGCTGGCATACAAGCTCCAGGTGTGGAATTTGCTCCAATATGTGTAATATTTTATAAATCCATCTGAGTAGATCACACTTACTTCCTTGTGGAAGGAGCATTGAAAACCTCTTTTTTTACTTCCTTGTGGAAGGAGCAATGCTCCTTGTAGAGGAGCATTGATTGACTTGAGAGAGAGAAACATCGATTTGTTGTTCCATTTATTTATGCAATTATTTGTTGCTTCTTGTATGTGCCCTGACCAGGGATTGAACCCACAGCCTTGGCATAGTGGGACAATGCTCTAACCTACTGAGCTATCTGGACAGGGTTTGAAAACCTCTTTTTAAAAAGCCCTTTGTGTGTTTTCCTTGAGGTGTCTCTATCAAGACATGTTAGAGATATCTATTCAGTGTATAATTTTGACTAAGAAATATTTTGTAAATATACTTTTTTACTTTCCAAACAACTGAGTAAAATGTGCAATGAATTTTATACAAATGATTTTCAAGTTGTTTGGTATATTTCCTCAAGGTTTTGTTCGACTCAGAGCAGAGTTACTCTGATCAAACTATGCAATCAGCAGTATCCTACGTAGCATTTTGAAATATTATTTTCTAAAAACCACTGTCTTGCTTAGCTGTTAGTGGGCATTGTGAGGAGCTGTAAAGACACTTTTGTTACAAACCTAAAGACCTGCTCCAGGGCTTTAAAAAAAATTTATTCCATTTTTGCTTGTTTTGTACAGACATTTCTATTGCTTCTAAATATACTTAAAATGCCCTGGCCAGTATGGCAGTTGGGAGTGTCATCTGGTAAACTGGAAGGTCGTGGGTTAGATCTCTGGTCAGAGCACATGCCTACGTTGTTGGTTCAGTCCCCAGCTGGGGCACATACAAGAGACAACCAATAGATGTTTCTCTCTGGCATCAAGGTTTCTCTCCCTCTCTCTCCTCCTATCCCCTCTCCCTAAAAATCAATAAGCATGTCCTTGGGTGAGGATTTTATAAAGAAAAAAATAAATAAATGCTTAAAATATTTTCTTTCCTTATGCACTGTACATTAATCTTATTTGCCATCACCTTGAACACAAAATGTATATTTAAAATATGTAGATAACAGTATAAAATGAAAAAGGAATTATGTGATCACTGTATTGTTTTTTCAACTGAAAATCATTTTGTTTTAAATAATGGAAACCATATTAAAATTGAATAAAATATGAAATATGAAAAAAAAGAATGTAAGACACACTACAGAACACTCTACATGGTAACTATACATTGATCTCAAAAAAAATTTTGTCCTTAATTTAATGATAACCATTTTTTATCCAAACTAGGTTCTACGATAAATATAAACTTTTAAGAGAACGTAAGATTCCAATTTATCTTCTAAGTATCAGGTCATGAATTTGTACTTATTCCCCAACCTACTCCTCCTTTCCAAGAATTAACTTTGGCTTTAATATTTCATGAGTGTCTCTCCCTTTCTAAAAAGATAATAATGTATTTAAAAGTCAGTCGAAATGTCAAGCAGTATACTCTAATGATTAAGAGCACAGGCTCAGGAACCAGACCGCAGAGATTTAAAAGACTACCATTTGCTAGCTATGTGACCTTGGGCAAGTTACTTAACCATTCTATGCCCTCATTTTTCTTACCATACAGATGAGATTTTAAAACAAAAAATATCAAACTCACATCGTTATTACAAAAATTAAATAAGTTAATATATATAAAGATTTTTAACAGTGCCTTGTATACAGAAAATATAGTAGCTTTTATTTTATTATTTTATTATATTATTCTCTGTTCCCCAGTCTATATTCAAGTGTTTAAGTCTGAGTTTATTAGATGATAATAAACTAGTTAAAGCTTAGAGCCAATAATAAACACAACTCATATAACCAATCTCAAATTAAGAATTATTACTTAGTTCATTTAAGATGTCATAGTTATATTAAAATGAAATAAGGAGTGCAAATCAATATGGTCAGAAAAAAGAATCAGGTCCAACACTTGGAAAGAATTTGGACTGTACTCAATAGTAGCCCTTTCTGAACTTCATTTCTTTCACATTTACCATAGGAGTATTTTTTGGTCCTATAATCCTTCTTACAAGTAATGACCACATTTGGGGATATTAACTAACCAGAATAGAAGCTAGAACCCCAAACAATTACAGACTGCCAGGCAATTTATCCTGAAATAAAATACAGGGGGTGGGGGGTGGGGGGTACAAAATAGGTGAAGGGGATTAAGCGTTACAAACTTTCAGTTATAAAATAAATAAATCACGGAGATGTACAGCACAGGGAACATAATTAAGAAACCTGCAGTAACTTCATATGGTGACATATTATTACTAGAACTACAGCGATGATCATTTTGTAAGGGATATAAATGTCAAATCACTATACTGTACACCTGAAGCTAATACAGAATTGTAAACTGTACTTCAATAAAATATTTCAAAGTAAAGCAAACAAATAACCCTTTCTGAGAGGTTCAGAATTTGGAAGTGACAAAAGTGAGAAAAAGAGTCAATATCTAAGTGAAATACGGTCTGACACCCACTAAGATGGCATAAATAAATAAATAAATAAATAAATAAATAAATAAATGTATGTGTTTTTGAGGCTCTGGAGAAACTAAAACCCTCAGAGGTTGCTTGTGGAAATGCAAAATGGTACAGTTGCTTTAGAATACAATGGGCAGTTCCTTCAATGGTTAAACACAGAGCTACCACGTGATCCTAAGTATATAACTGAAAATATATGTCCACACAGAAACCTGTACACAAATGTTCATAGCATCATTATTCATAATAGCTAAAAAATGAAAACAATCCAAATGTCTATTAACTGATACATGGATAAGTAAAATGTGACATATCCGTAAAAAGGTCTAGGAATAAAGGTGTAAGTACTGCTGCATGCTAAATCATGAACAAACCCTGAAAACATGCTAAGTGACAGAACCCATCACAAAGGACGACACATTGCATTAATATGAAATATCCAGAACTGACAAATCTATAGAGGCAAAAAGTCGATGACTAGTTGCTTAGGGCAGGGTGGAGAAAGGATGTAAGGACTGAGGATTAAGAGCAAAGGCATATAGGCTGTTTCTTTCTTGGGTAATGATAATGTTTTAAAATTGTTTACGGTGGCAGATGCGTAACTGTGAATATACAAAAAGCCACTGAATTGTATACTTTAAGTCGGTGAATTATATGGTATGTGAACTTATCCCAATAAAACTGCTTTTTTTTAAAAGTGAGGATCAAAGCTAAAAGTCAGAGAATTATTCTCTATATACTAAACAGTGACGTTCCCTCCCAGTCCTCCCACTCACCATGTCCTCAGAATGCCAGCATTCCTTCATAAATGCAGTTCTCATGAAAGAAATCAGAACATTCTTCAGTGAAGAAATAGAACGGCACAAGAAAGACTCCTACCTATTAAAAATTTGGAATCACTAGATTATTTGAGGCAACAATTCATAACAGGGGGAGAGGCCACCTAAAACAAAATAGAAATTAAAAACCTAAAAAAAGAAATTTGTAGACTAGAGGAATACTTTTTTAAAAACTTATATACAGAAGAATGAAAAATTAACCATCAACAAATAAGAATTCAGCTTCTGAAAAGAAAGTAGAAACAGGAAAACTTAGTAAGTCTTCCAAAGAAATAGAAGCTAACAAGGTAAACAGCACTAAAATATTAATACAAAAGGTCTAATATCTGAATAAAACATCTAGAAAAAAAGAATAGAGAATATAGTGGAAAAGAAATTATCAAACAAATAACACTAAATGCCAAAAATATAGTAGTACAACTCCAGATTGAAAGGGCCAAACAATGTACTTTTAAAAGACCAGTAACAAGTTATATCACTGTGAAATTTCAAAATACTGCAGCTAAAGAAAACTCCAAAGGTCTCCAGAAACAAAAAGACAAGTTGCACACAAAAGATCAAGTATCACAGACATACATCAGACATCTCGATGACAATACTGGAAACCAGAAGAAATAACTATTGCCTTTAAAGGTCTGAGGAAAAATAATTTTAGTCTAAAATTAAGGGCAGTACAGCACGCTGATAACAAGCAGATTCTAAACCAGACTGCCTGATTCAAATAACGTCGTTTAATAGTGGTATGATCCTGACAAGTCACAAAACCTCTTGGTGGATTAGTTTCTTCATCTGTAAGAAAAGGTTATTCTGAGGATGAATTAATTCATTGGTGTTCACATGTGTGAAAAGCCTAATACACAGTACTCACTATGTAACTGCCCTATAGAGCAAGACTCTATAGTTATAGAAAGGGGTGATACAGAACTTGGCTTTTCACAATAATCCTTTAGGAAGTATCTGACTGGCTTTTAACCACATTCACATATTAAAGGGAGGAAGGAAATTATGAAATGATGCTCAATGATAACATCTAGGTACAGAATAATAGCTACATGCCTTTAGCTCAAATAAGACAGACAGAAAAACAGAAAATAAAAATTTTAATTGAAAGAAAACCACCTGACCAGACAGTCAAGAAGGGAGGTAAGATGTGGTAAGAGGCTCTTGGTCTGGATGAGTAGCCAAACCAGGGTAAACCAAACAGGCTGGGTCAGGTTACAGAAAAAAGAAGTTTCTGGTAAGAGTAAAAGAGTGTTCAAATAAAGAAAAAGATTTTAATCATAGTTAACTGACAAGATTTTTCAAATATGAGATTTCTTGAGGTTTGTTTCTTAATTGAAGCTGAATTAAAAGCATTTTAGAAAACTTCCAGTCAAGATGGAGGTGTAGGTAAACACAGCTCACCTCCTCTCACAACCAAATCAAAATTACAACTAAACTATAGAACTACCACCACTAAGAACCATCAGAAATTGAATTCAATGGAAGTCCAACATCTATGAAATTAAGGAAACCACATCCATGCAAACTGGTAGGAGGGGTGAAGATGCAAAATGAGCCAGTTCCACACCCATGTGTGGTGGTTAAAATTTCAGGAGGCATATCTCAAGAGCAAGGGGTTCCAAACACACACCAGGTCCGCCAGCCCTGTGTTCCAGTGCCAGGTAGGTAAGCCTTCATAACCTCTGGCTACAAAAACCAGCAGGCATTAAGTCAGTGGAGGAAACTGCTGGATTCCCAAGCCATTCCTCTTAAAAGGACCAGCACACAAACTTAGACTCACTCTCTCTGAGCTCCAGCACTAGGGTAGCAGCTAGAAAGGCACCAGTGGCACACAGGGAGGAACTGAAGTGTCTGGCATCAGGGCTAGAGGTGCAAGATAGCTTTCTTCCAGGCAAAATGGTGTGCAGAAGCCATTGTTCCTTTTCTGAACCCTCCCCCAACAGAGCCAGCAGGCGGGTGCCATATCTGAGACTCCATCAACCTGACAGGAACTGTTTGCCCTGCCCTGGTGATTTCCCTGAGGCTCTACCCCAACCAACTTACAGGCCTACCCAAGCTGTTAGCAGTGGCTTTTCCATATGAATGGCTTTCCTTGGCTCATGCTTCACATCTTCCCAAATCCTCTCAAACAGGTAACAGATGACCTCAGCAAGCCCCCAGGCCCCAAACCACTTGCTAAGTGACCCCAGGCCCAGCACTTGCTGCAGCCAGCCCAGGTTCACAGTTTGGTTCGTCTGGGAACCTCCAAGCCCAGCACAAGTAGCAGCCATCTGCAGACTGCTTAGTAGCTCATGCTGGGTGGCCCTGGGAAGAACACAGGTTGGGTCTGACTTGGGAAACCCCAGAGGCTGTGCAAGCAGTGGACAGCTACATATCACATCAGAGCACCCCACTCTGTCTTGCACAGCTGATCCTCCACAGAGGGCAGAGTCTGGTGGTCAGTGGTCACAGCCAATCCTTTCAGCTGACTGGCCTGGGTAAATTCCTCCCATTCACCTGCCAAAAGCATCAAGGCACAACTACAAAAGGAGGGTGTGTACACAGCCTTCACAGAGGGTACACCTTGAGTACCCAGCTTGGGGGATGAGGAGGCTGTGCCACTAGACCCTACACGATACCTACTACATTAGTCCATGCTACCAAAACTGGGAGTTGCAGCAGCTCTACCTTATACACAGAAACAAACACAGGGTGGCTGCCAAAATGAGGAGTCAAAGAAACATGACCCAAGTGAAAGAAGAAAACAAAACTCCAGAAAAAGAACTAAACAAAATGGAGATAAGCAATCCATCAGATGCAGAGTTCAAAACACTGGTTGTGAGGAAGCTCAAGGACTTCAGTGAGGACCTCAAGAACATAAAAAAGATTCAGTCAGAAATGAAGGATTCACTAATTTTTAAAAAAGAACAATTAGGGAATCAACAAGAAAGTGGATGAACCCAAGAATCAAATCACTGATTCGGAACATAAGGAAGCAAAAAACAACCAACCAGAACAACAAGAAGAAAAATAATTTAAAAAAAAAAGAAAATGATAGTGTAAGGAGCCTCCAGGACAACTTCAAGAGGTTGAATATTCGCATAATAGGGGTGCCAGAAGAACAGAAAAAGCAAGAAATAGGAAATCTGATTTAAAATATAATGAAAGAAACTTCCCTAATTTGGTGAAGGAAACAGTCATACAAATCCAGGGGGCACAGAGAGTCCCAAACAAGATGGGTGCCAAGAGGCCCACAAGTCACATCATAATTAAAATGCCAAAGGTTAAAGATAAAGAGAGAATCTTAAGAGCAGCAAGAGAAAAGAAATTAGTTACCTACAGGGGAGTTCCCATAAGACTGTCGGCTGATTTCTCAAAAGAAACTTTGCAGGCTAGAAGGGATTGGGAAGACATGAAAAGCAGGGACCTACAGCCAAAATTGCTCTATCCAGCAAAGCTATCATCTGGAATTGAAAAGCAGATAAAGAGCTTCCCATACAAGAAAAAAACTAAAGCAGTTCATCATCACCCAAAGAATTATTATATAAAATGTTAAAGGGACTTATTTCAGAAAAAGCAGCAGCTCACAACTATGAACAATAAAATGGCAATAAATGCATATCTATCAATAATTGAATCGAAAAAATGAACTATTCAAACAAGAAGAACAGAGACAGAATCATGGATATGGACAGCATTTTGATGGTCACCAGATGGGAGCGAGGTTTGAAGGAGTGGATTAAGTGGTGAAGGGGTTAAGGAGTACACACTGGTAGTTACAGATAAACCATGGGCATGTAAAGTACAGAACAGGAAATGGAGTAGCCAAAGAAATTATATGCATGAACCAGGGACATGAATGAAGGTGTGGGGATTGTCTGAGACAGTGGGCGGTGTTGGGTGAAGAAGGGCAAAGGGGGAAAACTGGGACAACTGTAATAGCATAATCAATAAAATATAATGTAATAAATATATTAAATAAAAGCATTTTAAATTAAAGATAATAGAAAAAAGTATCAGAGTTTGTCTTATTAAAACTCACTAACACTCTGCTAATGTAAGGAATGTCAAGTGGGGCAATATGGTAGATTAGATAACCTGAAAACTGTCCCACTGCAAACTACCTAAACATGGTTGGTAGATTGTGACAGTACCTTTTTAAAACTTATAGTCCAATATTAAATAAAATACAGAAAATTAAGGGAGAGTAGGAAGAAGATAAAACTAAAACCCAGAGCACAAAACATAAAACAAAACATAAAAGAAGCTACTCTCTAGAGTACCAAATGGAAACAAAATATAAGACCTCAACTTGCTGAAGGTAGGAAGGTAGAACTCACATGTAGGTGATTAAGGATCTTGAGATGGAAGGATTATCTGAGATTACTGAGGTGGGCTCATGTAATCGTAAAGGTCTTTATAAGAGAAAGAAGGCAGCAGTTAGTGCTGATCAGAGTGATGTCATTTCTGGTTTGGGGATGGAGAAAGAGGCCACCAGCTAAAAAATGCAGGTGGCCTCTAGAACACAGTGCTGCCTACATCTTAATTTCGGCTCAAGGAAACTAATTTCAGACTTCTGACCTTCAGAACCATAAGCTAATAAAGTTGTGGATTTTCCAGCCACTATATTTGTAGTAATTTGTTATAGTACATACACACACACACACACACACATAGGGGGAGAAGCAGCACTTATCCTAGAAAGTATAACATGTTCCCATGAAGTTTTCAGGTTCGAAACTCTAAACAGTCCTGGATTGATGGTTATCCCTAGTATAATACACCTGGCAGAACAAAGCTGTCGGGGAATATATTGATACCATCAGTTTATCTTATCAATGGTTTTCTCTTTAGGCTGCACAGAGATGTCAAGATGAGATCTTAAGAGGCGCTCACAATCAAAATTTAAAAACACATAAGAAAACAATTCACCATAAGCAAGATGCAGCATACATACACATGCACACACACACAATAAGGCCTCCAGAGAATGTTAATTCAAAACAAAGTTAATTCAGAAGAAAGTAAGAAAGAAAATAAATAAAATAGATGGCAAAAGGTACAATATACTGGTGGTTCATTTGAATCCAAATATACCAATAACCACATTAACTGTAAATGCAATAACTATCTCAATTAAAGGAAATATAAGTTTTTTTAACCCAGTTATTCCTAGAAGAGACAAATCTTTAAAAACAGAAAAAAGTTGAAAGTAAAAAAATGGAAAAGATATATTCTATACATTAATATGTAGTATATATAATGCTGTATTTTATTTTAAATACTTTTAAATGAATTTAAATACTCAATGAAGGTTTTATAATTTACACTTTGTTCTTCAAAAGAACAAACCAAAAGCATTAAAGAAGCTACTTACATGCCAAGCTTCGGATTGGGGGGGTGAAGGGGGACAGTTATAGAAAAAAATGAACTCATGCAACGGAACATAAAACTGCAGGTGGCTGGAAAGGAAACCGACTAAAATGGGGAAAAATATAAAAATAGGCTTCAAACAGTGATTCTGACTTCCTTCATTTGGATTTTCAAATTAGTTCACATAAAACTGAGAGCTAAAAATGTATACAATTTGTTTTTAACCAAGCAGATTATTTTAGAAATAAGACCTACCATAATTATACTTATGCCATATGAGTTCTCAAATACCACTTGTAATCTAAACCAAAGAATTTTTAAATCATTAATGATCTGAGTAACAAAATATAGCAAATAACTTACTTCTGATCAGTTGAAATAAAAATTCCTATGACAGTAAATTTTGTTGGTCTCTTACAAAATATTTTTAGGGATGTTGTGCCTTGAGGTACATGCCAGGTTCTTTACAGATTTCTTCTGTCTTTATTTAGAGGTTACTATGAATTTACAACACACAAAACTAAAAACACTTAGAAAAACACTTAAAATGTAAACAACAGACCAGGATCTTTAAAAAATGAAGACAATGGGAGTGGTTTTTAAATAGGAATCTATTACTGCCTCCAAAGTCATCTTTATCACCAAATCAGAAGGAAACATTAAACACACCAATATTGACAGGCATTCCACAAAATAACTGGCCTATAATTTGCAAGACAGTCAAGGTCGGGTAAAGTCAGGGAAAGGCTGAGAACCTGCTGCTGACTGAAGAAAAGATAAGGAGACATAACTAACTGCCTCTGCACTGAATCCTTTTCCTATATAACACTTGGAACAACTGTCAAATTTAAACAAAATTTGAGGATTAGATGGTACTAATGTACAGATGATAATTACCTGATTTTTTTTTTTTTAATTCTCAGCTGAGGACATCTTTTCATTGCTTTGCAGAGGTGTCCAACCCACCACCCATGGGTCACATGTGGCCCAGCATGGCTATGAATGTGGCCCAATATAAAATCATAAATTTACTTAACACCTTTTTTTCTTTTTTTGCTCATCAGTTTTCACTAGAGTTTGTGTATTTAATTGTGTGGCCCAAGACAACAATTCTTCAGTGTAGCCCAGAGATGCCAAAAGGTTGGACACCCCTGCTAGAGAGAAAGGGGAATGGGTAGGGGGCGGGGCAGGTGTCAGTGAGGGAGGGAGGGAGAGGGAGAAGGAGGGTGGAAGGGAGGGAGAAGGAGGGTGGAAGGGAGGGAGGGAGGGAGGGAGGAAGGAAGGAAGGAAGGAAGGAAGGAAGGAAGGAAGGAAGGAAGGAAGGAACGAACGAACGAACGAACGAACGAACGAACGAACGAACGAACGAACAGGGAGACAGAATCAGACGGAGAGGGAGAAAAAGTTGCAAAGAGACAGAGAGAAGTATCAATGTGAGGGAAACATGGATCAGTCACCTTCCTGTATGCACCCTGAACAGGGGTCGAACCCGCAATGTGGACATGTGCCCTACTGGGAACTGAACCCACAACCCTTGGTTATGGGATAACATTCCAACCATCTGAGCCACATCAGCCAGGACTAATTGCCTGATTTTGATGACTATGTTATAGTTATGAAACAGAATGTACTTGTGTCTAGGAAGTACACATCTAGCTCAGTGGATTGAGCTCTGGCCTGTGAACCAAAGGGTTGCTGGTTCGAATCCCCAGTCAGCACACATGCCTGGGCTGCGGGCCAGGTCCCCAGCAGGGGGTGTGCCAGAGGCAACCACACATTGATGTTTCTCTCCCTCTTTCCCTCCCTTCCTCTCTGTCTAAAAATAAAATAAATAGAAAGTACACACCGAAGTATTCATGGATAATGAGGCACTGTAACAGCAACTTATCCTCAGACACTTCAAACAAAAAGTTCTGTGTCCTAAACTTGCAACTTTTCTGTAATTTTAAAATTGTTCACCCCCAAAATGTTTTAAGTCATCTTTATTACTTAGCCATAAACATAAGAATAGGGCTTATTTTTAGTTCACTGATTCAGAGATATTTAGTAATCGATGTTCTAGGGAAGAACACAACTGAATAAAATTTCTCTAAAAAGTGGATATACAGACTTTTTTCATGAACTTAAATTAAAAAGGAATGGCCCCATTCAAAATAAATAGTGACAAATTCAAATGGTCCTAAATTCTCTAAATTGCACTCCTCTAAAGAGCTTCTTGACCTTTCCACTCTAACGTTCTTCCCTCTTATATGCTGAATAAATGGATGTGTGCATGCTAGGCACTGGGAATATAGCAACGATCACAACAGACCCCTATGGAAGGCAGATACTGAATAATAGGACAAATAACTATATAAGTCTAATAATAAATGCTATGAAGCAAAAGTATAGGATGCTATAAAAAACAGTTAATAGAGAACCCTAATAATATGTGTACAGATATGAGGTAGGACAAAAGGGGGCATCGGGGGAAAACCACCCTTAAATATAATTTATGGTTAAGACCTCAAAGATGAATGGAATAGGTGAACATGTCTATAAGAATATATATCAGGCCCTGGTTGGGGTGGCTCAGTGGATTCAGTGCCAGTCCGGGAACCAAAGGGTCGGTGGTTCAATTCCCAGTCAGGGCACATGCCTGGGCTGTGGGCCAGGTCCCCAGTTGGCGGAGTACAAAGAGGCAAGCACACGCTGATGCTTCTCAGCCTCTCTTTAAAAAAAAAAGAATACATGCCAGGGCACTGCCATGGCAGAGAGCATTTATTAATTCCTGGAATTTAAAGGTCCAAGAAGGTTAACAGTTAAGGGATGTGACTAAAAATAAAGGTAGACACCAGGCTTCTAAAGAGCCTTAAATGCCATTAAAAGACTTTCAGATTTTTTTCTTTGCAGTCACTGATTTGCAAACCTTTTTTTGTTGTTCAACCCTAATTTCAAGTCAACTCTTACATGGAATCTCAATATAAATTATGAAGAAAAGCAACACTGTCTCACCGAAAGTGGAAGAAGGGTGCTTTAAAACTTCAACTGAGCCTCCTATTTACTTACACAAGGGGAAAAGCAAAAACAGACAGCTACTGAATATAGAGAGCAATTTCAGAAATAATATATGGAAGTCATTATTAGTCAGGTTTCTAAGCAGAAACTGATAAAATATTTGAATTAGAGTAATTCAAACAGCATTTATATAAAAGGAGTGAAACCCAAAGGAATAGTGAGGGATATGGGAACACAGTGAAAGGTACAGGAACTACTGTTAGCAGCAGGGGCAGTACATCTTCAAATCCAAAGTGAAGTGGGGCAGGAGAGACTATGGGAATTTGGAAGAGAAAGTCACATAGAGAAGGCCACCTTGAAGGGAGTAGTAACTTGTCTTGGGACATAGACGATCAAAGGGAAAAAGCCAGGGAAATAAATATTCTTAGCTTACCTTCCTCACTGCTTTCGATCTGCCTATGTTCCACACTGGCTGCAGTCAATCTGAAGCCAGGAGTCAGAGATGCCCACTGATATAATCCATAGAGGTTAGCCTCCCAGAGCAAAGGCCGGGGCCGGGGGTCAGGGAGAGAGAGTAGATCAGGAAGATCAAAGAGAAGTTACCTGTCATGTAGCAGTATGCACAGAAGTACTAGGAAAGATCAAATCTGACCTTCTGGGACCAAGGAAAAGGTTTTCCTGAGCAGGGACAATTAAGCTGAAGCCTAAAGAATGAGTAGAAGTTACCCAGGCAGAGGAAATCAGGGCAGACAGGCATTCTAAGCAAGGCGATCAGCCACTGCAAAGGTACCCTCCTAAAACAGTAAGTGAATCAGGATGTTTGAAGCACAGAGTATGAAGCAAGAAAGAGAAGGGAATGAAGCTAAAGAGGCGAGGGTGAGATCATGCTTGCATCAAAACCATGCTAATAATCTAGCCTTTATCCTGAAGGCAAACTTGAAGGTTGATATATCACCTGATAGAGGTGAGTGTGACTTTTTAATAAAAGTAATGGACACAGAGTTCTGCTGTTGTTGTTGTTTTTAATGTGTTAAAAGTCAATTCTCTTATTTCTTGACTGAATAACTCTTGCCTGGTCATTTCACAAAAACTGGGAGTATGGAGAAGAATATAAACACTTGTAATACATAATTACAAGTTCTAACCATGTCAGCCTTTAAAAAAAAATTCTCCATATTCAGACTTTTTCAGGGAACACGCAGGCAAGGATAACTGTTATTGACCACATTAAGTCATCTATTTAGGATTCTAACCAAATTACTGGTAATTCAAAATTTACACTAGGGTATATTCACTCTTCTTTGAAATGGAGAGTTTCCTCAAAACAACATTGACACTTCTGTCCTATTTGCAAAGGATTACAGATTTTCAAAAGTACTTCAATGGTAATTCAAAGATTAAGGGGGATATGGGATACACAAAACAGGTGAGGTTCCTGTGTCATTAGATTTACCTCTAATAGGAGGAGCAGGCACTAAGTAAGTAAACATACAAATAAACATAATTATAAATTTGTTATATGCTACAAATATAAGCAAGAAGGATGAGGTGAAAAAGAAATGTACTCTAAGATTTAGAATGAAAACATCATTGCTATTCTTTGCAAAAGCAACATCCATAGAGTAGAAGAGACAAAGTCAAATCACAGTAGACTGAGGAGGTAAACATATGCTTGAGGAAGAAGACGTCATGAGATGAGAGAGATTCAGCAACTTGGGTTGTGAACTGTCAAGAGAGAAAAAATAATATCTCAAAGGGTATGGTAAAGAAAGCTTTTAAGATGGAAAAAACAAATATGCCTACACGTCAACTAGAAGAGGGAGGGCAAGAGATACTGAATATAAGAAAAAGAATAGATGACAGATATGATAACTAATAATGCCAACATCTTATTTTCAGGTGTTAGGCAAAAGAGTTCATGAGCAATTCTTTATTTTAGCGCTAAGATTAGCACTAACGTTCAAATTTTGCACCTGAGAAAACTAAACTCAAAGAAGTTAGGTAATGTGAACAAACACATGGTGGCAGAACTAGGATTCAAACACAGGTCTTTGAGTCCAAAGCACACCATACTGTACTGCCTTATCCAGTCAACAAATATTTGTCAAGCCTCTTCTTAAGTATCAGTTTCTATGCTTAGAGGATACAGAGATGAATTAAACAAGCTCTTTACCTTTGAAGAATGAGGAAGGGGAGATAGACATACCTTAAGTCATTGATAAAAGTAGGAACAAGTTAGATGGCAGAGCACACAGAGCCAGTAATTCTACCTTGAGCTAATCAGTGAGGATGACAGATGGTCCTTGTGTTAACCAGAACAAAGACAAGACAAAATTAACTCCAAGACAAATAGATCTGGAAAAGCAAAGAGGCACATATTTACATACTATGTTTGGAACATGTCAAGAAGTTGGGACACTCAGATACAGAGACAGAAAAGAAAAGGTCATGTGAGGACCCAAGCAGAGACTGGAGAGATGCAGCCACAAGCCAAGAAACACCTGGAGCCACGAGAAGCTGGAAGAGGCAAGGAAGGATCATTTTCTAGAGCCTTTAGAGGGGGTATGGCCCCTCTGACACCTTAATTTTGAACCCCTGGCCTCCAGAACGGTGAGAAAATAAATTTCTACTGTTTTAAGCCACAAAAGAAGTAGGAGGAGGAGGAGAAGGGGCAGGGGCAGGGAGGGAGGATAGGAAGGGGAGGAGGAAGGGAGGGGAGAGGGAGAGCGGGGAGGAAGAGGATGGGGAAGGAGGGGTTTGGGGAGGAGGAGGAAGGAGGAGGAAGAAGAAAGAAGAAGAAGGAAGAAGAAAAAAGGAAGAAGGAGGAAGAAGTTGGGCATGGTAGGAATGCAATGAGAGTTGGAAGAAATCAGATCAAAGAGCCTTTTATGACACACTAAGGAATCTGAGATTTAAACTACAGCAAGTGGAAAAACCACTTCCAGGCTTTGAAACAAGATTAGGCTACCTTGAAGACTCAGAAACCAATCAGGAGGTTCAAGTTATAGCATGATGAATGGCTTACAGACAACCAAAGAACATATGATCTGAAAATGTCTCCCAAACTAGCAATTTATAACCAAGTTATAAGAAGAGTTCCAGAGTCCTTTCTGAAAAAGGTAGTCCTTACTCTGAGATAAGAACTATTCCTCGTTATACTGTTAATTCAGACAGAATCAAAACTGATTTAGCCCAAACTTTGTGACCAACAGGATGAAGTTTGGAAGTTTGCTTCCTCAACAACACAATAGGCTATGTGAGACAAAATGTGGGCTTGGGCAATTCTTTTCTCCAAAAAGCATACAGAACAGAGGCAGGATAGCCTGCTTTCACCGTGAAAACAAAGAAGAGAGGCTCCAATTTCCAAAAAATACTCTTTCCCTTGCTTTAGGGCTTTATCATGTCAGCCAGCCATCAGACGATGGTTTAAAAAGACTGGTAATTTTTCTTCTAAGCATGTTGCTCTGATTCAGGAGCTATATATTTCCAACACCAAGCAGATATCAGAGGCAGAGAAAAAGCAAAAGGAGATGGTCTACTCCCCCTAAGACAACACATGTTATCATTCAACCTCATCAGTGAAACCAAACCAAAGGGAAAAGAATAGTAATTTAGAACTTCAGATTTATTTTTCCAAACTAACCTCCAGGTACATTCCCCATTCCAAACATTACACCCTACACCCTAGTCATCCTGAACGAGCCAGCCATATCTTTGTCCAATGCCATTACCTCAGACTTGAATGCATTTCACTCCACATTAACATATTAAATGCACAGGCATCCTTCAAATCCCAACTTTAATGTCACTCCTTCAATGTCACCCAAACTATATGCTCACAGGACTTTTTACTGTTTAAAGTGTTTATTAAATACATCTAAGTATTTTATTTAATAGTATACACACCAACCTGTCCCAAATGAAATTTTTTACAAACACTGAATGATTAGTCTATGGCAGGTTTAGGGTTGGATTATAGAATTTTAAAAAATTGAATAATACAATCGGCTGCCTTCCAAAAGCTTCCCAACAGCAATGAAAACACAATGCTACACAGTTAATGTAGCATTTGGTAAGTGTTTTACAATGCTAGGAAAATGCAGATAATGTCGATTAAACTAAATGCCGTAAAACTAGCTAATTCAATCCTCACTTCCGCCCTCCAACTCCAACCCCAAGATTATCTTCTTGCTCTGCAGAAGCTAAAAAGCTAAAAACAACATTGCCCAATTGTCCTTACAGATAGGTTCCTAGATACAATTTCAGATTTGTCAATGAAATATACTTTCATGGGATATGAAAATTGGAAGTGAGGTGAAGATCACTTGCTACCGCTTTACTTTAGTTCCTGTTGGCAAGCGAGCTGAGAAATGAGATTTATTTTTTCAAAGTGGTGCTCCAGTGTCCATTGTCTAATTCTTTAGTTGTTGGGAGGCAACTGCAAGGGAGGCAACTGCAATGCATGCAACAGCTGGACCCCAAGTACCAATGCCCAGTCATCTGCTGCGTGAGTGGCAAGGGGCAGCTGAGGCAGCAGCAACGGTGACAGAGGCTTTTTAAACCTTGATTTAAAAGCCCTGAATCAGGTTCTTAAACTCAATAATTCCAATGACATCATCAGAAGTTAGAGCTTCCCTAATGGGTCAGTTCTTAAGAGTTCTAGGGTTTATTCATGGAAACCAAATTTCTACTTAAAATATCTAGATTGGTTTCTGTTTCCTTGCTCTTGATTCACACATTAACTAAACAGGTAATGCTCTACAGGGGAAGAAACCAAAAAGGAAAAATGAGTAGTACTAGTGTAAGAGACTAGCAAACAGGTAAGTGTAGGTTAGACCTTAGCATACATGAGAAAAAATACTTAATGAAACTAGAACCAATGATTTGACATATGCTTTAACCTTCAGAATTGATCAAATAAAGAAACAGTTATGTGTCCAATATGTGTATTGCCTAACAGTTGATCTCTACGGATTGCCTTTTATCTTGAGTTTTGATCAAGTTTTCCCATTTCTGCATAGGTCTAGTAATTATACTGTACATGTATGATACTCTCCAGAAACTCAATCCTATTGCACTCCTCTAAAAAGTGTTGACAGTAAACTTAGCTGGACTTAAACTCAACTGTCTCCTCGAAGATGGGCAGCAAGTGAAATCTGTCAGTTCGTTTAGCCTTAGCTAGGTTGCTTGCAGTTTATTCCACACATGCATAGTACAGGGTTAGCCCGTGATATCAGTTAACTTTTACTACAAAACTGGGAGTTATTTCTCTTCGGGTCTCTTTTTCCTTTCATTTTCTAGATGTTGTGGTCACCATGAGCTGTATCCTTTGGTTTATCAAGCACTATAGCACTTTTCTATCTGAGCTTTAGTTGCCTAGCATGGAGTCAACTGGCTATGAAAAGAGCAAACCCACCAGGGCTGTTTCCTTTTTCCAAACCTAGACTAACAACTACTCCCCTGAGCTTCTGCCTATTGCTGGCTCTCGAGGTAGTTTTTGTCTTTCATATTTTGTTCAGGGAAGGTTGGTTTGCTAGGAAATACCATACCACTACCAAAGGAAAAATGCTTAGTTCGTTTACTCTGGAACAGAAACTAAATACAAAGCTTTGCCCCTACTCTTATAAGCTTAAAAAAATAATAATAATTTTTCTGGTCCTCTAAGGCTGATGGTCTAATTCTCTTTCATTCTTTATTCATTCAGAGGTGGGATGGTATATATACATGTGTTCAAAAGAGGGAGGCTGGGATATGGAACAGCTTGGGTTATTGTAACTGTGAATTTCACAGATTAGTAAATGAAGAGGGAGGATGGGGAGGGAAAGAGGAGGGGCGATGAGGGAGGGAGGGGAGGGGGAGGGGAGAGAGGGAGAGATAGGGAGAGGAATGGGAGACAGGGAAAAAATGTCAGCAAATCAACCTCCAGAAAAATTATCTTTAAAAAGCCAAGTTACTTACTATAAGTAGTTGGAGAAGTTGGTGTCAAATCCCAAGAATATTTTTTTATTTTTTTGAAATGAATGTTTGTATAACGCCACATAAAGGGTTCGCAAACTTATTCTGGACAGAACCAGACAGTAAATATTTTAGGCTTTGCAGGTCATATGGTCTCTGTCATAACTAAACTATATCACTGTAGTGGTGAAAGTAGCAAAAGCAACTATGTAAACAAAGGAACACTGCTATAGTCCAATAAAACTTTATTTGCAAAAATGGTTGGGGAGGACATGGATTTAGCCCTCACAAATCATAGTTAACTGCGCTAGATTATTATTCAAGTAAACATAAAATAAGTCATCTGGTAGCATGGGCATACCAATAACTAAAAGCCTCAGAGACAAGATTAATACATTTCTGAAAAACTGTACGTATATATACATATGTTTTAATGATACAAATCATGTTAACTGATATGTATTTTAATGACTCAAAATCATGTTAGTAGCTAATATATATTTTTAACGATACAACTCATATGTTAGTTAATAAATATATGCATACTTTAAAAATGGGAAGAAAAGAAAATAAGAGTGAACCAAAGCTATACAAGAAATCTTTATTGTACTTCAGAGTATTTTTATCTAACATCAGAATTTTCGGATGTTTGAACATTAATTCAAAAATTCCCTCAGCTAACATGAAGGCACCAGGCACTGTGCTATGTGCTATGAGTCCTGGTACTATGAGTCCCTAGCATTTGAAACAAATGTTTATCCATACAGTAAAAGAACTTTATTTCATAGTTACAAGATAGTAACAAGACATGGTTTAGTGCTGAGGTAAGATTTAGTACCTCAATTCCCCAAATAAACATTTATATGCTCTATGGTATGTAGTTACATTTTTTTTAAAAATCTGTATTTCATATTAGTACACCTCTACTATAGTTTGTTCCTCTACAACTTATCTTTTTAATAACTATAATTAAAGCAAGAAGGCTTCATTAATCTAAATTAACCAAAGGTGTTCTCCATCCAAAATGGAGGTAAGGAAATTGGCCCTAAATCATTTGATTTGGGGGCCTTCACATTTACAATAATAATAGAGGAGAGCCCACAACTATTTAGGCCAGATATCAGTCTTAAAAAATAGCAAAGTTGAAAAAAGAAAATAGCAAAGTTGAAGGTAAGAAATACTATTCGGTAATAGGATTTTGGCAGGAATCTTAAGAGATTTTTTCACCTTTTCCCCATGATATTAAGAATATTATACAAAGAGGGTATGGGGCAATAAACAGTGATGGAAGAAGACTTAGGATGGAAAACACAAAATACAATATACAGATGATGTATTATAGAACAGTACAACTGAAACCTATACATTTTTATTAACCAGTGTCACCCTAATAAATTCAACAAAAAACTATTATACAATTTTATAATATCCTTTCGAATACAATTTTAATCCACATCATGAAGAAGACAAGAATCAATCTGTACTGAAGATTTACACAAATATAAAGAAAGATATACAACAGTTAGAACTGATCTGTTACAGCACATATATTAGTTTCCTAATGCTGCTGTTAACAAAATTCAAACTTTGTGGCCTCAAACAATAAAAAATTACAGTTCTGGAGGCCAGAAGACCAAACTGGGCCTTACGTGACTAAATAAAGATAGCAAAAGGGCCACACTCCCTTACAAGGTTTCAGGGGAGAATCTATTTCCTCGAATCACTCTTCCTACTTCTGGTGGCTACTGGTATTCTTTGGCTTGTCACCACATCATTCTAATCTATTTTCTCACTGTCATTATATTTTCTACTTTTCTATTAAAATCCTCTTCCGCCTGTCTCTTCTAAGGACATCTGTAATTACATTTACAGCATGCTTGAATAATCCAGGATAAAATCTCCCCATCTCAAGATCTGTAACTTACATCTTCAAAGTCCCTTTTGCCGTTTATTATAAAGTAACATTCACATTTCCAGAGATTAGGAACTGAATATCTTTGGAGATCTTTACTCAGCCTAGCACCATATGGTTCATCTTAAAAATATTAAATGCAAAAATAAATCCACTAGAATACTGAATAGGGCAGTTAATATATTTTTCTCATGGTAAATCAGCCAATTAAGGAGTGCGACAAAATGCTCCTAGCCACTGCGTACTAACGCAACAAACCATGCTTTCTCATTTTGAAAGACATTCAACAACATGCATTGTACCTTTCTGCCATTTCTTCAGGTTCTCATGAACAGCTTCTATCCACTGCAGCTGACAAAAAGTATAAAAGTGATAGTTCTGAAGATGGCATACCAGTAATAGATTAGTTTGCTAGGGCTACACAGTATTAAGTGCATTACATTAAGTTTTTGTTTGACAAAGTATCTATTTCAAAGACACCCATGTCAAATACATATATTGCCAGCTGTAATACACAGCTACTAGCAAAACAACTAGATAAGGAATCAGGCCACCCACACCCATGAAGTTTCTTTTAGAAATCCCTAGGTAACCTAGAAAACTGACCACTTGAGTGACCCCACTCTTCCCTTCCTGTGCCTTAATTTCCACTCTTATGCTTTAAATTCACCAAATAAAGATTGAATCCACAAAGCCCTAGGCATCCCACCATCAGACTCTAGTAAACGCAGAGCCTCAAGTCCCTGCTCCCTCCCTTTCTCTCTACACCAGACCTCACTGTGTGGCCCTCAGGCAAGACCTGTACCGTCTAAGACCTGTGAGTAACAAATCTTGACTCTTCAAAGTTCCCTGATGGTTTCACAGAGGTGACCCTGAATCATAATAAGAATCACAGGGTCCAGTCCAGCCACAGCACTGGCCCCAGCAGTGGTGAGGGGAACGTATGTGGGGCTCACTATGGGGTCTGCCATTTGAGCCAGGTGAGTGCCTCAGGTATTCCTAGCCATGAACGTCATAACAGGCTGCTATAACAAAATACTACAGACCAGGTGACTTAAAAAATGGAAATTTTAGGCCCTGGCCAGGTAGCACAATTGGTTGGAGTGTTGTCCCAATACACCAAGATTATAGGTTCACTACCTAGTCAGGGCACATACAGAGAATCAACCAATGAATGCATAAATAAGGAACAAACAAATCAATGTTTCTCTCTCACACCCTCCTTCCTCTCTCTTAAAAAAAAAAAATCAATAAAATCATTAACTTTAAAAAAAAACATTTTTCTTGTTATTCTGGAGGCTAGAAGTCGAAAATCAACATCTTGGCAGGGTTGGTTTCTTCTGACAGACACTCTCTTGGGTTTGTAAAAGGCCCTCTTCTTTCTGTTTTACATGGTCTTCTTTATGTGTGTGTCTATGTTCTAGTATTTTCCTCAGATAAGGACACCAATCAAATAGGATTAGGGCCCACCTAGTGACCTCAATCTAACTTAATTACCTCTTTAAAGACCTTATTCCAAATACAGTCACATTCTGAGGTACTAGTATCTAGTACATCAACATACAAGGTCTGTCCAGAAAAAGTCCAACCATTGTTAATAAAACAAAAGCAGTTTGCGTGACACTGATGTGATCTGGCAGCCAAGGAGAGTAGCCTAGGATGTGCATGTGTGAACAATGACAACTTCACTGTACTAGTCAGTGGGGGCAGTAGATGCCACTGAGTGAGCATGTGTACTGTGTGGTTGCATTCAAAATGACTGAGTGAGTAGAGCAACAAATCTGCATCAAATTTTGTGTTGAGCTTGAACATTCCTCTGTGGAAACTATTCAGATGATTTAGAAGGCCATGGCTATGGGCAACTGGTGACTGGCAACTTCATCACAACAACACACCTGCTCATGCATCAAGTTTCATGAAGAGTTTTTTTTTTTGTGAAACATCAAATCACCCAGGTGACTCAATCCACCTACAGCCCAGATTTGGTGCTCTGCAACTTCTGGCTTTTCCCAAAACTAAAATCACCTTTGAAAGAGAAGACATTTCAAACTGTTGAAAAGATTCAGGAAAATACGATGGGCAGCTGATGGCAATTGGGAAAACTGTGTGAGGTCCCAAGGTGCCTACTTTGATGGGGACTGAGACATCATTGTCCTATGTACAATGTTTCTTGTATCTTCTTCAATAAATGTCTTTTTTTTTTTTCATAGTACATGGTTGGATTCTTTCTGGACAGACCACATATGAATTGAGAAAACACAACTTAGCCCCTAACAATTGCCAAAGTCGAGTAGCATGCTTATTTTTAAAATCTGTGAAATATCTTTGAGAAACTAACTATGAAAACCTAAAATAAATATCAACAGGCCATTAGGAATTAGCAGAAGTCCCTTGATATTATGGATAAAGGCACTAAAAATATCACTGAAGTCAATAAGGATGGACAAAGAATTGCACAACAAAGAATCAGAAAAACCATAGGTGGAAATATATTTACAAATTTGAGAGATTTTTATAAATGGAAGCATGATGGCCAGTATATAATTTTTTTTTCTGTTCATCAAAGTGCCTGCTTTTTTAAATTTTTTAAATTATATTTTATTGTTTATGGTATTACCGGTATGCAGTACTGGCAATACATATTACTGAGACTAAAATGTAATAACCCCATAATGTAATGGGTTCTCTATCTGTGGTCCAAAGACCTCTAGGGTCCTTTGAGATCCTGGTTTTTTAAACTACGGGGTCCGGCAGAAGTAACGCCTACTTGAGTGTGGTTGGTAGTGTAATAATATGGGTGTAAAAATTTATAGTTTTAATTTGAACATGTCACCTAAAATGTCATATGGTGTGCTTGAGTGCAATACTGTTATATTACAGAATTACATGCTTATGATTTTGTAACAAAAGATTTTGAAATGAAAAAGAGGTATTATTTGTGCTGGACCCTTTATATTTTTTTATACACCAGACTTTCTTCATATACTTCAACCAAAACAAAAAATCACAACAGATTGATTGCAACCACAATTATAAAGAATCTATCTTTTATTATACAAAATATTTAAAAGATTAGCAGAAATGAAAAGAATGCCACTCTTGCCCTGGCCAGGTGGCTCAGTTGACAGGAGCATCATCCCATTTCCCAAAAGGTTGCAGGTTCAATTTCTGATCAGAGTACGTACCTAGGTTGTGGGTTCAATCCCCAGTCAGGGAGCATACGGGAGGCAACCAATCAATATCTATCTCTATCTCTATCTCTCTGTCTCTCTTCTCCCCGCCTCCTCTCTAAAATCAATAAAATATGAGAAGATTTTTTTTAAATGCCACTCTTTTCACAGATTTTTTTTTTTGGATAACAATTATTTTTCATTAAAATGTTATTTGTATTAACATGTCTTAAGTTTATTTTACTGTTAAATGAGTTAACATAAATTTTTTAACTTATCAGTTTTAATTTCTACTATGATAAGTACTGGAAGATCTCCCCAGGTAAATCAAAGCTCTTTTAGATCCTCTATAATTTAATACATTAAGCGAGCCTGAGAACAAAAAATTTAAGAACCCAGAGCACTGATTTACTTAGTGCTTCCAAGGAACATGCTCTATCCCCCTAGCTCCTGTAATAACTAGGTTTACCTAATTAGGTAAACCTAGGTTTGCCCATGACAAGAGTCTTCATAATGATAAAGCAGTCAATTCTTTATCAGCAGGATATTACAAACCTAAGCATTTACGTACCTAATAACAGTTTCAAAATGTATAAAACAAAAAAATGGTAAAAATTCAAAGATAAACAGACTAATTCAAATTATACTTGGGGAGATTAAAACATACCTTCCTTAATAATTAATAAAGTAGATAGAATGGATATAGAACTGAACAGTATTATCAACCAGCTTGACCTAATGAGATTTACATAACATTCCACGTAACTGCAACAAAATACATATTCTTCCCAAGAGCACACAAAACATTTACCAAGACAGACTATATTCTGAGTCACAAAACAATTCTTAATAAATATGAAGTATGAAGAATGAATATGAAGAATGTTTTCAATTTTGCATTTAATTAGAAATCAACAGCAAAAAGATCCTTTGAAAATCTTGTAATACTTGGGAACTAAATAACTCATTTTCAAATAACCCACATGTCGAAGAAGAAATCAAAAGGCAGAATTAGAAATTGCTTTCCACGAAATAAAAATGAAAACACAACATATCTAAATTTGTAAGTTACAGATAACACACTTGAGGGAAATTACAAAGCTAAATCACCTATATTAGAAAAGACAAAATACCCTGTCCAGTGTGGCTCAGTTGGTTGGAGCAATATCCCATAAATAAGAGGTTGCAGGTTCAATTCCTGGTCAGGGCACACACCTAGGTTACGGGTTCAATCCCCAGTCCAGACACAGAGGATCCCCAGGGCCAGGCACAATGGGGTCCCTGATCCGGGTGCATATGGGAGGCAACCAATCGATGCTTCTCTCTTGCATTGATGTTTCTGTCTATTAAAAAAAAAAGCAATGAAAAAATGTCCTTGGCTGAGGATAAAAAAGATAGCAAGAGAAAGAAAGAAAAGGCAAAGGCTCTAAATGACTTCAGTTTTTACTATAAGAAAGTATAAAATATGAGTAAGTTAATCCCAAAATAAGCAAAGGAAAAGAAATAATTAAGATCAGAATGAAAATCAACACAATAGAAAACAGAAAAAACAACACAGAAGATAATGAAGCCTGAAGCTGAGATTTTGTTTTAGACAAACTAACCAGACTGAACAGTTAAAAAGAGAGAAGACACCAATTACTAAGATCAAAAATTAGTAATGTGACATCACCACAGCTTCTATAGTTATTAAAAGAATAAGAGAATATTATTAACAGCTTTATGCAAATAAAATAAGACAACTTCGGTGAAATGGTCAAATAATCTTAGAAAAACAGAAGCTCACTCAATATGAAACAGATAAACAGAACAGCTCTATAGCTTCTAAAGTAATTAAATATATAGTTAAAAACCTCCCTACCAAGAAAACTCAATTCTGGTGAAAATCTTGGTGAATTCAGTCAAATATTTAAAGAACAAATATCAATTCCACACATACTTTTCCACAAAACTGAAGATGAGGAAATACTGTCCAATATATTCTATAAGACCGGATTTATACTGACACCAAAACCAGGCATTATAAGAAAACTACAGACCAATAACTTCCAGGAGCGTAGAAGTAAAAGTTATTAACAAAATTTTAGCAAATTAAGTCTAACAATCTATGAAATGAATAATACATCACAGTCAAGTAGAGTTTGCTCCAGGAAAGCAAAGGCAGTTTTAACATTCAAAGAAAAAATGTAATTCACCGTATTAACAGGCCAAAAACTACATACATGATAATTTCCACAGACACAAAAAGTACTTGACAAAACTCATTATCCATTTCTGATAAAAACTCTCAGCAAACTAGCACTAGAAAGCAACTTCCACATAAAGCATATTTCTGAAAAACCTACAGACATAATCATAGTAAAAGACTGAATGCTTTCCACTAAAATAGGAACAAGACAAAAACGTCCACTGTCACTACTCACATTCAACATTGTCTTGAAGCTTCAAACTAGTGCATAAGTCAAAAATAAAGAGAAAGTGAGAAAAACAGAAAACGAAAGAAGTGAAACTTTTTTTATAAACATGATCTATGTACAATAGAAAATCCAATGAATCTATATAATATTATAACTATTAATTACTTTAACAAGGACACAAAGTATATCAATATCAATTGTATTTCTGTATATATAACAATAATCAAGTTATTTGATTATTTATATCAAATTACCAAATAACAATTTGATAATTATAAAAATAATTATCAAAAATGTATATACTTTTAATGGCCAAGTGCTGGCAACAGCCTAAGTGCCCATCAGTAAATGACTGGATCAAAAAACTATGGTACATTTACACAACGGAATACTACATGGCAGAAGGAAAGAAGAAACTCCTACCCTTCTTGACAGCATGGATGGAAATGAAGAGTATTATGCTAAGTGAAATAAGCCATCAGTGAACAATACCACGTGATCTCACCTATAAGTGGAACCTAATCAACAAAACAAACAAATGAGCAAAAAAGAACCAGAAACATGGAAATAAAGAACAAACTGTCAGTGACTAGAGGGGAGGGGAGAGGTGGATAACAGGGGAAAGAAGGGGAGCAGGGAAGTGGATAATGGGGGAAAGAAGGGGTAGGGTCAAGTCAAGGAACATGTACAAAGGACCTATGGACAAGGACAATGGGGTGGGGAATGTCTTTGGGAGTGGGGGTTGGAGGGGGCAGGGGAGAGCAATGGTGGAGGTGGAATTAGGACAACTGTAACTGAACAATAATGAAATAAATCAATAAAAGTATGTGTTTGAGCTATGTCTTATTCTGATGGGATGCGCACGGATATTGTTCAATGGAAAAATCAAACTGTAAATTAAAGTATATAATATGATTCTGTTTTTACATGAAATAAATCCTACATGTGTTTGTTTCCGGGAATGTGAATAAAGGTGTAGAAAGACAAAAAAAAATGCATATACTTTGGAATAAATCTGACAAAGATATGCAAGGCTTAAATACAGAAATCTAGAGATACCATATGAAGAGATGTTCAATATCACTAATCACTAGGAAATGGAGATTAAAACCACAATAAGACACTACTACACGCCTACTAGAACGGCTAAAATTAAAAAGGTTGACCACAGCAAGTGCTGGTGAGAATGTGAAGCAACTAGAATTCTCATTATTGCAGATGGGAAAGTGAAAGAGTATAACCACTTTGGAAAACAATTTGGCTATAAATTTGGTTATAATGTTAAACAGACACCTACCATGTAACCTAGCCATTCCATTCAGTGGTACTTAATATACATAATGGAAATAAAAACACATGATCATATAAAGACTTTTACACAAATGTTCACAGATTCATTTGTAACAGGTAAAACCTGAAAACAATCCAGATGTCCATCAACATGTGAATAGATAAACAAAATGTGGAACAATGGACCAGTACTCAGCAATAAAAAGGAGTGAACCATTTTTACATATAACATGGATGAATCTCAAAATAATTATGCTGACTGAAAGTAGCCAGACCAAAAAATAATAATAATGTGACAAAGTTAGTGAATTACACTAGTTGTTCACTATTAGAAAAATCTATCTTTGCATTCCTGAAATAAACCTTACCCAATCATTAAAAAAAAAAGTAGCCAGACAAAAAAATAATATATACCATTTATATAAGATTTCAGAAAATGCAAACTAATCCATAGTGACAGAAAGCCTGAAAACAAGGAATAGAAAAGAGGTATAACGAAGGGGTATGAGGAAATTTAGGGAGGATGTTCACCATCTGGAATGTATTGATGGTCTCATAAATAATGTATGTATCAAATTTTATAAAATTCTATGCTTTAATTGTTTGCAATTTATTTTACTTCGAGAAAGTCCTAAAAGAAGAACAAGTAAGTGATGATGGTTGCACAACAATGTGACTACAATTAATGCCAATGAACTATACACTTAAAAATGGTTAAAATGTAGGCTTACTGAACTCAAAGCTAAAGTTGAAAGTGGTAAATAACTATAGTCAATCAGTAAGAAGATGAATAAGGAACCCATATATCCAGATTATCTGCTCCTTTGGCATGTGCTGCCAGTGGCTTAAATGTGATTTTAAAGCTATTCACAAGCTGTTACCTGGGAGATATGATTGATGGAAGACTCCATTCTCCGGAGCTGAGAGGCTTGGATGTCCAGCAACTGGAGTACATTGTTGGCCAATGCATTTATTTGATAAGCAACACTAGCTAGGGATTGGGTTGTGTAGGCTTTGGTCTCTTCTAAAGCTTTTCTCTTGTCTGTAGCCTGAAATAAGAAAAACAACCAATACTTAATTCGTTTAACATTAATTAAACACATATTCTATACAAAAACCCAACTGAATCAAAAAACTTCTCAGACCAATCTGATACTCTCAGGGCAGCTGTAAAGCCATGGTAGAAACCCTTATCAGCTAGATGTGAACTACTTCCTCCTGAGTAGACTATCCACTGAGGTCCACTAAAGGAGCCTCCGAGGGACTGACACCAAAGGCACACTGTAATGGTGCTAAGTTGCTTAAAGCCCCTGAACCATCAATTTATTGCATTACATATTTAGGACCTTATTTCAGCCCAAGCTCCCAACCCACTGTTGAGTTCAGCTAAACTATTTTATAATATTGCTGCCTTGGCATCTATTTTGTGTGTCTAATGGGCCTGCAGGGTTCTTGAACTGACACCAGCTCCTCCAGTAAGCACATGCCCTAGATAACAGTCCTCAAGAGTAAAAGACTGAATGCTTTCCACTAAAGTAAGAACAAGACAAAAACGTCCACTTTCACGACTCATCTTCAACATCGTCTTGAAACTTCAAACTAGCACAGTAAATACATGTTCCTGATATGACTCCCCCACGGCCTCTTGTGATAAATAGTCTCTTCGGTCTCCCATCTCCTTCCCCTTTTGTTCCCCTTCAATAAGACCCCATCACCATAGGAGATTGTAAAAAGCCTGCTTTTTGGTTTGAATTGACCAATCCAGCCTTAGTCCAGGAACCCCAAAGCATTCTACCCACAGATCCTAAAGGCATTTGCCCCAGGCCCTGCTGCCCACTTTGTGCACACCCTGCACGGACCTCCCCAAGTGTAGCCTCAAGGCACACTGTATACCTTCAGAACCTGTGAGTAAGAAACTTCTCTATTTCACTTTCCTTTCGGTCTTTTGTTGAACTCTGGCTCACCATCTGATGACATCCCAAGGTTCTACTTAACAAATGTTAAAAAAATCACAATACCCACCAACAATAATATGGACTAAATTCATTCCACCTTATATTCCTGTTTACATTAACTGCCATCTGAAATCCTACCTCCCTGTTATCCGTTATGATCAAGCCTCTCATCTCCACAAAAACAACTGTTAATCTTATGACCGAATCCTCTACTCACCCGTTCTTCCCAAACTTTTATACCTAACTCAGAGTAAGGTGGTTAGCCAAGTTCAAAGCAAAGCTCAGAGTGAAGTTCAAAGACAAGTGATAAACTATGGAGGTTGGAGGGGCAGCAACTTATATCACAAAGGGTAAATGTCATTAATAATCTAAAAATGAAGAAAGCCAAGAATCAACAGAGGGAAAAATGGGATAGAGATCTAACAGTTCACAAGCAGTGCTTGTGCTCGATAACCCTTATTTTACTTAATAACGGCCCCAAAGAGTAATAGTGATGCTAGCAATTCAGATATGCCAAAGAGGGGCCATAAAATGCTTCCTTTAAGTGAAAAGGTAAGTTCTTGATTTAGTAAGGAAAAAAATGTGTATGCTGAGGCTAAGATCTATGGTAAGAATAATCTTCTACCTGAGAAATTGTGAAGGAAAAAGAAATTCATGTTAGTTTTGCTATAGCACCTCAAACTGAAAAACTAATGGCCACAGTACATGGTAAGTGCTTAGTTAAGATGGAAAAGCATTAAATTTGTGGGTGGAAGACACTGACATATTGACATAACTTTTATTATACTATATTCTTAAATTGTTCTATTAGTAATTGTTAATCTCTTTCTATAATTAATTTATAAATTGAACTTTATCATAGGTATAAATGTAGTATAGAAAAAGATGTAGTATGTATAGGGTTCGGTATTACCCCCAGTTTTGGGTATCCACTGGGGGCCGGGAGCATATCTCCCGTGGATACGGGGGAACTACTATACTAAGTAATGATGAGGAATATCATTATTACTGCTATACCATGATCTCCAGAATATTGCTAAGCTGAAAAAGCAAGATGGAAAAAAATGTTTACAGGATGCTACTATTTAACTAGAAAGGGGGAAAGACAGAAAAATGCTTATATTCTTTAAGAAGAAAGAATAAACCATTACCTTTTTTTTAAATTACATATGGCTGAGGGCTTAAGTTGGAAGGAACATGGATAAAACTCTTTAAACATTACTCTGTTTTATACATTTTTTAGGAACTATGTAAATAATTTACATAATTATGAAACAAAGTTAAAATCTAAAAAGGAATTCCCTAAAATTAAAAATAAAATTAACCAACAAGCCTAACTATGTATCCAATTTAATTGGTGGCTTAACCAGAGAGGAAACATTCTAAATGTTAACTTCAAAGCACAGTAATTTGATTGTATACTCGTAATGGGATTTATCCTTAGGACAAAAATAATTGAAAGAGGAAAAAATTACTGAAACTGTTTTCAATCACTTTATTGCTGATGGTAGTATTGGAATTATTATCCTGAGACTGTTGTTTGTGTAGCGTGGGATTAAGAAAGTCATTAATTATGTTTTGTCCTTGAGAACTGAGATTTCTGGCATAGTTCAAAAGAAATTCTGACGTAAGACAGACAAATTAAGAAAAAACCTGTAGTTCTGGATTTAAAGTGAAAGCATCAGTTTGAACCCAATTTGTATTTTTTCATACCATGTATCAATATATACTAACTAGCTCTGTCCAATGGAAAGGCCTAAATGTATAAAGCATAGTGACTGTAGCGATAACACTGTATTATATAATTGAAATTTGCTAAAAAAGTAAAACTTAAATGTTCTCACCAAAAATAAATAAATAAATATATGCAGTGACAATGTGTTAATTAACTAAATAGGAGAAATCCTTTTACAATGTATGCTTACATCAAATTATCACGATGTCAACTTTAAATAAATTACAATTTTATTTGTCAATCATACCTCAGTAAAGCTGAAGCGGGGAAGGGAAAATAAAAGGTCTAAAAACAATGACTGCCTAGCAGCTTTGTAGCACCGTTTATTATTCGAAATGTGATCTCTCATACTACTCTCCAAAGGAAGGAATCAGGACTCCTAGATGGCCACGGGACTAGGACAAAAAATATACAAGGTGCACTTGGAACATTTATATCACAGAGAATGTGGAAGGACCAATGACTGACTACTCAAGGGTCATGTGGAAAGGACTCAGGAATCAACTGCAATAAGCTGCAATAGGCCAACAATAGGACAATGTAAACATCGATGAGGATAACTATAATGGAATTATGCACAGTCTGTAATGTTAAAAAATAAAAACTAAAAGTCACTGGCCAGTTTTGGAGGATTCCAGGGACCATCTCATTTGGGGAAGAGAGAGGGCAGCTTTACATAAAATACACCAAATTTAAGTATTGCTTCCTTTTAAGCTTGGTGTTTGGGTGATAAGTATCCACGTGAGTTCAAAATGCGTATCATGAAGTGTTATTTCTGTATAGGGCCCATATTTCCCAGCCACTGCATGTTTGTCCACGACTGCAAGGTGTTCAGGTTTTGTAAATCCAAGTGTCATAAAAACTTTACAAAGAAACACAATCCTCCAAAGGTCAGGTGGACTGAAACATTCTGTAAAGCAGCTAGTAAAGAGCTAACAATGGATAATTCATTTGAATTTGAAAAACACAGAAATGGGCCTGTCAAATATCAGTGAGAGCTGCGGAATGAACCGATTGATGAGACTGAGGCAATGAAGAGAGTCGAAGAGATCAAATAGAAACATCAAACTAAACTGATAACGAACAGATTGGAGAAAAATAAAGAACTATAGAAAGTTCAGGGCTTCAAAGAAGTCAAGCGAAACATTTATCTCATCTGGGCCACTGTCGCATGCAAAGGAAAGCATCTGAAAGACAAAAAATGGTACAGAAATTACAAGAGGATGTGGACATATAAGTTGTTTCTGACAATGTCACTGCTACCCATTTCCATGAGCGCACTGGAAAATCTGCTTTAGAGACTTAAAACATCTGAGTTATTTATTTTTTTACATAAGGTGACTCAACTTGAAAGGTGATTAAAAATACATCTCTTCTATATTGCTGTCTGTAAAACATCATAAATTATGGATGTTAGACTGTATCTTGATGTTAAACCTTCACTAATAGATGTAGTTACGTAAATCATGAATATTCCATAAAAACAGAAGTGAACTGTGGACATAAAATGATTATGCCACTTGGATGACGACACAAGGTAGCATTTATATAATAACTAATAGCAAAAATTTATAGCTAAATTTTAAGAAAATTGGTTAATATATACACAAATATTAAGGTATAATAGAAATATTCATAACTATTAGAATTTTCACTCTAATTGGTCACAAAGTCATAGTTGATGTCTGTAATTTTCTTCTACTACTGCCCATTACTTGTTCAACTTGTTCTCAGCAATCATCTCATCTGGTTGTTGTTCCTTGCTTGGAAGGCTGACTCAAACCTTCTCTGCCAGTAGCAACCCTGCCTGTACTGGGTTGTTTTAGTTTTCCATTACCTTTTATCATAGGACATGGGAATGCTAAGAGGCATCCAGAGAGCTGCTTTCCAGGCATGCTCCTCTTTGCCCCCATTGTGTGGTAGCAATCCGATTTCCACATGAGAGTCAAGATCAATCACCCTAATCAATACAGTAGTCTCCTGCTTTGCCTGTTAGTTCACTGGCATGAGAAAGCCAAAGTAGCCAGTTGGCTCAATGTCCAGTTTAATGAACTAATACTGCTTTCCCAGGTAAAAACATTCCTCCATCGGAACGAAGAACTCTAACATACCCCAAAGCTGTTTAGAAAAGAAGCAAATATTTTGTGTGTGCATCCTTAGGGGTAATAGTGAGAAGAGTTCACTCCATTTCCACCCCTTGATTCTATGAGCTATGACTGCTGGCTATAAGAGAAACACCACCACATACTAATGGTTTGTTCAGAGACTAGACCACATTGTAGGGAAAATTACTCCAGCACTACAAAGAACTGCCACCGACTGGTACAGTGAGTCTTCAAAAGGATGTTTCACTGTTTTATCAATTCAGCAGCTTCAGGGCAATGGGAAACATGGTAAGAGCAGGAATTCCATGAACATGAGCCCAATGCCACATTTCACTTGCTACAAAAATGAACTTGCTGGTCAGACGCAATATGATATTAAATACCATGACACAACAAAGACATTCTGAACACCACAAATAGTTTTGGCAGAAACAAAGCAGGGAGGGAAGGCAAATTCATAAGCAGTTATTCCAGGGAGAACCAAGTGTTATCCTTTCCATTATCGAACTAGTCCAATGAAAGCTACGTGCCACCAGATGTCAGGCTTATCCCTCTAGAGAAATGGCACTATCTCAGTAGGTTAGAATTGGTTCTTCACTATTGGCAAGGTAGTTAGTCATTTAGCAGGAAACGTAGCCAGGTTGGTCTTGGTGAGTGGAAGTCCACTGGCATCTTTTTCATGAGCTCACAGGGCAAAGATACAGGTCGATGAGGAAAGAGACTGAAACCCAGATGGGATATCCACCTGATCGCTGAGGTCCTTTCTCTGCTGAGGTTGCTCTTAGATGGGCATTCACAACATTCACAACAAATACAGCATTACTCTGTCGTATCAGAAAGCTATCAACATATCTATCTATTCCCTATACTTCCAACTATGTTCCTTCCAAGTCCATAATGGATTAGCCACGCAATTAGCTACTGCCACGAATCACAGTGGGTCCACATGTCTAACCGTCTCTCCTTCTAGGTAAAATGAACAACTAGGTACACTGCTCAAAGGTCTACCCACTGGAAGATTTTCCATTCATCACTGCCCTTCTGAGTCACCCCTGAGTATAGTATGGCTACGGTGCTACAGCTGTCCATCTTCAAATGCTACCAGCATTTGATGTAGAACTAACTGTAAACGAAGACTAAGTTTTTTCTGCCTCAGGCACCTGGAACTCCTCATGAGGCCACAGGTGTGGGATAAGAGTGAAGAAGCAAAGAAGACGAGTATGAACCACAGGAAGGGTATATAAAATATGCAATAATAACTGCCAGTCAAGGGGGAAGCACAGTTAGACATGCTTCAACTCCTTGAGCAACCACAAAAATAATTGAAACTAAATCTCAAAACAAATAACATGCAGAACTGTCAGAAAATTGAACTGTCTATAAGACCAACAACCAAGGCTTTAAAGAAACCACATTCATACACATGGGTAGGAGGGGTAGAGACACAGAGACGGGGCAGAAAGGTGAGGAGACACGGGACAGTGTAGAGAGGTAGCAACAGCAGAACGGGCACAGGTAATCCTACATTCACGTGTGATGGATAAAAATCGGGAAGGATACCTTGGGAGCAAACAATCCCAATCCCAGGCCAGACCACATAGCCCAGGGTTCCGGCACCGGGAAGATAAATCTCCATAACTTCTGGCTGTAAAAACCAGTGGGGGTTGGGGCATCAGAAGAAACTGCCGGATTTTCAGGAAACGCTACTCGAAGGGCCTGCACGACCTTAAAACATACGGAAACCCACCCACTCTGGGTTTCAACACCAGGACAACTGGAAAGGCACCAGCTGCATACGAGAAGTGGGTGAAGTGGCTGGAAACAGGGCAAGTGCCAGGCAAACACCCATTAGCCTGGCAGTGGCACAGTTTCCTCTCCATGCCCTCTGCCCACTCAGAGACACACAGCAGTGAAGCAGGTTACCCTACCCTGGCAGCTACCTAAGGCTTCCCCCAACACAATTTACAGGTGCCTTTTATTGGAGAGTCAAAGCAGTTCTACATAATACATCAAAACAAACACAGGGACGTTGCCAAATTGAGGAGAAAAAGAAATATGGTCCAAATGAAAGAATGGAACAAAACCCCAGAAAAAGAACTAAATGGAATGGAGATAGCTAACCTATCAGAATTAAGAGTTCAAAATACTGGTTATCAGGGTGCTCAGAGAACTCTCTGAGTACGGTAACAACATAAAGGAAGAAATGAAGGTTACACTAAGTGAAATAAAGAAAAATCAACAGGGGAGCAACAGTGAAGGGAAGGAAGCCAGTATTTAAACCAACGATTTGGAGCATAAGAAAGAAATAAACATTCAATGAGAACAGAAAGAAGAAACAAGAATTCAAAAAAACAAGGAGAACTTAAGAAGGCTCTGGGACATCTCCAAAAGTGTCAACATCTGAATCATAGGGATGCCAGAAGGAGAAAAGGAAGAGCAAGAAATTGAAAACTTATTTGAAAAAAATAATGAAAGAAAACTTCCCTAATTTGGCAAAGGAAATAGACATACAAGTCCAGGAAGCACAGAGAGTCCCAAACAAGTTGCACCCAAAAAGGAACACAGGAAGACACATCATAATGAAAGTGCCAAAGGTTAAAGATAAAGAGAGAATCTTAAAAGCAGCAAGAGAAAGGCAGAGAGTTACCTACAAAGGAGTAGCCATAAGACTGTCAGCTGATTTCGCAAAAGGAACTTTGCAGGCAAGAAAGGGCTGGCAAGAAGTATTCCAAGTGATGAAAAGCAAGGACCTACAACCTAGATTACTGCATCCAGCAAAGCTATTGTTTAGAATGGAAGGGCAGATGAAGTGCTTCCCAGGCAAGATAAAGCTAAAGGAGTTTATAATCACCAAGTCATTATTGCATAAAATGTTAAAGGGACTTATTTAAGAAAAAGATCAAAACTATGAACATTAAAAAGGAAACAAATTCACAACCATCAACTAAATCAAACAAAACAAAACCATTAAAAAAAAAAAAAAAAAAAGGGCAAACAGCCAGAACAGGAACAGAACTATAGGTATGGAGATCATCTGGAGAGTTAACGGCTGGGACGGGGAAGGGGAAGAATGAAGGAAAATGTGCAAGGATTAAAAAGCATAATTGGTAAGTACAAACTAGGGGGATATTAAGAATATTATAGGAAATGGAGAAGCCAAAGAACTTATGTGCACAACCCATGGGCATGAACTAAGTGGGGGAGTGCTGAAAGGAACGGGGGGTACCAGACGGAGGGTGACAAAGGGGGAAAAATTGAGACAACTGTAATAACACAATCAATAAAATATACTTTAAAAATATTCAATAATAAAAGCAGGTTATAAAATGATATTGTACCTTTTCTAAAGAATTGTGCATATGAACACAAACAAAAACATATAAAAGAAAATTTATCAATATATTAGAAGTTATCTCTGTGTGGTTAAAATGTGGGTGATTAAATATTCTTTATATTTTTCTGGGTCTAATGTTTTTCAATAATAATTACTTTAGTAATCAGAAACAATTATTTTAATGAAGTAAATTCTCTTGATGTAATCTTAACAGGAAAACAGAATATGTATCTGTGTATATAGTATGACCCAATTTTGTTTGGTATAATTAAATACCTATACAAACTGATTCACCAAGTACATTAGTATGTTAACAGCTGGATTATAAATGACTTATGCTTTCATTCTGTGACATTTCCAAGTAAACATGTAACATTTTTACTGCAATCATCTTGCAGACACCAAAAGACTAAGAATAAACTAATAATACCTCACTATCACCCTTCCAAATAAGAGAAGGAAAACAGAACTTGAATCCTTGACAACACTGAGCTAAGGAATTAGCTGACCCTAGGACGATCCTACGTTCAAATTTCTTGTGATATAAAATGATGTTCTCTAGTATTTAAACCTAATTGATTTTTATTACTTACAACCAAAAATATATCCTAAATAATTTAACTTTTATATGGGGAAGAGGGAGAGGAAGTTTCAAAAGAGTCTTGATTAAACTTAAAAGTAGCGGTTTATAATAATACCCCCAGTCACAGGATAACTCCTAAATTATCAAGACTATTTTCTAAACTAGTCCACTAATTTACAGCTGATTGTGATACTCAATAAAATCTCATCTGAGAAATCAATTCTAGTTTGCCCTTCCCACATGACAATTATATTTTAATCTGTATTAGTCTGTTCACGCTACCATAATAAAATATCATAGACAGAAGTTTAAACAACAGAAATTTATTTTCTCACAGTTCCATAGGCTGGAAAAATCAAGACTGGAGTTGTTTCTTGTGAGAGTTCACTTTCTGGCTTGCAGATGGACACACACCTTCCTGTCTCCTCACCTTGTAGACAAAGACTGATCTCTGATGTTGCTCTCCCTCTTTTATAAGGATCTCACTTCTAAGTAATCAGGGCTCCACCCTGTGACCTCATTTAACCCTTAACCACCTCCTTAAAGGCCCTATCTCCAGTACAAGTCACATGGGAGGTTAGGTTTTCAATATATAAATGGAGCGAGACATGATTAAATCCACAGCTTAGTCTTTCTCCTCAAACATTAATACAGCCTTCTTACAAATATCCAAAATAAAATCTTGGTAGTAATACTTTTTAACAGTTATGTATAACTATTTGGTTTTCAAAACATATTAATATAGTAAACTAGGCAAACATTCTGGTCACAGAAAAAGGCGCTATGTCAAGCTCAGAAATACTAATTTGTCCAAGGATACCCTAACTAGTAAATGAAGGAGCTAGGACTAGAACCCAGATCTGAATCCTAATCCAATGATCTTTAACCATGCTCTTAATCTTGTTATATGCACTCCAGCAACAGGAATTTTATTTCACCTAATGACCTGAACAAAACCAGCTCTGGGGTCAGGAAAAGGAAAGGCAAAGAGCTGAACATAGGGTTCAAAGCAGAATGAAATGAACATTAGCATGGAGGTGTGCAAGCTTAAGTAGTCAGCAGGTCCAATGGGCAAATAGACAAGCCTAGAGAACTCTAATAGACTCTTGAGGAATTTGGACCTCCTACGGTTAAACTGGAGTCACTGAAGGATTTTCAGAAAGAGAGGTATGACTAATTTTTGGCTTCAGAAAGATCACTTCAGCTGCAGTTTTATGAAATGCATTGGAAAATACAGAGAAGACAAGAATGGAGACAGGAATTGTTTTGTTTTTTTTTAATGTATTTTATTGATTGTGCTATTACAATTGTCCCATTTTTTTCTCCCCTTTATTTCCCTCCATCCTGCACCCCTCCTCCCACAAGCATTCCCCCCTTAGTTCGTGTCCACAGTTCATACATGTAAGTTCTTTGGTTTCTCTTTCCTATACTATTCTTAATCTCCTCCTGTCTATTTTGTGCCTACCACTTATGCTTCTTATTCCCTGTACCTTTTCCCTCATTCTCCATCCTCCCCTTCCTCGCTGCTAACCCTCCATGTGATTCTATTTCTGTGACGCTGTTCCATTTCTAGTTGTTTGTTTACTTTTTTTTTAGGTTCAGTTGTTGATAGTTGTGAGTTTGTCATTTTACTGTTCATATTTTTGATCATCATCTTTTTCTTAGAGTAGTCCCTTTAATATTTCATGTAATAAGGGCTTGGTGATGATGAACTCCTTTAACTTGACCTTATCTGGGAAGCACTTTATCTGCCCTACCATTCTAAATGATAGCTTTGCTGGAGAGCGTATTCTTGGATTGTAGGTCCTTGCCTTTCATGACCTTAAATACCTCCTTCCAGCCCCTTCTTGACTGTAACGTTTCTTTCGAGAAATCATCTGATTTCTCAATGGGAACTCATTTGTATGGGTTCTCTTATGGGAACTCATTTGTAAGTAACTGTCTCCTTTTCTCTTGCTGCTTTTAAGATTCTCTCCTTCTCTTTAATCTTGGGTAATGTAATGATGATGTGCCGCCTTGGTGTGTGCTTCCTTCAGTCCAACTTTTTGGGACTCTCTGGGCTTCCTGGATTTCCTGGAAGTCTATTTCCTTTGCCAGAGTGGAGAAGCTCTCCTTCATTATTTGTTCAAGTAAGTTCTCAATGTCTTGCTCTTCCTCTTCTCCTGGCACCCCTATGATTCAATTGTTGGAACATTTAAAGTTGTCCCAGAGGTTCCTAGGCTTCTCCTCATTTTTTTTAATTTTTGTTTCCTCATTCTGTTCTGGTTGAATGTTTCTTTCTTCTTTCTGCTCCAAATCATTGATTTGAGTCCCAGTTTCCTTCCCTTCACTGTTGGTTCCCTGTATATTATGCTTTATTTCACTTTGCACAGCCTTCACTTTTTCCTCCATTTTGCAACCATACTCCACCATTTCTGTGAGCATCCAGATTACCAGTGTTTTTTGAACTCTGCATCTGTCAGGCTGGCTAACTCTTCATTGCTTAGTTCTATTTTTGGACCTTTGAGCTGTTCTTTTGTTTGGGCCATATTTTTTGTCTCAGCATGCCCATTACATTGTGAGGGGAAGAGCCTTAGGTGTGCACTAGGGTGGGGCAACCCACAACACTGCCTTGTGGCACTGTATGTGGGGGCGATGTCAGAGAGGGAACAATGCCACTTGCTTGGCTCTTGGCCAGCTCTCAGTTGCTTCCCTTACTACCCACAAGCAAACTGGGCCCTTCTGGTCCTAATTCACAGGTGGGTGGGTTTGTGTACGTTCTAGGACCCTGTGAGTCTCTCAAATGAACTCTCCTGTGAAACTGGCAGTTTCTCCTGCCACCGCACACCTCACAGGTTTTTACTGGTAGAGATTTTGAGACTTTCTTTTCCCGCACTGGAACCCTGAGTTATGTAGTCTCTCTCGCTCCCCAGTTGTTCCTCCTGGTTTAACCACACACAAAGGTGCGCCCAGTTCTACGGCCACTGCCTTGCTGCATCCTTTCCACCCCGGCTGCCCACCTCTGCCCCTCCTACCAGTCTGAATGAATGTTTCTTCTTTAACTCCTTGGTTGTTGGATTTCCATACAGTTCGATTTTCCAGCAGTTCTGGTTACTTTTTGTTTTTAAATTTGTTGTCCTTCTTTTGGTTGTGCAAGGAGACAAAGTGTATCTACCTATGCCTCCATCTTGGCTGGAAGTCATGAGGAATTATGTTTTAAAATATACTCTGTACCACACACAAGAAAGGTATCTTTATGTTAAATATCCCCACTTTAACACTGACGAAAAAATTTTGGTGAGGTTAAATAACGTGACCAAAGTAGCATGACTAGGAAGGAATAGTGCCAGTATGTCTCCAAAGACCATGGTATTCCACTATGCCACACTGCACCCCATTCTATAATCCTAAAAGTGAATAAAGTATAGTTCTAATGTGTCACAGTGGAACTTCTAAAGTATATTCTCCAAGATTAAACACTCCAAGTCATCATTAACTAATTTGTGTACCACATAAATCTTTTTTTTAACAGGATGAAAAAAGTTTTATTTATGCATGCAACATGTATAAATGTGGGAAAACTCAAGTAACTCAAACAGGTGGTTATACTTTAAGGCTTATATATCATCTTAACCAAGGGCAACAAATTGGGGAGAAGTGACCAGACAAAGGAAAGGGAGATTTGGGCTTCTGAGTGCGGTAAATTATGGCAAGGAAATTAGGAAACGTATGATAGATAATGGTTGTTTAGTAAGGTCTGTTAATTGTACCACATGAATTTTAATTAACTGGAAAGAAAAGAGACTAGAGAAAGCTTTCTCAGAATAGCTGAGAATGTTTTTGATCTATAAAACAATTAATGCTCTATGCATGGGTTCTAAAAGTAAAAATTAAACATTAAACACTCTTCTACAGTATTCCTCACCAAAGTAACAAATTTACATCCTTTATTCATACCCAAATAAAAGTGACTTTGCAAGGAAATTATTTAAGGGAATGCATAGTTTCACAAACTGCTAGGTAAGGTGGTAGTTAATACTGTCACGATCAGCCCACCCCTAATTAACTGACTTAAAAACAAAGTCAGTACTTCTGCTTTAAAAAATAAAAAAATCAAGGTCCTATAAATACCAACAAAAGTACCTTGTCCTACCATTGACTAATTCCTCACTTATACCAGCTTAGAATACAGTCTTACAGAATCAGTCTTGGCTGCCTCCATCCTGTGATTTATTAACCACATTTTCCAAACCAAAAATCAGAACCAGTATGATACTATCTCTCAAACTACATTTACCCTAATTTCTCAACCTGTTAAATGAAAGTAAAAGAATCATAAAAGTATAAGAATCAATTGAGACATCTTTATTTAAATCAACCAAATTTCTAAATTACAGCTATTCCAAAAATAAATCTAAGATATAGACTGATTCTCATAGCTATTCCAAATAAAAATATGACATGCGAACAGAGGAATATTCTGTTCCTACACATCAGCTGTAACACAGAAAGAGATAAAGACAGAAAATATTTTACTAATAAATTACTATGTATGGAATCTTAACCAAATAATTTAACCAAGAAGAAATCTAAATACCAATTAAAGAGATACAAAGCATTAAAAAGAAAACTAACAAACTATGTATAAGACCAACACAAGGAGTACCACAAAACTCTGATGAACAAAATAAACAATTAAATGAATGGAGAGATACTTCATAGCCATAGACAGAAAGACTCACTGTTATAAAGATGTCACTTCTTCCCAACTTAATCTATAGATTCAATGCAATCCCAATCAAAATCCCAGCAAGTTATTTTGTAAATACCAGCAAAGTGATTCTGACGTTTATATGAAAAGTTAACATTAGCAAGTTAGCCAAAGACACCGTTCATCGAATCCACCTTCAGCAACAATGTGGTATCCATCTCCAGACAAAAGTGTCTCTGTGGGAGCTGTGGGATTTAGAAGAGAGACTGTGAAACGTTGGTGGAGTCTAAAATCAAGAGCTGTTTTAGAGACACAGGCCCACACCCAGGCACTGACTCAACTGTGCTCTTGGCTGCAGACTTGGAGCCAGTTCCATACCAAAGGACTCAGTTACAGCCCCATTTAGCTTTGCTTCTGACACCAGCACCAAATATTAAGAGACCTGGGAGGACTCTCACCCCCTCGTGTGTCAAGTAATAGACACAGAGACATTGGTCCTAGATGTGGATCCTGAAGTAGTCCATGAAATGGCCCCAGCCCCTCGCAACTGGAGTCCAGGAGCACCTGCAGAGCACTAATTTAGACTCACAGACGAGAACTTCTGAGGAAGTCCTGGAGTCTAGTGGGTAAGTTCCAGCCCACCAATGGAGCAAAAAAATCTAAGCTACTATGCACTGGAAAGAATAAGATAAACATTTTGATTTTAATCATGTTTATCCTTCCCACAAGGCAGCACAACTCAGTGCCAGGAAAGCTTGTCTCAGCCAATAATTTCTCCCAGAGGTAATGTGAGAGTGTGTAAGGACTGCCCCACTCCCCCAGCTTTGTGACACACTGCCAAAGAAGCCCATTTCTCTCTTTCCCAATCCAGAAATACCAAGTAGTGAGCAGCTATATCAGCAGTCAGGCCTCGGAATGAAACACATCAAAAGGATGTAGATCTTACTAAGTAGGTCAAAAACTCCGTTACAAAGCCTGGGCCAGGAGCTGCTAGGAACACTCTGCCTGCAGATTCCTTCAAACTGGCCCAGAGGCACTGCCAGTGGCCTCCTGTGCCTGACCCACACACAGACCCACCCACCTCAGGGCTGGCTGCTACGGTGTGCTTTTGCAAAAGGACAGTGAGCATGTGTGAAAACCAGCCCAAATCTGCAGGCCTGAGAGAGACCATAAACTTGGGCTTGTAAGCGGTACCCTTGGGAAAGCAAAAAAGAGGCTGTCAGCAACCGGCTGGGTGCTTTGCTGATCAACAGAAAACACACAAGCTTAGGAATTCTGCCGCAAGGAGAAGTAAGAAACATGGGGCAGGCATATCCACATAAGACCTGTAAAAGCTTCTAAATCCCTACCAGAGCAGAGAGAAGCTATTTCTCACATGAGGTCAATCAGTAAAGACTGGAGGAAGTGACTGGAACTTGGAATGTAAAGACAGCAACACAGAATTCAAGTAACATGAAAATGCAAGGAAACAAAAACCATCAAAGGCTCAGAATAATTTTCCCAGTAACCAGCCCCCAAAGACACGGGAGTTCTTCAGTTAACCCAACCAGGCGTTCCATCCCAGAGAGAGGCATAAGTAGATACGTTTCCCTTCCTCACAAACAAAAGAATAACAACGAACTTAAAAACAAAGAACAATCAGAACTGCCAGAAAATCAAACTATATGGAAGTCTGACAACCAAGGAGTTAAAGAAGAAACATTCATCCAGCCTGGTAGGAGAGGTGGAGACAGGCAGGCAGGACTGAGAGGAGTTGTGGCAAAATGGCAGCTGGCGGATTAGGCAGTACCACACTGCACACGGATAAACTAGGAGGAACGACTGGGGAGCAAGACAGACCGCACACCCCAGGGTTCCAGTACAGGAAAATAAAGCCTCAAAACCTCTGGCTGTAAAAACCTGTGGGAAGTGCGGCGGCAAATGAAACTGTCAGTGTCACAGGAGAGTCTGCTGGAGGGGACCATGGGATCCTAGAACATACATAAGCCCACCCACCCAGGAAATCATCACCAAGGTAGCACCTCGAAATGCGCAATTCCACAATTTGCTTGTGGAATTTGCTTGTAGCGAGGGAAGTGACTGAAAGCGGGGCAAAGCAGAGCAAGCGGCACTGTTCCTAACCCCCACCCCGAAATCAGCACTACGATGCAGCAAAGTGGGTTGCCCCACGCTGGCAAATACCTAAGGCTTCAACCTTTATGACATAACAGGTGCCTCAAAACAAACAAATATGGCCCGAGTGAAAGAATGGATCAAAATTCCAGAGAGATAACTAAGCAAAATGCAGATAGCCAACCTATCACATGCAGAGCTCAGAACGTGGTAATCAGGACACTCAGAGAAATGGTTGAGTGTGGTCGCAACATAAAGGAAGAAGTGAAAGCTATACAAAGTGAAATAAAAGAAATATATACGGGGAACCAACAGTGAAGGGAAGGAAGCCGGGACACAAGTCAATGGTTTGAAACAAAAGAAAGAAAGAAATATTCAACAGGAACAGAATGAAGAAACAAGAATTCGAAAAAATGAGGACAGAATAAGATGACTCTGGGACATCACCAAAAGTGTCAACATACCAATCATAGGGATGCCAGAAGAAGAGGAAGACAAATAAACTGAAATTTTAGTTGAAAGAATAATGAAAGAAAACTTCCCTAATATGGTGAAGGAAATAGACATACAAGTCCAAGAAGTTCAGAAAATCCCAAAGAACTTGAACCCAAGGAAGCAGACACCAAGTCACATCATAATTACATTACCCAAAATTAAAGAAAAGGAGAGAATCTTAAAAGCAGCAAGAGAAAAGGAGATAGTTACTTACAAAGGAGTTCCCATAAGACTATCAGCAGACTTCTCAAAAGAAACCTTACAGGTAAGAAGGGGCTGGACAGAAGCATTCAAAGTCATGAACGTCAAGGACCTACATCCAAGATTACTCTATCCAACAAAGTTATCATTTAAAATGGAAGGGCAGATAAAGTGCTTCCCAGATAAGGTCAAGTTAAAGGAGTTCATCATTGCCAAGCCCTTATTACATGAAATATTAAAGGGACTTATCTAAGAAAAAGAAGAACAAAACTACAAACAGTAAAATGACTACAAACTCACAATTATCAATAATTGAACATAAAACAAACAAACAAAAAAAAAACTAGGCAAACTAGAACCAGAACAGAAATGAACTAGATCACAGAAATGGAGATCACATGGAGGGTTATCAGTGGGGAAGATGAGGGTAGAGAATGGGGGAAAAGGTACAGGTAACAAGAAACATAAATGGTAGGTACAAAATGGACAGGAGAGGTTAAGAATAGTATAGAAAATGGAGGCGCCAAAGAACTTACATGTACAACCCATGAACATGAACTAAGGGGTTGGGGGAGAATTCTGATGGGAAGGAGGTATAGGGTGGAGGGCAGTAAAGGGGAGAAAAAAATGGGACAACTGTAATAGCAAAATCAATAAAATACACTTAAAAAACATATAACCACCTGATTTAAGCACAAAAAGATAAACAAATAACCCAATAAAGAATTTCAAATAGCTATTTCAAGGAATCTCAATGAAATACAAGAAAACAAAAAGATAATATAATGAAATCAATAAAAATACAAACAAAATCATAATTAAAAAAGCAAACAGAAATGAATGGAATAAAAAATGCAATACGGACAATCTATAGCAGTACAGGTCAACAGAGGAAGGAATCTGTGAAGTATAAGATAGGAACTTTGAAATTATCCAGTTACAGAAGCACAAAGGAAAAATATGAACAAGAAAGTATCCACATACAAAGACAACGAGGGGGAAGGGGAGGGCCGAATGTGAGAGGGGAGGTAGGCCGGGCAGGGGAGAGTAATGGTGGAAAAATAGGGACAACTGTAACTGAACAATAAAAAGATAATAAGTGTGGGAAAAATGCCAATGTGATTTTAGGGATATCATAAAAGAAAATTTATGAGTTATTGGAATTCCACGAGAAGAGAAGTTGAAGAAAGCAAAAGTTTATTTAAAAAAATTATAGCAAAAACTTCCCAAATCTGGGGTGAGAGTAGGATATCAAAGTTCATGAAGCCCACAGGTCCTCAAACTAATTAAATTTAAAGCAACTGTCTCCAAGCCACACTATAATGAAACTGTCAAAAACCAAAGACAAAAAGAGAATCTAAAAACACAGCAAGAAAAGAGAAACTTGTCACATATGAGGGAATCCCCATAAGGCTGTCAAAAGGTTTCTCAGCAGGCCTTACTGTTCAGGGAGTGGAAGGATGAATTTGAACTGGTGAAAGAAAAAACTGCCCAGAGCCTTATAACCTCAAATAGACAGACTCTTAAGGCGTATAGCGGAGCCATGAGAAAGTTAGGTGGGCACCCTCAGGCAGCAGCACCAGAGGAATATTTGATCAGCCAGATGGATCCCCCTAAGAGCAGGGTCTAAACCATAAGCGAGGATCCCCAGCCTACAGCACCAGAGCCCAGAAAGTACACAGACAACAGCCAGCTGTGAAAAGTGGCAGGGCTGCTCTCTGCCAGAGGAGCAGCTGGAGGTGGAAAGAGTCATTTAAAGGGCCAACGCATAAATTTTCATCTGCAGCCTCTTACCCTGGGCTCTGGTGAGGTGGTAGGAGAGTGGGCTAGAGATGTCTGAGGAGAGACTGCAGAGAGAGGCTTTGGGGAGAGAACTGAGAGAAAATAGCCGCCAAAATTCGGGTGCTGAATCATCCCCCATTAGGGCAGCAGCCATCAAGCTCGCACAGACCACTCCCCTCTGAGCTGCAGCAGCCTGAGGGGAAACAAGAGCCCCGACCCCAGGGGGAATTCTTCCCTACCCTACGGTGCTTAAGCCTGACTGCTGAGTGTAGAGTGACTAGATTAACAACTGAAGGAGACAGCCACAGACAGTTGATTCCAGGAAGTCTCAAACAGACTGCCTAAGGTCAGACTGGGTCAACATCTAACATCACCAGAGGTGGATCCAGGAAGAAAAAAACAGTGGTAAATATTAGAGGCTACCGAGACAAAATCCACTATGGTCTTCTCCACGATTTACGATATTTTCTTTACAACAAACTTTTTAACATTCATTTCTTATCCTACAAGTTGGAGCACATTAAGTCACTATATTTTACACTAGAGTCTACTTCTCTGCTTTCTTGTAATAGTCATAATCTCTTTACAGCCTTACCAACACTGGTTCATTTGCTGTTGATAGTGGGATTGCAGGGGGGAAGTTATTTCTGTGGTCCTGGGTTTGTTTCCTTGACCTTGTGGTTTTGCTCAGGCAGAGAAATAATGGGACGACAAAGATACGACCCCCATCAAAAGGAAAAGAGGAATCCCCAGAAAAACTATTAAATGAAATAGAGGCAAGTAAACTAATAGATACTGAGTTCAAAACAATGGGTTATAAGGAAGTTCAATGAATTCAATGAGCTCAGTGAGGATTAAAAAAACTACAGGGAAACTACAAGGAACTTACTGCAAACTATATCAGCATGAAAAAGAACATAGAAACTATCAACAAAAACCAAGAGGAAATGAAGAATACAATTTCTGAATTGAAGAACACAGCAGAAGAAATCAAAAGCAGGCTAGATGAAGCAGAAGACTGAATCACCAAGTTGGATGACGTGGCAGGAAAAAACTCCCAGAAAGAGCAAGAAAATGAAAAAAGCCTCAAAAAGAACGAAGAGGAATTAAGGGAAATGCACGACAACAAGAAACGAAGTAATATCTGTACAATAGGAATACCAGAAGGAGAAGGAGAGGAGCAAGGGATAGAAAACCTGTCTGAAAAAGTAATAATGGAAAACTTCCCTAATCTGAGGACAGAAAAAGTCACACAAGTCCAGGAAGCACAGAGGGTCCCAATCAAGAGGAACCCAAAGAGACTCATAATTAAAATGGCAAGATATCAAGCACAAAGAGAGAATCTTAAAGGCAGCAAGGGAGAAATACGAAGGAACATACAACGGAGTTCCAATAAGGCTAGCAGCTGACTTCTCCAGAGAAACACTACAAGCCAGAAGAGAATGGCAAGAAATATTCCAAGTAATGAAATGCAAAGGTCTGCAACCAAGACTACTCTGCCCAGAAATGCTCTCAAAAGAAAAGCGAAATAAGGAGTTTCCCAGACAAAAGAAGGCTAAAAGAATACACCTCTACCAACTCAGCACTGCAAGATATGCTAATGGGACTGCTTTAAGAAGATGTAGAAAGAGTGAGAAAGGAACACAAGTACAAAGGAAATAAATGAATAAGTACCTATCAATAACTTTAAATGTAAGCGGATTAAATGCTCCAATTAAAAGACATAGAGTAGCTGAATGGATAAGAAAACAGAACCACACATATGTGCCTACAAGAGACCCACCTCAGAACAAAGGACCTACACAGACTGAAAGTAAAGGGTTGGAAAAAAAATATTCCAAGCAAATGGACAGGGAAAAAAAGTCAGGGTAGCAATACTTATATCAGACAAAATAGACTTCAAAACAAACACCACAGAAAGAGACCCAGAAGGACACTTCATAATATTCAAAAGACGTATCCATCAAGAAGACATAACCATTGCAAATATATATGCATCCAACGTAGGAGCACCTAAATATATAACGAAAATCCTGGAGGACTTCAAGAAAGATATAGACAACAGTGCAATTATAGTAGGGGATTTTAATACCCCACTGTCAACAACAGATAAATCATCCAAAATATCAGCAAGGATATTGTGGAACTGAATCACGAATTATATCAAATGGACTTAGCTGATGTATATATAAAGAACCTTTCATCCCAAAGAAGAAAAATACAAATTCTTTTCAAATGCATGTGGAACACTGTCAAAGACAGAACACATGACAGAACACAAAACAAGCCTCAACAATTCAAGAAAACTGAAATCAAATCAAGCCTTTTCTCAGACCACAAGGGTTTAAAACTAGCAACCAACCACATGGAAAAAACTCAAAAAGTTTTCAAAATCATGGAGACTGAATAGCATGCTATTAAACAATGAATGGGTAAATAATGAGATAAAAGAAGAAATCAAAAAAGTTTCCGGAAACAAATGAAAATGAACATGCAACAGTCCAAAACCTATGGGACACAGCAAAGACAGTTCTGTGAGGGCAGTTCATAGTAATACAGGCCTACATTAAATAAAAAGAAACATTTCAAATAAAAACCTAACACAACATCTACAAGAACTAGAGAAACAACAACAAACAAAGCCCAGAGCAAGCAGAAGGAAGGAAATAATTAAGATCAGAGCAGAACTGAATGACGCAGAAACTAAAAGAATAATTCAAAGGAGCAATAAAGCCAGGAGCTGGCTCTTTGAAAAGATAAACAAAATCAACAAGCCTTTAGGCAGACTAATCAAGAAAAAAAGGGAAAGGATGCAAATAAATAAAATCAGAAGTGAAAATGGAGAAATTACAACTGATACCACAGAAATACAAAGGATTGGAAGAAATTACTACGCACTACTACAGGCCAAGACATCTGAAAACCTGGGTGAAATGGACAAATTTCTAGAAAAATATAATCTTCCAAAACTGAATGAAGAAGGAGGAAGCCTAAGCAGATCAATAACAGCAGATGAAATTGAAGCAGTAATCAAAAACTCCCGGCACACGAAAGCCCTGGACTAGATGGTTTCACAGGAGAATTTTACAAAACATTTCAGGAAGAGCTAACCCCTGTCCTTCTCAGGCTATTCCAAAAAATCCAAGAAGAGAAAAAGACTCCCTAACTCTTTTTATGAGGTTAGCATCATCCTAATCCCAAAACCAGATAAAGACACAACAAAGAAAGAAAACTACAGGCCAATATTTCTGATGAACATAGACGCTAACATCCTCAACAAAACACTGGCAAACCGCATCCAGCCACACATTAAAAAGATCATCCACCATGATCAAGTGGGATTCATCCCAGGGATGCAAGGATGGTACAATATTTGCAATCAATAAACATCAAACATCACATGAACAAAAAGGAAAGACAAAAATCACATGATCATATCAACAGATGCGGAAAAAGCATTTGATAGATACAGCACCGATTTATGATAAAAACACTCACCAAAATAGGAATAAAGGGGGCATAACTCAACATAATAAAAGCTATATGCAAAAAGCCTACATCCACATAATACTGAACAGGCAAAAATGATAAGCTTTCCCACAAAGATCAGGAACAAGACAAGGATGTCCACTTTCACCGTTTCTATTCAACACAGTATTAGAAGTCCCAGCCACAGCCATCAGACAAGAAAAAGAAATAAAAGGCATCCAAATTAGAAAGGAGGAAGTGAAACTGTCATACTATCATATCACCTGCAAGCAATATGTAGAAAACCTGATAGACTCCACCAAAAACCTACTTGACCTAATAAGCGAATATGGCAAAACGGCAGGATACAAAGTCAATATTCAGAAATGGAAGGCATTTTTGTACACCGGCAATGAAATATCAAAATCAGAAATCAGGGAAAAAATCTCATTTGCTATAGCAACAAGAAAAATAAAGTACCTAGGAATAAATTTAACCAAGGAGGATAAAGACCTGTTCTCACAAAACTACACAACCCTGAAGAAATAAATTAAGGAAGACACAAACATGGAAGCATACACCATGTTTGTGGACTAGAAGGATTAACATAATTAGAATGTCCACACTACCCAAAGCAATTTACAGATTCAATGCAATCCCTATTAAATTACCAATGACATATTCCGTAGATATAGAACGAACACTTCAAAAATTTAAATGGAATCATAAACGACCCTGAATAGCTGCAGCAATTTTGAGAAAGAACAACAAAGTAGGAGGGATCACAATACCTGACATCAAACTAAATTATAAGGCCACTGTAATCAAAACAGTCTGGTACTGCCATTAGAACAGACACATAGATCAATGGTACAGAATAGGGAGCCCAGAAATAAACCCATGTCTCTATGGTCAATTAATATTCGACAAAGGGGGCAGAAGCATAAAATGGAGTAAAAATAGCCTCTTCACCAAATGGTGTTGGGAAATCTAGACAGCCACATGTAAAAAAACTGAAATTTGACCACCAACTTACACTACACACAAAAATAAACTCAAGACGGATAAAAGACTTAAATATAAGCCACGGCACCATAAAAGTCCTGGAGGAGAACATAGGCAGGAAAATCTTGTATATTCCATGCAGCAATATTTTCACCAGTATGTCCCCTAGAGCGAGGGACATAAAGGAAAGAATAAGCAAATAAGCTTCTGCACAGCTAAAGAAAACATCAGCAAAATGGAAAGGGAACCAACTGTATGGGAAAATATATTTGCCAATTATACCTCAGACAAGGGTTTGATCCCCAAAATATATAAATACACACAGGGGCCCCAAGACACATGAAAGGATGCTCAACATCACTAGCCATCAGAGATGCAAATTAGAACCACAATGAGATGCCACTTCACACCAGTCAGAATGACCATCATAAACAAATCAAGAAACAGTAATGCTCGCCTGCTGGCGAGGATGTGGAGAAAAGGGAACCCTAGTGCACTGCTGCTGAGAATGCAGACTGGTGTAGCCACTGTGGAAAACAGTTTGGAATGTCCTCAAAAAGCTAAAAATGGAACTGCCTTTTGACCTACCAATTCCATTGCTGGGATTATACCTAAGGCTCCTGAAACACCAATTCAAAAGAACCCATGCAACCCAATGTTCATAGCAGCACAATTTACAACAGCCAAGAACTGGAAGCAACCTGAATGCCCAACAGTAAATGAGTGGATCAAAACACTATGTTACATTTACACAATGGAATACTACACAGCAAATGAAAGAAGGAGCTACTACCCTTCGTGACAGCATGGATGGAACTGGGGAGCATTATGCTCAGTGAAATAAGCCAGGCGGTGAAAGGCAGATACCATATGATCTCACCTATAAATGAAACCTAACCAACAATACAAGCAAGAAAGCAAAATATAACCAGCAACATTGAAATAAGAAACAAACTGACAGTAATCAGAGGGGAGGAGGGAGTGGGATAATGGGGGAAAAGGAGGGGAAGGGGCATCAAGGAATATGCATAAAGGACCCACTGACAAAGTTGAATGTGGGAAGGCTGGAGGGTGGGGGTGGGGAATGATGGAGGGTCTGAGGTGGGGAAGGGTGGGGCTGGGGAAAGTGGTGGCAGGAAAATGTTGACATGGGCATGACGGGATGGGGTGCAGAGCAGAGCGGATAAATGGGAGAAAAAAATGAGACTTTACTAACATAATCGGTGAAATATAGAAAAAAAAGAAAAACAATAAACTGCCAGATGGGAATCCGTTATTTAGCAAAGTGTTCCAGAAATGAAGGATAAAGGCCCAGGCCAGGTAGCTCTGTTGGTCAGAGCACTGTCCTGATAATGCCAAAGTTCCAGGTCTGATTCCCGGTCAGGGCACACACAAGAATCTATCAATGAATACATAAATAATTGGGACAACAAATCTATATCTGTATCTCTCTCAAATCAATAAATTTTAAAAAAAAAAGAAGAAGAAAGAAAGGATATGAAGTCTTTTCCAGGAAAGAAAAACTGAGGAAGTTTATCACCACTAGACCCTCCTTATGGGAAATGCTGAAAGGGGTTCTTTAAGCTGAAAGGGAAAGATAAGTATATTCCAACTAGCAGCAGCACAATACACATTCCCCTCAAGCACACTCAGATCATTCTCCAGGACAGATCCTATGGTACAGAGTTTATTCCTGTATTATTATTTAGTAATTATTTATTATTTTTCCATACAAACAACTAAATCTACTTTTGCTCCTTCCTGTATAATACTGAAATTATAACAAGGAGTAAGCCAGCCAGAGAAAGACAAATACCGTATGATTTCACTTATATATGGACTCTAATGCATAAAATTTTAAAAAATAAAAAGAAATAGACTCAAATACAGAGAACAAGCCTGACAGTTGTCAGATGGGAGGGGAGTTGGGGAAACTGGATGAAAACAGTGAAGGGAGCCCTGGTCAGTGTGGCTCAGTTGATTGGAGTGTTGTCCCGTAAACCAAAAGGTCAAGAGTTCAATTCCCAGTCAGGGCACATGCCTAGGTTGAAGATTCGGTCCCAGTCAGGGCACATGCAAGAAGCAACCAATTGATATTTCTCTCTCACATCGATGTTTCCATCCCTTTCTTTCTCCCTCTCTTCCCCTCTCTCTAAAATCAATAAGCATTCTCTCAGGTGAGGATTAAAAAAAAAAACTGTGAAGAGATCAAGCCCTACAAATTGGTAGTTAGTGAATAATCACAGAGATAAGGGTTACGACATATGGAATATAGTCAATAATATCGAGATAAATAAGTACAGGGCCAGGTGGGTACTTTAAGCAATGGGGAGACTACTCTGCAAAGTACATGATTTTCTAACCACTTTGCTGCACACCTGACACTAATACAGGATAATATTGGATGTAAACTGTAAATGAAAAATAAATTTTAAAAAATCATGTCAAGGATCTTTTCTGATCCCAACAGTATGAAACTAGGTATCAATAACAGGAGGAAAACTGGAAATTTATAAGAAATGAAAAAATTCCTACTAGAAACATACAACCTACCAAGACTGAACCATGAAGAACTAGAAAATCTGAACATACCAATAATGAGTAAAGAGATCAAATCAGTAATCAATAATGTCCCAAGGAAAAAAAGTCATTATAAATGGTTTCCCTGGTGAATTCTACCAAACACTGAAAGAAGAATTCATGCCAACCTTTGTCATACTCAATAGGAGGAAACACTGCCTCACTTATTTCAGGAGGCCAGCATTGTTCTTATACCAAAGCCAAATAAGGACAGTACCAGAAAAGAAAACTATAAGCCCATAACCCTGATGAATATACATGCAAAATTTCACAACATATTAGTAAACGGAATTCAACAGCACATTAAAAGCCCTGGCCCTGGCTGGGTGGCTCAGTTGGTCAGAGCATCATCCCAATTCACCAAGGTTGCAGGTTCAATCCCCAGTCAGGTACATACAAGAAGCAACCAATGATTTGCATTGATTGCATTAATAAGTGGAAAAACAAATCTCTGTCTCCTCTCTCTCACTTAAAAAGAAAACCAATTTTAAAAAATCATACACTATCACCAAGCAGGATTTTACACTGGGATGCAAGGATAGTTCAACACACACAAATCAATAAGTGTGATGATACACATTAACAGAATGAAAGATAAAAATCATATGATCACCTCAATACAATGCAGAAAAAGCATCTGACAAAACTCAACATTCTTTTGTGATAAAAACTCTCAACAAACTAGGTATGAAATAAATATACTTCAACATAATAAAGGTCATATATCTTTATACTAACATCATACTCTAAAGTAAAAGGTTGAAAGGTTTTCCTCTAAGATTAGGAACAAGATGAAGGTGCCCATTCTAACCACCCCTATTCTACATAATACTGGGAAGTTCTAACGAGAGCACTTAGGCAAGAAAAAGAAATAAAAGGCATCCAAATCAGAAAGGAAGCAGTATAACAGTCTCTTTGCAGATTATATGGTCTTCTATATATAAAATTCTAAAGACTCCACCAAAAAAATATTAGAATAAAGAGAACTCAGTAAATGTGTAAGATACAAAATCGGCACACAAAAATCAGCTGCATTTCTACACACTAACAATGAAATATCTGAAATTGTTCTTCAAATCCTGCCAATGGTATACAAATACAGTACATCAAAAATAATAAAATACAATTTTTACATTGTATTTGTATTTAAGCTATACAATAGCATCAACAATGATAAAGTATACAGGAATAAATTTAACCAAGTACAAAAATCTGTACTATGAAAAGTTATTAGACTTTGAGGAAAGAAGTTGAAAATGCAAATAAATGGAAAAATATCCCATGTGAATGGATTAAAAAAATTAATATTGTTAAAATGTCCATACTACCCAAAGCCATCAATAGATTCAATGCAATACCTATCAAAATTCCAATGGCATTTTTCAGGTAGGAAAAAGAAAAATCCTAAATTTTGCATGGAACCACAAAGATCCCAAATAAGCAAACCATTTTTGAGAAAAAAGAACAAAAGTGGAGGCATCATACTCCTAATTTTGAACTATATTACAGAGTTAAACTAATCAAAAGTGTATGGCTTCCTGACTACAAAGTCAGAGCTGAGTCGTTGTGACAGACCACATAGACTACAAAGCCTAAAATAATTATTATCTGGTCCTTTGCTGAAAACATGTGCCCACTCCTGTTTCAAATAGTGATTCCCAACCCCAAGTCGCACCCCACCCAACCATGAGCATTAAAAGAAAAATTCCACAGTCATGTACCACACCTAACCCTCACTTCCCCCTAAAAAGGTTACAATTACATTGGTCTAATGTAGGGCCATTTATTTAGCTATTACTGTATCAGTACAAAAAATATGTGTATAATAAAACAGGAAAATAGACAAAAATCAGAATATCCAATATAAAAAATAAAGGCAAGATATTTAATATAGTCCATCACAGAAACCACAGAGTACTATATAATAAATTGAAGCCATAAGGTTGGTTTGATCTCCACGAATCCACAAAGATAAAAAAAACAAGTTCATTATATAATTTATAGTATCCATGAGGTCAAAATATTTTGGTGGAAGCAAGATTTTTTCTAAGACTTCTGTCTGATTGTAAAAGGAATGTTTTAATCCAATTTTTCTCAGTGATGTAAATATATCATTTACTCCTCTCACAATACCTCACTTCTTCACTCAAAAACAAAACATAACAAAATTAAAACCCCAATAATGGCAGGATTTTCATACAGATGGTACCATGTTGCCTTTCCTTCCTTTTTTGAAGGGGATAGGGAGCAAGGACGAGAAAACAAGACAAGTGGCTCTATATTCCACAAGCTATTAATAAATGCTAGTAATAAATCTACTAATGTAAACAGTCCCCAAGTTATGACACTTAGTTCATACAAAAGTGATTTATTCAGGCCTATAATTCACTTCTCCTGCATTTACCCACTTATTCAATGGTCTCTGTTGATTATGCCAAATATATGTAAACAAAGGAACAGAATATATATCAGGACATTGCAGACGCACAATTTCATCTGACCAGTGTTAAATTTAAAACATGGTTTCTCTGTTTTCAAATGGGGGAAATACTGAACTGGTTTTCTACAGTTTAATGAAGCACTTTGGATATACAGGGTGGGGCAAAAGAAGGTTTATGGCTGTGAGTATGCAAAACACAGTTTATTCTTTTATTATTATTATTTTCCATCAGAACTGTAAACCTACTTTTGACCCACCCTATCTTTTTCAATTAGACCTCATCTCCACTACCCTCTCTCTTGCATCTGACACTTTCAAAAGCAAACTACCTGTAGCTAGCTCTCTCAAACATGCCTTAGTACACATGCTGTTCCTACTACCTACAACCCTTCCCACCCAACCCCCGCTTCCTCTTAACTCATGACTCAGCTAAGCTAACTCTATGAGAGGCTTTCCCTGAAAACCCCAAACAGGGCACTGTTCCTTAGAATTTTCTCTAGAAGTTCCTTTTCAAAAGGAACAGTTCTCAATCCACATATAAGTCACACATATTTTGAAACTATTTATAAAAAGATTCTAAGTGTCTAAATTTGTCAAGGCCTATAATACAGTAGATTATGGCAGGACATCAAAATTAATATTAGAAGGAGAAAATCTCATTCCCTAATAGTATACACACACCTCAATCTCATTCCCTAATAGTATACAGTCAGAGACCTTGGAGTCCCTTTCCTTTCCTCCCTCTCCCTGCTTCTGCCTACTGCCAAGTAACAGTCAAGCCTCATTCCTATTTTCCAACCCACTGCTCTGCCAATCAATTCAACTGTGGAGGAGTAAAAGCTGGAAAGTGTCGGAACCAACTGTGTACAAGAGGCTGAAAAAGAGAGGATCTACAGATTCACTTCTGTGATTGCAAATTACCTTCTGTGGACATAATCAGCTTTATGCTGGAGCAGAAGAGCTACAAGTTAAATAAGTCATCTATAAATGCTCCCTTTCTCTATCTACCCATATTTCCTTCACCAAGGCTTCCTGATTCCCACTTGCATCTATTCCTTCTGTTTTCAATCTTAATTACAGCTATGTCAATTCAAGAAATACTCTTCGATCTGGACAGATCTAACAGTCCTCTAACTGGTCACTCTAACTGGATGCAACAGTGCCAGATGCATCTTCCAAACCACTTCATCCTTTGTGCAAAAAGTGAAATGATATGAAAGAAAACTTGAAAATAGTTTTGCGGAAGGTATGAGTAGGACTATGGAGAGAAGAAAAAAGGGAATCATAGGTTTTGCTTTTAATACGAGCATACTATTTGAATCTTTTACAGAAATGTATTAACTACCTAAATGCTTTTTTTAAAATTATGCTTAACATTTTTTCCTTTGCATAAGCAAAATTCTGACTGCTGTAACTAAAATTAAAAACCCATCAAAAATAACAATTATTTTCTACTATACAGAACATTTCCTCATTTAAATATAAGTACTATAGATCAATTTTCTCTTCCCTAAATGTAAGGCTTTATAAACTATCACTCAATGATGTATACATAACTATTATATTACATATAATACCGACATCATAACACCACATACCTAGAATAGTCTTTCACAGAGCAGGCAATTAATAGTTTACTTGTTGAATATGAGTAAAACTACTTGTTGAATTACTTTTAATACATCCCTATAGCCTCAAACACTTCTCCTTCTAGAACAGATAAACAGGTAGTCAACAGCTACACGATAATGATTCCACGCACCAGAGATTTTAGGTAATTCACCATTTCCGACCATCATGTCTAGGTTAGCTTCCCCCCAGTCTCTTCTCGGGCTTCTTCCAATGCATGCTCAAACCTACTTTCAATATGTTCTCCATTCTAAACATGAAAAATCTTCTCAGAAAGTAAAAATGATAATGTCAACCCAATGCTTAAAACTTTCAATGTTTTCTTATCAGCCTCAGAAAAAAGACCAATATCCTTATCAGCTATAAAGCCTTACTTGATCTGGTCCCTACCTGACTCCTCACAAATGACTCTCCCCTTTTTGTTCACAATACTCTAATACACAGGTCTATTAACTTGTTTAAAATCACTGGGCTTTCACTCACGTTTGGCCTTTTATACATAATGTTCCCGTTCCCTGTGCTAGGGACATTGTATTTTCTTCTCTCAAAACTTCTTGGTTAACATATATTCACCCTTCAGATCTCAACTCCCACATTACTTTTGCAGGGGTACAAAAATAATTTTCCTCCCACCTTCTAATTTCTTCTAGGTGGGCTAACAATCAAATTAACATAAGACAGGTTAATAAGAAAGTATGTCCAAAATTTATTATGGATTTACATGCAGAAGTTCCATAAGAATGAGATTCAAAGATACATAGGGCAGTTGAGGCTTATATGCCATTTTTGACAAAGGAGGAGGTGGCAGAGGTCTGGGATTTCAAAGGGAAAGCAAGTAATTTACAGATAGATGAGAAAGGGTGAACGAATTCTTGCTGGGCCATTCAGAAACAATGGGACGCAGAGAGAAGTTCGATAAACAGGCTTTGCTAGATTTCTCCTTGTCTGCCAAATTTAGTTCATATTATGATGGTAAGGTGATGATGCTCCTTTCAGTTAAGCAGGTTTTTCTTTCTGAATTCCTTTAGGTAGATAAAGGGAGAGGGTCAAAAGATTCTTTCTGACTCTGTTCTTTCTTAATAACCAGCTTAAAATCAATATCCCAAAAGGCTATTTTGGGGTGGCAAAACTTCAGTCCTTCTCACTTGTTTGAAACACTGGGCCAATTGAAGGCACCTGATACATACTCTATATCAACAAGTATGTCCCTAGATAAAATTTATTAAGAGTATGTGATTTCTATCATTAGTGGAGGAAGCAGAGATTACATCTGATTCACAAAACACAATCTGGCACCTAATAGGCAGTAAAAAGATGCTGAATAAGTGAACATATTGAAATGAGGTACAGAGACAGTGATCCCAAAAAAACCACCACAGCCCTTGGTTGAGGGATGGGGGGAACACACCATAGGACAGTTCAAATACTTTTCATAACAATGGAAATCTGGTGGCTAGATAATAAAAATATAGTTCATCATGGGAGAAGCCACATAGGCAGTCATACAAGAAGCTCCGGATCAGGATTTAAACTAAGGACAGGCAAAAGGAGGCTCGTCCACTATGGCAGGGCCACGACACAGCAGCTAGGCAGAGGGGGAGAGGCTGGTCCGCCGTGAGACCTGACAGAGTGGGTAGCAGCCAGCTGGTCTGTCATAAAAAAGGCAGTCTGAAAGAAGGAGAGATTCAGCCATGCTACCAGCAGTGAGACAGGAGCCATGCAGGTGGAGTGAATGGAGGAGAAGGAGCCATGATGTAGCAGGTAGACAGTTTGTAGTCAGAATTCGGCCATGCAGCCTGGTGTAGTACAGGAAAGAACAGAAGGCTACTGCTCTGATCGTGCCCACTCTAGCTGACTCAGGAGCCATCAATGACTCTGCCTTGCAAGGGGCTGGCTCTTGGGACTCAGGACATACAGAAAGGTCACTCTCTCAGGACTTGTGCCTTTCCTGGACTTCACCATGATCCAATGTAACATGGCACATGCTTTCCTGGAGTACTACATGGAGGCTGATGACAACATACCCCAGATTCTGAAGGAGAGAACTGCTGTGTGACTGTGCACAGCCAGTCTAAGCACAGGTAAGCATATGGGGAACTACTGGGTTTGACTTTGGCTTTTAGCCTTTTGAGGAGTAAGGGAAGTGCTGGGTCTTGGGGAAGAACAGGGCTCTGAGCATAAGTACTCTCAGCACCCCCGAGGTTGGGGTATTGTTAAAAAAAAAAAAAAAACTGTTTCTTCCAATACTAATTGTTGGGTCATACACCAAGGCACCACCGTGAACAGGCTTCTGTCTGCTCAGTTACAACGTGACAAACTAATATTGTTATATTGCGAAGTATGTTATACATAATTATACATATTTCATTTTACTGAGTATTTTTCTCGGAACTTCTATGGTTCCAACTTGGGATCCTGTAAGGTTTCTTCAAATCAAATTTGGAACATACTCAAATTAGAAATAAGTTAAATACTTTCTACATCATTTTAAAATTAGTATTTCATACTACTTCATAAAAATGATATAACTGGAACAACTTCCTATTAACCAAATAAATTTAGTCAAATTACTAAATTTTTGGCATGGGTGAAATGTGGAGAAAACAAATGTATTTCAAAATTAATGCTACTGAGAGATGAAATATACAGAGTAATAAGACCCAGAATATAAAAAAACTATCCAAAATAATTAACATAGTATATGCTATGCTAAGAGAATACCTACAGAAGTAACTTTTGAATTTTTTATGAGGTAATACTCACGCTACTTTAGCCAGAAATGTGTACTGCTATAAAATGATATTTGAAATTCAGACTCCCATTAGTACCCCAAAAGGAAGACATTAATTCTATTAAATCAATGATACCAAAGTTTCTCAAAGTGTGGTCTTAAGAAGGCTGAGGATCCCTAAGTTCCTTTCAGGAGGTTCACAAGTTCAAAACTATTTTCATAATAATACCAGTTATTTGCCGTCTTTTCTTTTTCATTTATACAAAAATATTTTTCTCTCATAAAGATTTCACATGTCATGTATTTAATGGAAAACAATTAAAATGTTATGTAAACAGCCCATTAAATAAATGTTTACTATTTGTTTCAGATCATATAATTTATCTGCAAAATCTGTGCATATTCTCATGATGTTTTCAAAAGTGGATCTTGATTCGAATTTGATTGATTAACTGATACTCTGAGATAAGCTCTATAGGATTCATATTCAAAGTTGGCAACATCTGATCAAGTAAGTCTCCATGCTAATATTTGAATTCTGTGGCCTTGAGGGAGTAATCATCAAGTTTTCTCTTGTAGCTGAATTTCTATTGAACACAAAACTATTACAATCTCCGACACACGGTGCCTCCAGGACTGGCCTCACATGAAGACTGCTGAGTAAAGACCTGTCCTGCTATTTCCGCAGAAATCTGGTGCTGACCTCTGCTAGCCTCTTGTTAGTCTTGTTTAATTTATTTACCAATGACTTTCTACCTTCTAATTCTTCTAGGTAGAGTTACTTATATTTTTCCAATTCTATTTTATTGCAATCTCCTGAAGTTTTCATTTCGAAGAGTTCAGATTCCAGATCTTTATTTCTGAGTTCCAACTGAATTCTTATTGAAGCATTATGATACTCTGTTAACTGTTCCGAGTTTTCTTGAAATGTTCTTTGTGTCTGTAAAAACAGATTGACTTCAGCCCCAGCTGGTATTGAGCGTCAGTGGACTGAGCTTCAGCCTGTGAACCAAAGGGTCACTGGTTCGACTCCCCAGTCAGGGCACACGCCTAGGTTGCAGGCCAGGTCCTCAGCAGGGGGCGCACAAGAGGCAGCCACACACTGATGTTTCTCTCCCTCTCTTTCTCCCTCCTTAAATTCTTTTTTAAAAAATAAGAAATAAAAATAGACTTCTTTTAATATTTCTACTATATCTTGTCTTGCATTTGCCTTCTTTTCTATGTTGACATTTGTACTGATGATTCAAAAGCCAAGTTGACTAAATCAAGGCAGTATCACCAAATGTACTAGTAGTCATGTTCTTTACTGCCAACCATTCACAGGAAAAAAGCCAGCTTCACTTAAAAATGTTCTTAATGAGCTTTCCAATTTGGGCCTGTCATAATGGCTCCCGCAAAGAAGGGTGGCGAGAAGAGCCATTCTGTCATCAATGAGGTAGTGACCAGAAAATACACCATTAACATTTGCAAGTGCATCCATGGAGTGTGTTTCAAGAACCATGCCCCTCAGGCACTCAAAGAAATCCAGAAATTTGCCATGAAGGAGACGGAAACTCCCAATGTGCACACTGATACCAGACTCAACAAAGCCGTCTGGGCCAAAGGAATAAAGAATGTCCATTACCGTTATCACATATAGTTGTCCAGAAAACATAATGAGAATGAAGACTCACCAAACAAGCTCTATTCATGTGTCACCTATGTACTTGTCACAACTTCCAAAAATCTACAAACGGTTAACATGGATGATGACCAACTGCTGACTGTCAAATAAAGCTATAACACTATCACAAAAAAATGTTCTCAATTTTATTAAATTTTGACCCGTAAGATGTCTTTTAATGTTCCATGTGTCAAAATAGGAAGTCCACATCAAGTACTTCAGTTGCATTCAAAATACAATGGTTGCCTTTAGGAAAAAGCACTTGTGCAATTTATTTGCAAGCTAAATAAGCCACTTTACCATGAAACTTCAAAAAAACAACTTCATTGTTACTGCAAACAACAAATAACAAACTATGACTATTCAGGTTGGGTATTTGGCAGACATCTTCCTAAAAATGAATGAAGAAAACCTATGACTCCAAGGAAAATAACTGGAGAAATATTTGCTGCCAAGAGTAAAATTCAAGCTTTCAAGAAAAATCAGAATTTTGGAAAACTTGTATCCATCAACATGAACTTGGAAGCTTTTCAATACTTAAAGACTCATCTCACAACATCTGTAGTGATGTGGACAAATATGATTCTTTTTCTATCACGTAATAAAATGTGCCAACATTCAAAAGACCTGCATCACTCAATCAGCAAATATTTTTTGAAGGACCCATGCAACAACTTTTCATACACTGGAGTATAAAATGTTCAGTGATAAGGTTTCATTAATCTAATCTAATAGATTAATCAACTAATCTTTAAGAAACTAATATCTGCAGAGTTTTGAGGTGGTATCAAAGAAAATTATCCACAATTTAATGCACAAGTTATGAAAATACTCCTTTCTTTCCAACTACGTGACTGGATGAAGCCAGATTTTCTTGTATGTTTCATCCAAAATAAAAATATCACAACAGGTTGAATGCAGAAGAAGGTATGATAATCTAGCTTTCTTTGTAAGCCAGTCACTAAAGAAATTTGCAATAATGTAAAACAATGACACTCTCCTCATTAAACTTTTTTTGTTTTGGAAAACTATGGTATTTCTCAAAAAATACATTATTTATTCTAAACTCATTACCTATTATTTTAAATGAGCTAATAAATGTTTTAAATTTCCCCATTTTAATTTCTGATACAGTTAATATTTATAGATATAAACCACCTAAAGAAAAGCTCCCTGGTGTCAATTCTTTTTAAGCAAATGAAGAGTCCTCAGATCTTAAGCTTCAGTATGGCTGATCTGTATTGTAGAAAATTACTCAAGGGATAAAGACACAGATAGTCTAATCTCACACATCCTCACCTATATCCTCTCTCTTCAGTACACTTAGAAAAACTGATTTTTTTTAAAAGATTTTTTTTTTTTTTTTTTTTAGAGAGAGGGGAGGGAGAAATAGAGGGAAAGAAACATCAATGTGCGGTGGCCTCTTGCATCCTCCTACTGGGGACCTGGCCCGTAAGCCAGGCATGTGCCCTGACTGGGAAATGAACTGGCGACACTTTGATTCACAGGCCAGCACTCATTCCACTGAGTGACACCAGCCAGGGCTGAAAAACTGATTTTAATACAAAGATTTTAAGATTTTTAGGAGGAATCATAATTCATAACAATTTGAATTAAATCATTTCCTGAACCTATTTCTTCAATGTCTTGATGTCTTAATTACAAAAAAGTAAACATTTAAACACAACATTTGCTAACAAAAGGAACACATATAAATGAAGCAGAAATTATTTTTAGAAGAAATTGAAGAGCTAACACAGAAATAAACTAATAAAAACATCAGAATTGTAGAGCTGGAAGTCAGAACCAAACTTTACTAAAAACCATCACAACTGTCACTTTGCACACAATCTAGTTAAAACTTACCCTTTCATAGGGTATAAAAGAGAGTTAAAGGTTGGTTAATACAGAGAATGAGACCCTGGCCAGGTAGATCAGATGGTTAGTGTAGTCCTGATACATCAAGATTGTGGGTTCAATCCCCGTCAGGGAACATAAAGGAAACAACCAATGGATGCATAAATAGGTGAAACAACAAATCGATGTTTCTCTTTCTCTCTCTTTCTCGCTCTCTCTCCTCTTCCCCCTTCCTCTCTCAAATCAATGTGTGTGTGTGTGTGTGTGTGTGTGTGTGTGTGTGTATGCATACAGACATATATATAAATAAAATGAGGAACAGAACCAAGTTTCCAGACTCTTTATACAGCTTTTGTGAGCTTTACGTGCCAGACATGGGAAGGCACTGAAGATACAGGAATAAACAAGACTAACCTAGACCTGCTTTCTTGGAGACCAGCATCAAAGGTCAAACAGGTATAATGACTGTTACAGAGGAAATATATAGGATTCTATGGGAGCCTTTAACAGGGTATAAACTGACCTGCAGGGGTAGGGAAGAGGTCTCCACAAACATAACCTCCTTATTATTGTTATCAACCAACATCCTCATCATTTCCCCCTTCGTTAAGTACTCTCACGTCTAACTCACTAACTAATTCACTATTTTTACCATTCATTATTCTTAGTGATGTCAACATTCACTCAGCTAATTCACCCAAAACCTTTGCCCCTCAGTCAACTGACCTCCTGAACTGAAACAATTTTTTTCCATTTTTCTTCACCAGTCAAAATCTGCCATGGTCACTACTAATAATTACACCATTTCCAAAAATCTAGATTTCAAAAATCCCACATTCTATCTATCTTTGCAGTTGACTTTCTTTACTATCTCAATTCCAACTATCCTTTGTTATTACAGAACTTTCCATCCATTAATCTTCCCAGTTTTTCACTATCCAAGTCCCAACTGAGATGTAGTGTAAGCATAAAATACACATCAGAGTCCAAGGAGTTGGCACAAAAAAAGAATGTAAAATATCTCACTAATAAACTATTTATGCTGGTTACTTATTAAAATAATTATATTTTGAATGCACTGGTTTAAATAAATTGTTATTAAAATTAATTTCAACCTGTGTCCTCATACTTTTTTAACGTGGCTATTAGAAAATTTTTAAATCACATATGAGGCTCAAATATTTCTATCAGACAGTGCTAATCTATTCTGTGATGACTCCTAAATGTTCATCTCCAACTCTGACTCTTCCCTAAACTCCAGAATGACTATCTGCCCTATCTATTTGGTTGTCTAATCAGCATCTCCTACTTTACACGTCAACAACAGTACTCTTTGTTTTTAAATTCTAATAATAATTTTATTTAGCCTAATATATCCAAAATGTTATTTCAAATGTGATTAATACAATTATCAATGAGATATTTTATATATTTTTCATACCAAGCCTCAGAAATTTAGTGTTCAGTTTTTACTTACAGCACACCTGGAATCAAACACAAAATATTCACTGGATATAACAAGATGGTACTCTTGATATCCTCCCACCCACATACTACCATCTACTTATATGCTTTAAAAAAATTTAAACTAGAAGTTATCCTTAGATTCTTCTTTTCCTAATATTTCACTTCCAAAATACTCAACCTTTCTCAATTCTTCAACCCCACCACTGAAGTACAGGCAACTGTCATATCCTCTCTGGACTACAACAATACCTTCCCTGCTGGTTGATTATATTCTTGCCTTCCCTTCCAGGTTTTCTACTCAGTAGCCTGAATGATTATTTTAAAAAGTAAATCAAGTACTCTAATGATAACCACATTCAGAATAAAACATAACTAGTTTTCAAGGCCTTCAAGGCCTTCAAGTCCCTACCAGAAAGACAGGAACTATGCTATATAAGGCCTCTCAGGCCTCATTGTCAGACTGTTATTTGTGGGAATTCACTGTATGATTTTTAAGCAGGGGAGTGACATGATCAGATTTCTATTTTGAAAATACTACTAGTATTTTCACTAGTATTTCACACTACTAGTGTGAATATTATAAATGTGATCAGAGGGTAACGTGTGGTGATATAAAGACGACAGAAGCTACAGCAATTCTGTTTCATACTGGGGTGATACAGTACAGATAGGATAGGCAAATTTAAAAGATATTTCAAAAAAGAATCAACAAGATCTGTTACAGATGAATTAGAGGTTGGGGGGTTTGGGGTGTTGCAGGGAGAAACAATGGAGGAGTCAAGAACGATGAACCAGTTTCTATTAAGACAGTGAGTGGATAGTAGTAATAGAGATTAGGGAAAGGTGAAGTTCAGTTTCAATCATCCTAAATCTGTGGCATCTGTGATTCAAAACAAGCAGAGGTATTAAATAGGGAATTAGATGTATGGATCTCAACTTCAGTGGAAGAAAAATCACTCGTGTGGAAATAAATAAAACAGTCTGAGGTGGTATTTGTAGAAAGCAGCTCAGCAAAGCCACGTTAATACTTAAGGTAAAGGAGAACATGGGGCCAAGAGAATAAGAGGAAATGTAGGAAAGAATGTCATCACAAAAGTTAAGGGACTGATTAGCTTTTCAAAAAAGGGGGGAAGGTCAATTATGTGAAATGATGCTGAGGAGACAAGCAAGATGAGAACTAAAGAGTGTTCAATGAATTTTGCAGTGTGAAGGTTACTGAGCATAATTTCAATGGAACAGTAAGATGACAGAGAAAATAGAACAGCTTAAAGAGCAAATGCAAAGTGAAGGATGGAGGAAGGTACAGACAACACTTTTCAAAAACTAAGCAATATAGGAGAAATGTCTGTTACTAAGTGGGTATGTGAAAGAACAGAGATTTTAAGAGGGAAGAGAAAATTTAATAGTTTATGGCTAGCAGAAGAATAAAGTGACATGAAAAATATGGTGAACTTGCTGAACAATGTTGAGGGTCCACTGTGAGTGACTTTTAAATGGCCCTCATAAACCCTTTGCACTATACTGCCTTTTTAAAATAAGAATTTGTTATTATATGTCTTAGGTTGCCAATATTTGATCTAAAAAGTATCTTTTTCCATTTGACCTATTATATACAGGTCTGGTGTTTAAGTGGAAGATGTTAATTCCTATGTCCCAAACAGAAAGATTTCTCAAAAAGTACCACACTTGCCTTTCCACAAAATGAAAATTTTTCCAAACACATTTTATCACAACACACAGAAATTACTACCAGGAATTAAATATAAAGCATTCAGGATGGTAATGGACAGAGAACTGACTTGGAGTGGTGAATACAAAATACAGTGTACAGGTGATGTATTGTAGAACTGTTCACCTGAAACTTGTGTAATTCTGTTAACCAGTGTCATTCCAATAAAGTCATTTAAAAATAAAGCATTCAGGAAATAAGAGACTTAAAGGGAAACTGAAGTTTTTCAACAATAAACTTTTTCATTAACATAGTATTTTTGTTCCCTTTAAGTTTCAAGGAAATGATAAAATTTTACTCCAATTAAAAGCAGTTGAGATATCCAACTCCCCACCTTGTATACTGTGTTTCATTTAAGCTCTGAATAAGAATACAATTCAATTTGATTTATCAGACAATCTCATTAAACTGTTAGGAGTTTTGTTTATTTGTTTTTAGTTTTTAAAATACACTGTGACTGCAGGAAGCATAAACAAACATGGCTCTCCTCTTCACACAACCACGACAAAATTACAACTAAAATACAGAACCACCACCATCACTCAGAACCATAAGAAATCAAGGTGAATGAAAAGTCTGACAACTATGGAATTAATAAAACCACCTCCACCCAGACTGGTAGGAGGGGTGCAGATGCAGAACAGGCTGGTCCCTTCACTCACGTGTGGTAGGTAAGAATTCAGGAGGGATATCTCGGGAGTGAGGAGTCCCAGCCCCACATCAGGCCCCCCAGCCCAGGGTTCCAGAGCCAGGAAAATAAGTGCCCACAACTGGCTGCAAAAACCAGCAAGGATTGAGTCGGGGAAAGTGCTGGAACCCCAAGCAGTTCCTCTCAAAGAGCCCAGACACAGACTTACCTACCCAGACTCGCCCCATCTGAGCTCCAAGCACTGGGGCAACAGCTTGAAAGGCACCAAAGGTATACAGGGAGAAACAGAGGGGTCTGGCATCAAGGTGAGCAGAGGCCACTGTCCTTTTTCTAAACCCTCCCCAACACGGAGCCAGCAAGCTGGTGCCATATCTGAGACTCTATCAACGTGGCTAACACTGACCCACCCTGGAGATCCCCAGAGACTCCACCCAAGCTGCTTTCCATATGAATGGCTGGTCTTGGCTCAGACTTCACAACTTCTAAATTCTCTCAAACAAGCAACAACTGGTCTCAGTGAGCCCCTGGCCCAGAACTAGCAGCCTAGATTCACGGCTTGGTTGCACCTGGGAATCTCCAAGCCCAGCACAAATAGCAGCCATCTCAGATTGCTTCATAGCTCAGGCAGGATTGCCCCAGGGCAAAACACAGGGGAGGTTGATCTTGGCCTGCACCTGCCAGGGAAACCACAGTGCCAGGGCACCCAGTGGGTAGCTACAGACCACATCAGAGGACCGCCACCCTGCCCCTACACAGCTGATCCTCCACAGAGGGCAGAGGTTGGTGGTAGGTGGTCACAGCCAATCCTTGCAGCTGACTGGCCTGGGTAAATTCCTCCCATTGCCCTGCCAACAGCAATCAAGGTTCAACTACAAGAGGAGGGTGTACTCAGCCCACATGAGGGGAGCTCCTCGAATATCCAGCTTGGATGAAAAGGGAGGCTGTGCCACTGGCTCCTACAGGACCCCTACTACATTAGGTTATGTTACCAAGACGCAGAGTCAAAGCAGCTCTACCTAATACATAGAAACAAACACAGGGAGGCTGCCAAAATGAGGAGACAAAGAAACATGGCCCAAATGAAAGAACAGATCAAAATTCCAGAAAAAAGACTCAGAAATTAAGGATATACTAATTGAAATAAAGAACAATTTAAAGGGAAACAACAGTAGAGTGGATGAAGCCCAGGATCAAATCAATAATTTGGAACATAAGGAAGCAAAAAATCACCACACAGAACAAGAAGAAAAAAGAATCCAAAAATATGACAGTATAAGTAACCTCTGGGACAACTTCAAGAGGTCCACATCATAGGGGTGCAGAAGGAGAAGGGAAAGAGCAAGAAACTGGAAATCTATTAGAAAACCATAATAAAAGAACACCTCCCCAATTTGGTAAAGGAAGTAGACATCCAAATCCAGGAGGTACAGAGAATCCCAAACAGGATGGATGCAAAGAGGCCCACTCCAAGACAGTCATAATTAAAATGCCAAAGGCTGAAGACAAAGAGAGAATCTTAAAAAGCACCCAAAGAAAATAAGTTAGTTATCTACAGGGGAGTTCCCATAAAACTGTCAACTGATTTCTCGAAAGAAACTCTATAGGCTAGAAGAGATCAGTAAATATTCATTCATGAAAAGCAGGGACCTATAGCCAAGATTGCTCTCTACCCAGCAAAATTATAACTTAGAATCGAAGGGTAGGTAGATAAAGAGCTTCCCAGGCAAGAAAAAATGGAAGCAGTTCATCATCACCAAACCATTATTATATGAAATGGTAAAAGGACTTATTTAAGAAAAAGATCAAAACTCTGAACAATAAAATGGCAAAAAATACAAAATCAACAATTCAATCTAAAAAATAACCTAAGCAACCAAGAACAGAGACAAAATTATGGATACAGAGAGCATTTTGATGGTTACCAGATGGGAGGGGGTGTGGGGGAACGGGTGAAGAGGGGAGGGGATTAAGTACAAAAAGGTAGTTACAGAATAGCCATGGGGATTGTACAGTACAGTACAGGAAATGGAGTAGCCAAAGAACTTATACACATGACCCATGGATATGAACAATGGTGGGAGGAACTTGCCCAAGAGATTGGACGGTGCTGGGTGGAGGGGGGGGGCAAAGGGGGAAAACTATCAAGACAACTGTAATAGGATAATCAATAAAATACAATTTTTAAAATATTTTTTTAAATATGGGGTTCATTACATTATTCTCTCCACCACTGAATATGTTTGGAATTTTCTATGATGAGTTATTAACTACTATGCTAATCATTAGTAAAATAAAACTTAAAATTAGTTTCTTTATACTTCAGCTACACTTGAGATGGTCCTACCAATATTCTTTAGTCAACATAAATCACAATTCCACAAACATCTGCTGAACTTGCTAAGTACAGATGCATATCAAAATTAGAATCTACTTAGTAACAAATATACATTATTTTCCTCAGGATGTTTTGTTTTGCTTTCAGATTTTCTTCACAAACATTAGTTTACTACCATTATTTTTACTACCAACTGCTTCTGAGAAAACTTCATTTTGTAAACGGAGAAATTTAGCAGAGTCAAGCTTAGCTGTAGTTAATTGGGTTTACACAGAGTAGCCGTACTAATAACTTCAAGTCTCCTTTCTAAGCAATTAATGTTTGATGTTAAAATTATCAGGTCAGCTATTTCTTTTAAAAACAACATCCATTTCCCTGGCTGGTGGCGTGGCTCTGCGGATTGAGTGCAGGCCTGAGAACCAAAAGGTCGTCAGTTCCATTCCCAATCAGGGTACATGTCTGGGTTGCAGGCCAGGTCCCCAGCAGGGGGCACACAAAAGGCAACCACGCACTGATGTTTCTCTTCCTCTCTTTCTCCCTCCCTTCTCCTCTGTCTAAAAATAAATAAATAAATAATTTTTTTTTTAAACCCACTGGCCAGTGTGACTCAGTTGGTTGGAGCATCATCCTTATAAACCAAAAGGTTGCCGGTTGGATTCCCAGTCAGGGCACATGCCTAGGTTGGGGGGTTCGGTCCCCAGTGGGTCGGGGTCCAGACTGGTGTCTCTCTTACATAAATGTTTCTCTTCCTCTCTCTCTTCCTCCCTTCCCCTCTCTCTAAAATCAATAAGCATGTCCTCAGGTAAGGATTAAAAAAATAAAAATTAAACACCCATAAATTTAAAAACAAAATCCAATAATTGCCATTTTGCAAGTGTCTCTTCTTCTCAATGCTGTACTTCTTTAAAAACCCCTTTTTTAAAAATGTATTATTATCTTTTTTAAAGCGAGGGGAAGGGAAGGAGAAAGGGATGGAGAGAAATATCGATAAGAGAGAGAAACATCAGTTGGGACCAGGCCACAATCCAGGCATGTGACCTGACAGGGAATCGAACCGTGACCTTTCACTCCATGGGTGGATGCTCAACCAACTGAGCCACACTAGCCAGGGCAAAAGTCCCTTATTTTTCAGCATAGTGTCTTATTAAATATTAAGGCTCGTGAAGTTTGTACTTCTGGGGTCTGATTATTATTTCTTCTAAAATCAAACCATAACATCAATAAAAATTATAATCAACACAAAAAGACATTAGAAATACATAAAGCTCTCCCAATTCGAACTTTTAAATACCCCCAAATTAGCATTTAATTATTTTTACATTACTTTTCATACCAACGCTATTCTCATAGAATTATTTCTACATAATCTGCTAATGTTTGATTCAACCTCTTCTCCCAATATTAGCATTCTTTCTTTCTAGCTGACATATTCTTGTCTGTTAACTCACAAGTGTCTAATTCCTATAACATAATTTCACTCAAGGTAATAGGCTACTCTAAATGGCCAACTGTCCAAATACCTCTTCTCTACTACAAGGAGTATTAGCATTCTACAGTTGTCAGAAACAATTTGAGAAAGCAGAAGAACACAAGAGGAATTAGAAAAGTGTTGGTACTCTAAGAGATTATTTCAACACTTTTCTACAAAGAACATCTCCAAAAGACACAAACTTGCTAAAACTGAGGCTCTAAACATACCAGCACTAGATTGAAGTACTGCATGTAAAGCTCTTATAAGTATTAAAATTACCAAAGAAAAAAAGAGTTTTAATACAAACTCTCTTTTAATTAATTTTAATACAAACTTCAAATGACATACGGCCTTAAAGAATATTCAGTATTCCTGAGAGTATTAGTAACAACTGATATAATATTCATTAGACCTAATATTCAAGGTCAGATCCTGCCTGTTTGACAGCAGCATTATTAAGCAGATTGTGACTACTGGTCAATCTAACAACTACCTGAGGATTCCCATAAAAGTATCTAAAACCCTGTCATACTATATCTCAGGTGTTTCGGGTATACAACATAATGATTTGATATGCATATACACTGCAAAATTATCACAAGTCTAGTTAACATCCATCACAACAGTTACAATTTATTTCTTGTAGTGAGAAAATATCTTTAATGTCTACTCTCTTAATCACTTTCAAATATACAATACAGTATCATTAACTAGTCACCATGTGTACATTACTGAAACCATGTTTAATTCAATAGATTTCCAACCTATATCTCTAATTTTGCTAGCCACTGTTTTACTCACTCCAAAATGCAAGTGTAAAACTTCTACCATTTCCAATCTGTCCTAATCTCCTCAAATCATTTTAACACCTTTAGCTGAATCTAATTTGTGTAAAAATCAAAATGTTCCAAAGCATTCTGTTAACCTCTACTAATTCTATTACAATTCTATTTCTAGCGTTCTGTTAACCTCTGCTAATTCTATTTCTTATCACAATTGCAAAGCTGAATCAGAATAGAAAAACACAGGCAAAGATGCACAGAAAGGAAAAAGAACTACTGAGTTCAGTGAAAAACTAGCCTATGACTCCTATAATTCAACACTTCAAGTGCCAAAGCTACCATCCCCAAATAACAAACATACTGGTTCTTGTATTTGCAACTTGGAATTCAGAAGAAACAATGGTAAAATAGTTGTCAGGTTCCCAGATTAGAGCCTAGTTATTCCATGACATTTCTGAACTAGTCTGAGTTCTAGACTCACTCACTGCTAGAGACAGTGTGACAGGAAAAGAGCACAGCCATGGAACCTGTGGAGCCTGTCCGAGTTAGGCAAAAATCCTGACTGCCAATTACTAACTATAGGGTCAAACAAAACTCATTTAACTTTTTTGAATCCTAACTTCCTGATCTGTAAGAGAATACTGCCTATCATGGAGAGTGTTTGTAAGGAGTAATGCTATTGCAAATCAACCAGCAGAAACTGTAATAAAGTATATACTCAATGAATAGGAGCAATTACTGCATATCACCCTCTTCCCTTCCCTATTCCCCTCTTTGTACCATCTTTTTTATCCCCTATCCTACAGTAAGCACCCTACTCAGTATTCATTACATAGAACTTAGACTATAGAATCAGAAAATCTGGATCTGATTGCAGATATTATCTCTCATGAGATATGGAACTTTAGGGGTATTTAATGTCTTTGAACCTTAATTTGCCCATAATAGATAAACAAATAGATAAGGTATTATAATAATTGACTTCATTTATAAATTGGTATAAACTGTACAATACCAGAAATGTTAGCTTTTACCTATTCCAAAGTGCTCCTGAACAAAAAATTACCTGCCCTGGAAGATCAAATGTACACCATGAGCAAATGAGCATAAGCTAGCATCACAAGAGGAAGAAAACAAGCTAAATAAACTAAGTAGCTCACTGATGAGATCCCCTTTATACTTTATAACAAGAATATACTTGTTAACCCAAATAAAGCTCTTACTGGCGGAATGCCAGGCCAAATTTTTAAATTAAATTAAAAAGTTTAGCTGTGTGGAAGACTTTTCTGTCCTTACCCAACCTAGCAATTTGCATGCTCAGAAACCTTTCTTAAGCATTTGTACTCCTTTTAGCTTAGCTCACTTCCTACTCCCCAAAATAGTTCCCATGATAAAGGCACTGTGGACCCTAAAATAGAGCAAAGAGAACTGGTTAGATGAATAAGTGTGTTCAAGTTAGTAGTGACCGTCCTTGACATAAGCTACTGAAAAAAAATTCAAACTGGTCATACCAACCAAAAGATGGAAAAAGGCAAAGATTTTTCTTTATATAAAGAATACCTTCTTTTTGAAATACTATTTCCTCATAACAATCTCAAAAACCTTGTCATATTTAAGAAAGTATACTTTTTGGAGTTTTGCTACCAATAATATAATTTATTTTATTTTAATTTTTTAAAGACTTTATTTACTTATTTTTAGACAGGGGAAGGGAGGGAGAGAGAGGGAGAGAAAACATCAAGGTGTGGTTGCCCCCCACTGGGGACCTGGCCCACAACCCAGGCATGTGCTCTGACTGGGAATCAAACTGGTGACCCTTTGGTTCGCAGGCCAGCATTCAATCCACTGAGCCACACCAGCCAGGGTAATTTTAATTTTTTTAAATCCTCACCCAAGGATGTGCTTATTGATTTTAGAGAGAGAAAATGGGACAGAGACAGAAAGAAACACTGATGTGAGAGAAACAACCATAACATTGATTGGTTGCCTCCCACACATGCCCCAACTGGGGATGGAACCTGCAACTTGTGTGTGTGCTCTGACTGGGAATAGAACCAGCAACCTTTGGTATACGGGACGATGGTCCAACCAACTGAACCACCCAGCCAGGGCTAATAATACAATTTAGTAATTAAAGTCAAAAGGACCCAAAGAGCTAATAAAGTACTCGAGGACTCAACTTCACTACAGCCAAAAGAACTTGTCAACTAAACACCTTAGCTAACTGGACTGTACTTCCAAACTGTACGGAAAGAAAGAAGAGAATGAAAAGAAAGAAAGAAAGAAAAAGAAAATTGAAGTCTTAGGATAAGAATCACCCACGCAGCAACTTAATTTGCCTTGGGTATAAAAATTTCTCAAAACACAAGTAACCACGTACTTTCCTGAGAGAAGACCTATTTATATAAGGTGTTGATTATAACCCAGTAAGGGTCATAGAAGGGACACAGAAAGATCTCAGAAGACATTCAAATGGGTACTTCTAGCACTCTTGGTTCCCTATTCACAGCACCAGTTAGTAGCGTAACAACACATCACAAAGTCAGCTACCACATCAACTTCCACAAAGTCTTCATCACCTTCTAAGCCTGCCTGAGCCTCAGCAAGACACCTAGTGGATCATGCAGTCCAAAACTTTAAAGGCTACTAAGATACCTGGCCCAGTAGCTCAGCTGGTTAGAGCTTCGTCCCCATGCACCAAGGTTGTGGGTTCAATCTCCAGTCAGAACACACACAAGAATCAGACAAAGAATGAAAGGATAAGTGGAACAACAAATCTATGTTTATTTCTCTCTCTCCCTTCCTCTCTTTCTTTACACTCAATAAAATAAATAAATAAAAATAAAGGCCAGTAAAATAAACATCTTTTTATCCCACTAAAATCAGAATACTTCACTGGTATAAAGTTTAGGACCACCTTAAAAAAATAAATGGAGTCATGGATGGTGGCTCTTGGCGCGATGTTACTAAGATGGTACTAATGGTACTGATGTTTAAAAGAAACATGAGAAATATCCTGACTTAATCAGAGATATTACCAGCAAGTCTAAAAGTGTTTCAAAGTTACATGATGGTAGCAGGAAGGGAAAAGGAAAAGGATCTGAGAGAGAGAGAGAGAGAAGAAAAGAAAAGCTTTACAGCAGACAACTACCTGAAAAAGACAGTCACCAAACAGGTTAAAACATGTTTGCATTTGCCAATACTTAGTAGTTGCCACACCATATATTTGTCAGATTTCCCAACATGCAAAACAAAAAGAAGCCACCCTTTGTGAAGTATGTATCTGCTGATTTCTATAAATAAGTTACTTCTGGAATGGGGGCAATTTAACTTCCTGCACTCTTTGATTTTCAAAACCCTTAAAATCTTCAGCAAATTGAGATTCACCTCAAGTTTAAGGCTTTTCATTTGGTTGAATAAAACTTGTGTATTTGTAACATCAATAAAGAACAAGATCACTTTTCTATTTGAAAACTACATCCACACTTATACTAGATTTTAGGACATTTTTAAAAGGCTGAATATTAAGTTTGCAAAAACAAGAAATACAGTAGGCTTGGCAGGCATTCAACAAGTTTATCAGTAAAATTCCTACTGTAAAAGCTTGAAAAAATTTGTAAGATAAATTCCTAGCAGTGCTACTGAAGATACAATGTTACTAATATGGAAACTGAGAAATATTCAAAATATTCTGAAAACAGATTCGCCTTCTAAAAATAAGGAGGAAAAGCATTTGCCAACACAGAAGCTATTGGTTCTTAAAAATGATAATCACATGGGAGGTTTTCTATAAATACTTTAGAATTGAATTGCAATAACCCTCATCTTTCAAAACATGTTTTGGTCATGCCTTACCACTAACAAGCAAATTTTTGGTGCCATTATAATGATACAAATAATTCTGCTACTTTTTTTGCTTCTGCAAACTGCTGGTTTACGCAAATATCTACAAGCCCAACTACCACACCATAACTCACTTTGAATCATTAAAATAAAAATTATCTACCATAGTTAAGGATCCAAAAATTTTCTAATAAATGTACAATAACATTTTACTTATGGTTCTAAGAATACGTGTGTTCGGTAATCAATTTGGAGTCAAATCGTATACATCTACGTAAGTTGGAAAGAGGGAAAATAAGCAACCGGCGATCACACTATTATATTTTAAGTTACTTATGAAACCAACAGTTCAAGAGTTTGGGTGAAGAGAGAATTAAAGGCATTTGTAAAAGTAGTTAAAAATAATCTGTGTTTTACAATAACGATAGCCCTAACAATCTCTAGACGTGCGTTATGGTGGGACGGAAGTGAAAATGATGAGATGGGAAAAAACCCGAGTTGAAAACGGACAGGCTGGCAGATATAATAAACCTTCAATTAAAGGAATTTTGAGATTAACTTCTCTTAGACGCCTTGCCTCACTCCCCACTCGCTTCCTCCTCTCCTCGGGAAGGTCTGTGTAATGTGACTCATGACAAATTTTTTAAACAAATAAATAAAAGACACACCCTCTGGTTTGAACTGACATAATCGCCCCCACCCCATCCTCCCCCGACACACACCCCGCTTTTCCTCTCCCTTCTGCTGCTCCTCCCTGCGCCTCGTCCCTGCCCTTTCCTCTCCCCTCTCTCTCCGGTCCTAGACCCCTCTCCGAACGGAGAGGCAGTGGGACGGCAGCTGGGTCTCCGGACCGAAGCCCAGCGAACGGCACGCTGCCGAGGGGCAGCGCGACTCCGGGTGCCGAGCCCGCAGCGGGGCACCGGGCTGCGACGGGTTCCCGACTCCCTCGCCCATTTTCTCTCTCCCCGGTTTCAACCACGGCAGCCACTTCCTGTATCGCAACTCGACTCCCTGAGGCTGGCCACTTGCTCTGTCCCCGGCTGGGGCTCGGGGCTGAGGCGGCCGCTGAGGTTAGGGCAGTTCCCCACCCCGCCCAGTGGGCTGGTCACTCGGGCGGCCAGCAACGGGTCGTCGGCCCAGCGCCACCCGCGCGCCCGCGCTCCTCACCTGTATGTAGTTGTTTTCACAGTAGTCCGCCACCCGGGTCAGGTTCTGGTAACTCTCTATCAGCGCCCTCTTGCCAGACGGGATCTCCTCCTCTAGTAACATCTGCAGCTCTGCCATTTTCCACCCCTCCGCATCGCTTCCTCTCGCGTTAAAGACACAGAAGCAGCAAGGTCCGCGGAGGCTCCGAGCACCTCACAGCCCGGATACAAACCGCCTACCCGCCCTCCCGCCTGGTATTGTGGGACAGCACCTCCTCCTCTTCCTCCTCACTCTCTCCACCCCGCTCCACCCACTTCGCGCAGCCGCTTGAACCTCGTTCTCTCGCGAGCCTTCCTGCCATTCCCTCCTCCCACACCACAGAATTTCCCCCCCCTTTGGCATGTTCTTCTGGGAATTGTAGTTTCTCATAGGCCTGGCTTCCCGTCAAAAGCGCATGCGTCCAGGGAGCCTGCAACAACAAACCCTGAAGAGCGTAATCAAAGAAGGCCGACTGGGGGTGGTGGTTTAAGTGCGCTGTTTTCTAAAAGCACCAGAAGAAGGAGCCACAGGACGATACAAGCAAATAAAACCGTGCCCGAAAGGCCGTGAAACCTGACAAACCTTTGAACATATACCTCATGCATGCCATACTCCAAAATGTAATCAGGATCTATCATTGGTCTAAATATAAAAGGTAAAGCAATAAAGTTTCTGCAAGAAAACATACAGTAATTTCACAAGCTTGGGGTAAGCAAAAGTTTCTTAACTAGGATACAATAAGTGCTAACAGAAAAAAGGAAAAAATTCATAAATTGCTTTTTATTGTAATAAAATGAAACAAGCCATTTTTTTTGCTATTGCTAATAACAAATTTAGCGACAAAACTAATTTATTATCTTACAGATGTGGAGATCACAAGGCTCAGTTGTCTAAAATTAAGGTGTACAAGAGGACATTGTTGCTTCTGGAGACGGAGGAGAATGCATTTCCTTTCCTTCTTCAGCTTGTAGAGCCTACATGCATTCCTTGGTTCATGGTCCCTTCTTCCACCTTCAGAACAGCAGCAGAGCGTCTTCAAAATTGTCTCTGATTCTTCTTCTGTCATCAAGTTGCCATTTCTCTGACACTGAAGATCATCCCTTCATATTATAAGGATCCTGTGCCTACAAAGGTTTTACCTAGATAATCCAGGATAATTTCTGCATCTCAAGATCTTTCACTTGATTACATCTGCAAAGTCATTTGTGCCGTGTAAGGCAATATACTCAGTTACCGGAAATTAGGACATGGACATCTTTGGAGGACCATTAGCCTACTATAGCCATCATTAAAATTAATTCCCTCTGTTCATTAAAAGACACTGTTAAGAAAGTAAAAAGATAAGCCCCAACACATACACTTGACAGAGGACTCATTCCAGAATATATATTTTTAAATTCCTCCATGTCAATAAAAAGGTAGACATGCAATAAAAAATGGACAAAAGAAGACAACTGTGCTTCACAGGGAGCCATATATGTAAAGGCACTCAACTCATCACTCATCAAGGAAATGCAAATGACAGTATACTCTAAGGATGCAGTGTAAAATTAAAAAGACTACACTGCACACCCATTAGAATGGCTAAAATTAAAAATCCCTACCATAGCAAGTGCTAGAGAAAATGTGAAGTAACTGGACTCAAATGTAGTACTGGCTACAAACTGCTACAGCCACACTGGAAAACAGTTTAAGTTTCTTAAAAAGCCAAACATGTACATAATCTATAACCTAACATCTTACTCCTAAATATTTACCAAGAGAATAAAAATTAACATATATGTTCACTCAAAAAACATTATATGAATGTTTATAATAACTTTATTCATAATCATTAAAAGCTGTGAACAAATCATATGCCCTTCAGTTTGATAAACAAACTGGTACATCCAAACAATAGAGTACTATTCAGCAATAAAATGTAATGAACTATATATAAACACAAAATCATGGACGAATCACAAATGCATTTTCTAAGTGACACCCAACCCTACACCCAAAAAAGACCGACAGTATCTAATATTGACAAGAATGTATTGCATCTAGCACAGACACACACAGTGTGGTGTATATATGAGTATACAAATATAAAAGGGCATAATCACTTTGGAAGTACATATTTGGTTTGGCAGTGCCTATTAAAGCTAAGTACATACATCCTTAAGGCACAGAAGTTCACACCTATGTGCCTATATATCCACAAAAAAGTATGTGCAAGAATGCTCATAGCATCTGTACCCCCTGTACTCAAAAAATGGAAACCCAAAATCCTGTCAACTAAAAAAAGGATAAATAAATGGTAATATATTCATATGATGGACTATTACACAGCAGTAAAAGGAACAAACTATTGATACATGCAACAACATGGATAAATCCATTGCTAGATGCACTTTCATGGATGAAAAATGTTTTAATTTTTTTAAAGATTTCATTTATTTCTTTTTAGAGAGAGGGAAAGGGAAAGAGACAGAGAGGGAGAAAAACATCATTGTGTGAGAGAAAAACAGTTGCCTCTCACACACCCCAAACTGGGGACCCAGCCATCAAACCAAGGATGTGCCCTGACTGGGAATCGAACCAGCCATCTTTCAGTTTGCAGGCCGGTGCTCAATCCACTGAGCAACCACAGCCAGGGCAGAAAGAAGTTTTATTAAGTGAAATTAGGCGGACAAAAAATGGTACATACAATAGAACTGATTCCATTTTTATGAAGTTCCAAAACAGGCAAAAGTAATCAATGATGACAAAAATTCAGAGTAGTAGTCAACTGTTGTAAGGAATACATTGGGAAGCAACATCAGGAAATCTTCAGGAGCATGAGGAATATCTTTTTTAAAATAATTTTTATTATTCAATTACAGTTGACATATAATATTAGTTTCATATATAAAACATAGAGATTAGACATTTATGCTCTAGAAATACTCTATCTTGTCAGTGGTTATAGGAGTGCATACATAAATTAAAAATCATCGCTTGCTTTACACAATTTATGTATGTTATACCTCAATTTAAAAATGAGTAGAGAAAAAATAATTGTTTTTAAATCCTCATTTATAAAGAGGGAAAATCAACAGACAAAATCAAGAACAAAACTTACACATATTGCCAAATATGGTGAACTTTAAAGATAAAAATAAAGGAATCTTCTATAGAAAAAAACGGGTTATCTTCAATGGAAAAAATACCAAGTTGACCTTTTCCTCTGCAATAGATGTCAAAAAAAACAATGGAACAAAGTCTATAAAATCCTGTAATAAAATTAATGTGATTCAGTGATTCTTTATCTAGTGTGAAAGATAAAAACATCTAAATGCAAAGTTAAAATAGTTAAACATCAAAGAAAGGCTGAATTGAATTAATAAAATAAACAGCTATTAGAATATCAAGGTTAGAATGAGAAATCTTAAAAACTACCGGAAAGAACAGACAGATTTTTCTATGAAAGAATGGCAATTAATAGAGCTCTTATCAACAACCATAAATACAAAAGATTAGGAACTTACATCCTGAGATCATTGAGGGTAATTACTCTCAGCCTAGAATTTAACCCAGGTAAATGTCATTTCAAGGATGATATATCTATAGTTAAGATATAGAGGAAAGTTTACCGCCCAGAAACCTTCAATTAACAAAAGCAGATCCCTGACTAGTGTCACTCAATGGGTTGCACGTACTCCCATGGACCAAAGAGTCACTGGTTCCATTGCTGGGTTGTGGGCCAGGTACCCTGTTGGCGGCGTGCGAGAGGCAACTGATCGATGTTTCTCTCACACATCTGTGTTTCTCTCCCTTTCTTTCTCCTTCTCTTCCTCTCTCTCTAAAAATAAATAAATATATTTTTTAAAAGCAGAAGGAAAGTGTGGAATAAAAGAAATAATGAAAAAGAAATGCATTGGTGAATTTGATTACCTAGACTTAACAAAATAATATTTTTTCAAGTAAAATAAATATCTGAGATTCCTCATATGGTACTTTAAAAGGAAGTACTTACAAGAGACACCTATAAAGCAATGTCTTATTGAAATAAAGGGATGGGAAAATATTTACCAGGCAAATACGAACCTAAAGAAAACAGTTGTAAATATTAATAAACAAAAGCCTCATTTAAAATCAGGAGGCAAGGAGGGCAAGCTCTCACACCCTAACTGGATCGCAGAGCAGAATAGCAAGAACTCTGTTTTTAATAGTTCTCCTAACTTCCTCTTCTCTAAAAAAGAATTTCCACTCCTTTGTTTCTGGGGACGTGAATGGAGTTCACCATTAGATCACCTTTTCCAAATTGCAATTCTTTGTTGGTCCCAAATAAACCAATTTTGCTGGGGAAATATCGGCTATTTGTTTATGATCAACGCTGTTATAGCAATAATAATGTCAAAGTAATTACATCAAGGTCATAAAACATTACAAAGGATAAAGAGGACATTAGATAATAATAAAAGGAATAACTTATCAAGAAAATAATCCTAATTTCTTAGAAGCCAACATCACAGCCAATCAATATATAAAGCAAAACAGTTACAGAGAAAAAATGACATATCAGCAATGATAAATGGAAGATTTTTCCATTTTCTTTATTTTTTCCATAAATGGAAGATTTTAACACATCCCTACCAGAGACAAAAAAAAGCAAGCAAAAGTCGTATAAATTTTTTGAACAGTAAAATTAACAAATGCACAAATAACCAATATTAGAAATGAAAATGAGAACATTATCCAAATTACAATAAACACTAAGAAATTTCCAGACTTCCAGAAGAGACTCAGTTGAATAACAAATAGCAATTCTACCTGTATCTCCTTCAGTGTAACTGGTTTGGAGGAAGTGAGTAGAAACAAATTTGTGCACCAATTAATGCTCCTTATTTGTGTGGCGATATGAGCTTCAAACTATTTTCTAGAAGTTATTGTAATTTGAGATTGAAAAATCCTTGGCCTAACTGAAATGGGTCACAGACCTAAATAAAAGAGATAAAACAACAAAATTTCTATAATAAAATTTAAGAGAAAACTCAGTGCACTCAGATTAAGCAAAAACTAAAAAGTACATTAAAACATGAAACATGAAATAAAAAACGATAAATTGGATATCATAAAAATTAGCTCGACTGGTGGGGTTCAGTGGGTTTGGCCTCATCCTGCAAACTTGAAGGTCGTCAGTTTGATTCCCAGGCAGGTCACATGCCTGGGTTGCCAGCCCGGTCCCTGATAGAGGGAGCTCAAGAGGCAGCCACACATTGATATTTCTCTCCCTCTTTTTCTCCCTCCCTTCCCCCTCTCTAAAAATAAATAAATAAAATAGTTTTAAAAATTAAAAACATTTGCTCCTCAAAAGACATCATTTAAAAATGAAAATGCAAACCAAAGATACTTGCAAAAAGATTTCTAATATGGGAGTTGTATCTATAGTATGTAAAGAACTCTTACAACTCAATGATAAGATGATGAATAAATCCATTTTTTAAAAAGACCAAAAGATTTGAACACACACTTCTCCAAAGAAGATATAAAATGACAAGTAAACACAAAAAATGATGCTCAATTACATTAGTCATTAAGTAAATAGAAATTTAAACCACAATAAGATACCACTACTCAACCAATAGAATAACTAAAATTTAAAAGATAGTTAATACTAGTGCTGTCAATAATGTGGACAAACTGCAACTCTCATGTAGCATTGATGGAAATGAAAAATGATAACGTCACTTTAGAACACAGTTATATAGGGTCTCATAAAGTGAAAACGCACTTATCTTAAGTTCCTACAATTTCACTCCTAGGTATTTACACAAGAGAAATTAAAACATATGGAAGAATTAAAAACAAATGTCTCAAACAGCCAAAACCTGGAAAGAACCATAGGTCCATGTGGATAAACTAATTATAATATACCCATACAATGGAACATTACTGAGCACTAAAAAGGAACAAAATGATACATGCAACATGAATGAATCGCAAAAGCATTGTGCATAATGAAAGAAGACAGACACAAAAGACTATTACTGTGTGATTCCATTTATGTGAAATTTAAGAAAAGGCAAAACTAAAGTGATAGAAATCAGATCAGACTTTGACAGAGGCCAGAATGGGGGACAGGGAGTGACTCCCAAAGAGATACAAGTAAGCTATTACTTATTGATTTTAGAGGGAGAGAGAAACATTGATTTGTTGTTCCACTTATCTATGCATTCATTGGTCAATTCTTATACATGTCCTGAACAGGGATCGAACCCACAGCCTTAGAGTATCAGGACAATGTTCTAACCAAATGAGCTACTTAACCAGGGACTATGTAAATAAAGTTTTAAAGGTAATAAAAATGTTATAAATCATGATTGTAGTGGGAATTACATTAGAAACATTTGTCAAAGCTCTTTGAATTACACACTTAAAGTCTGTAGTTTTAATTGTAACTAAATTATATCTAACTGAAGTTGACCAAAAAGAAAGTACAGGTTGGAGAAAATTCCTTTGATTTGAGAATAGAAAAAAAAATTAGGTATCTTTGTTTCCTTTGACAAATGATGAAAAAAAAAAACCATACAATCCAAAAAGATAGGAGATGTGATTTTCCAAGTAATAAAAGTAACTAAATGGTCACAAGGTAACATTAAGAATTGCGATCATTATACTGTATACTTGAAACTAATATAATATTATACTTCCATTATATCACTTTTTTTTTTAAATGGAGTGTTGAGTTCTCTTTTGCAACCACGAAGTCATGATGAATAAAGCATTTAAAAAGATAATACCCCTTTACCCAGGCCCATGTGGCTTGGTTGGTTGGAGCATCATCCTGTAAACGGAAAGGGTGCGGGTTGATTCCAATCAGGGCACATGCCTAGGCTGCAGGTTCAGTCCTTAGTCGGTCATGTAGGAGAGGCAACCAATCAATGTTTTTCTCTTGAATTGCTGTTTTCCTCTCTGTCTGTCTGTCTCTCTCTCTAGCCAACCACCTTTACCCCTTTCTCTAAAATCAATAAGTATGTCCTCAGGTGAGGATTAAAAAAAAAGATTACTCTCCCCAAAATAAAGAATTGCAGGTAGATAATGTGACATTAAATTATGAGCATCATACTAACGTTTCTAAGTCCAAATTTTCTCCCACACTGTGGGAGAAAAGGCATTCCTCTTACACTATTTATGATTCAGTATTTTCCTGTGGGTTTTGTTCAAATAAATTATAATGAAATGCTTTTCAAAGAAATCCCAACAGAATAAATAATATCAATGTTTGTATAAAACATAATGATGTATCCCTTGGGCTCAAGTTGAAAATCAGACCTTGTATATTCATTTCATGGATGTCTAGTCAAGCTAATCAATTTGGTCATAAAAAACAGTTTGTAAGTGCAAACCCAGCACATGTGCATGGGTAGAAAATGAAATTTCATGTATTTCACTTTGAAAGAACAAATTGCTGACTATCATAAAACCTTACTTCAGAGGGATTAAGAGATGTGCCAGGCAAAATGATAATTTGGGCTATCTTGGTACGTAACTGCTTATTTTGTTATCTGGAACAAGGAGTGATGCTGTATACTTAATGAACCTCGGACATCTGCAAAATTAATTCACTATACTGTATCCTGGGATACCAAATTGGAAGTGGGTGGTCAACAAACAGAATGTAGAGTACCAATGTAGTATAATGGAAAGAAACCAGAAATAAGGCAACAAGGTTTCCTCTCCCAACATCTACTATTTCCATCCACCACAATATGTAACATAATCGTATCCTTTATCAAGAAAAAAAGGGGGCTGAGGGTAGGGTATTAATCTGCTCAGGTTGCTGTAAGAAAATACCACAGACTAAGTAGTTTAAACAACAGAAATTAATTTTCTCACAACTCTGGAGGCTAAAAGTTCAAGATCAAGATGTCAGCAGGTCTGGTTTCTCCTGAGGCCTTTTATCCTTGGCTCAAAGATGGCCATCTTTTCTCTGTGTCCTCACATGGCCTTTCCCCTGGAGTACGTGTGTCTTAATCTCTCTTTGGATAACCTTAATTACCTCTTTCAAGGCCCTATATCCAAATACATTCAACGTACGCATTTTTGTTTGGTGGGGGGAACACACAATTCAGGCCATTACATGAAGTTTACTGACACTCTAGGATCCTACAACCCTCAATTATTATCTCTCCTTGCTTCTTTCTGAATTAACGATACCATCCAGGAATCCCTGGGGAAACGAAAAAAGGAGGATTAATGGAACACTCCATTCAACAGTTCAGCAAGGCCCACATAAGATAAGAGGGGTTAAGGGAATAGAATAAATCTTGAACCCTCCTTTAAATTTTACCATCGTTGATGGTGGAGAGTCATGATATTTGTATAGTAGGCTAGACTGCCCCCAGGCCAGTTTTCAGGCAGGTCTGACTGTTATTTATTTAACAGAGGGGGGAAAATGTCTTTCCTATACACGTTAAGCCAAGCCAATGCAGAATGCCAAAGTTATTTTAGTGTGGATAAAACTATTATCATGAAATTATTAAAAATTAGCAATGGCTAAAAATGCAAGTCGCCCATAGTCCTTGGGGAAAAATATAACAGCCAAATGTGAAATCACATGTTGTGTTTTTCTTCTTTTGCATAAGCTGCAATATTTCCATTATGGTTTAAAAGAATTAATCACTTGTTAATTTTGAAAGCTGCTCAATCAACACACTCTTGTCCACTTCCCTTTCTCAAATTCGGTAAGATGCCGTAGGTGTCTGTGATAATCAGAGCAGTCTCTGGAGCTGTTGGACTTGCCAGCAATAACAAGCATCTCGTTCATTCAATCTATTGGGTAAAATGAGGGCTAGAAATAGCCCTTCCCTGAACTTTGTCCCTCCAAGCCGTCTAAGAGTTTTATAAACCTCTTACTATTGGCAGTATCTACAGTAATTTCTCTTTACCTGACTAATATGACTGAACAAAATAACATTTAAAAGTTCTAAAGACAAATGACAATCCATGTAAAGTTAGTATTTCTTTCTTTAAAAATAAGTCAAGACAGCATAAGAAAAAGAGAAAAATGAGAAAAAGAGGACTATAATATGATAATTCAGGTGTACTCATAGAACTCAAAAACAGAAATGCATTCAGTCCTAAGAAAGTACTAGTACAAATCATTTGTTAGGCTAGTAGAAACCAAGGAAGTATTCTCTTTTAGAGTCTTGTTTCTTTGCAAAAAAAGTTTTTGGGTTTTTTTGTTTATTTGTCTGTTTGTTTTGCTACCTTCTCTAAATGGTAGAGAGAACGTGGCAAATTTGGCTCCCAAGTTTTTCATCTTCATCGTTCAAGATGCTCACCCTGAGTTCAAAATCTCTCAATTTCAAGCCCAAATTCTTCAAAGACAAAATCTGATTAGTCCAACTTGAATTGACTCTTCTTCCCAAGCATGGCATAGTAGTGGGGACATGTTCAAACAACAGTAGCATAGCTGCTTGAACCACCTTGAGACTGGCGTGGAAAGTTTCCAGAAAGAGTAGATAATTAAAGAAAACAATAGTGTCAGGTGTCCACTACAACTGGGAAAAGTTTTGCAATACATATACCTGTGGAATGGGTGCTGTCCAGGTAGATCATGTACAAGGGTGCAGGTTACTCACCCTCTGGCTGAGGGGAAATAGAGGATAAAGTCCCACAAGCCCAGTGCCTAGACTTCCTCAGAGACAGTTTTTATTGATTGTTCCCTTTTTTCTTGATATGATCCATACTTTCCTGATTCTTTGCAAGTCTCATTATCTTTTTGTTGTTATTGGAAACAGAACATTTTAATTAACACAAGTGGCAACTCTAGAAATCAGATTTTTCCCTATCCTCCCCAGGGTTTTCTGTTGTTGCTATTCATTTGTTGTCATTTGCTCATTAGTATAAGAGCTTTTCTGTGCTATTTCTGTAGTATCTGTGTTCTTTGTCTTTATGTAACCACTAAATACCTATTCAGTTATTTTAATGGTCAGCAAATAATAGGACAGAGATTCTTTTATTCTTTCAACCAAAAACTATCCTACCCATTGCTGAGTAGCTGTGTGTGTGCTGGGGCATGCCATCAATTCTTTCACAGGTGGTTTACAACTCTGCCTTAGCCTTCAATTCAGCCAAAGTTAAGACAATAGGGCCATCTCAGTGTCTCCTGGTCGTGTGCACAAAGCTGCATATATGTTAGGCCTTCCAGGTTTCCAAAAATGCGCTGCTGCTTTCAAAGATCTCCTTGGACATCTCATTCTCCAGACTCTCCTTTTAGGTTCTTGATTTAGCCTTTTACTTGCCACAGTGGTTATTGCTACCACAGCCACTGCAATGATAAACAATGGTAACTGGTTGGTTTTGATAAATGCCCTAAGGATAAGACAATTGGCACTGAATGAATTCTGAGTCAAGTCAGAAACAAACTCATTCGAACAACAATATAATGGTTACCAGAGGGAAAAGGGGGTGCGGATATTACTGAACAGCAAGTGGGGTCCTGCTCCCTGCCTCCATCTTCTAGGCAGAATTACAGAGGCAGATGTTTGGTGAAAAAGGAAAGGAGTCTTTATTCAAAAGCTACACAGTTTTGGAATAACAGCTTTCCACATGCTTTAGTCATCTAAGCCTATCAACTAAGGCTAAGATCTCTAACTCTTAAGTCCCTCTGTCATTCCCCCATTAGTTTTTAATTATCTTATTTCTATAAGATAAGTTTATAAACTGAAACAATGAAAGATACAAAAGCTACACAATTTTGGAAGAAGTGCAGGCTTCTGCCTCAGAGTCCATCCCCTCTAGAGCACCCAAAGAAAGATAACGCTGCCACCTTCTGCCTTGCCAGACCAGTCCTAGTCTGCATCTGGAGTTCCTTCTCCCATTTAAAATACTGTCCTTTGGGAAATGCAGGCAGCTATAGCAGGTTCATCCAGGCATCTCAGAGGAAGAGCAAGAGAGTAAGTCTCTGCCCTCCTTCTGTTTAAATCTTCTGGTCCGTAATTCCATGTGCTTTGGAGGCATCCAGCTTCTCTGCCAATTCCATCATAGACTGGCAGATCTGCACATCCCCCCACCCCTCTCCATGTCTCTGCGTGAGGGTAGGGAGATCCATCATGTGCTGTGCTAGTTTATTTACCATTGCCTTGGGCAACCGCATCCTAAGACCCTTCTCTCACTTCTCCCCAGTTATCTGATTAGATCTCTCTATATCTGGGAGAGGATGGAAAGGGTGACATTGTATACAGTTAGGGCAAAAGTAGGTTTACAGTCATGACCATATAAAACAATGTTTATTCTTGTATTATTATTTATTGTATTATTTCCCACATGAACAACTGTAAACCTGCTTTGCCCTCCCTGTATGGTGATGAAAGGAGACTAGACTTAGGTGGTGGTCACACTCTAATACACTGAGATGTATTATAGAATTTGTCATCTGCCCTGGCTGGTGTGGTTCAGTTGATTGGATATCATATTGCAAACCAAAAGGTCATGGGTTTTATTCCTAGTCAGGGCATGTGCCTGAGTTGCAGTTTTGGTCTCCAGTTGGGGCATGTGCAAAAGGCAACCAGTCAATGTTTCTCTCCCACATCAATGTTACTCACCCTCTCTTTCTCCCTCTCTTCTCTTCTCTCTAAAATCAATAAAAGGAAAAAAAGAATTGTACACCTGAAACTTATATAATGTTATTAACCAATATCACCCCAATAAATGTAATTTAGAAAAAAGAGAAAAGCCTTTAAAATAGAGCTTTTCCAGGAAGTTTCCACCAAGGTCAAATAGTGACAATTCTCTAGGGATGGAGCTTTTTTTGGCACACCTAACCTGTTCTATCCCTTCAAGTGGGTGCTGGGATGCTGCTTTTCATAGACCTATGATTTCCAGGCAGTTTCTTTTCAAGGCTACTTTAGAGCTGAAACTGGAAAAGTCGGCATTCATGCCCCCTGCCACTATCAGAACCAATAAGTAGTGACAAGGATTGAATCAGTATGGGTGCTTTATTCAGATGCCAGTGAATGGAGAAGATGGCAGATTATGTATGCTCAAAAATCGTCTTAACATGTCTCATCCCAAGTCGATCCTTTTTATATGAAGGAGAAACGGTAGGTAAGGGGTTTAGAAAAATGATTAATTGGATAAGAATTGCAGCCTGGGGGCAATTTTCCTAATACTTCTTTATCTGTTGCTCAATTCTTCATCTGTGTCACAGAGGTTCCCTCCCTGGAACGCAGTGGCTCAGATAGCATCTCCATTGTTTACAGACACCCTGGGGCGTCTTTGAATTGCTTGTGGACCTCCTGGAGTCACATGGTCATGCATTCCAGTGTTTGAAACAACAGCTTTCCGCCTGTATTAATCATTTAAACCTATCAACTATGACTAAAGCTAAAACCTTCATTTGATTTTAGCCAAAAGGCCAAGAAGCAATGAAGCTAAAACCTTTAACTCATGAGTTCCCCCATCAGAACTAGGGAGAAAGAGATGAAAATAGGGTAAGTTAAAATACCGCAAATATTGCTATTCTAACTGAAATTCAGTTATTTTTCTTGAATCAGTGCTTCTTGATAAAAAGAATAAAAAGAGGAAAAGAAAGATAATGAACATGCATTGCACAGAGGAAAAGGACATATGAGGATACAGTAAAAAGGCAGCCACCTGCAAGCCATTGATGGTGCCTTCACCAAGAATCCCTCTATGCGGGCACCCTGATCTTGGCCTTCCCAGAGTCTAGAATTGTGAGAAATAAATGTCTGTTAAGCCATCCAGTCTATGGTATTTAGTTATTGCAGCCTAAGCTGACTAAGTACCCATATTTTCTTTTTGCTATTCAATTTTTGGAGTTTGTTAAGTAAATCTCTCCTTAACATTTAATCACAAACAAGATCCCTGTGCTGCACAACTTCAGGGGGCACTAATTAATATGGATTACAACATGAATGGTACCCCCCCAGGAGTTGTGCGATACAGTAGCTGTATTTTTCTTCTGATTTTTAAAAAGATTTTCTTATTTATTTTTAGAGAGAGGGGAAGGAAAGGAGAGAGAGGGAGAAAAACATCGATGTGTGAGAGAAACATTCATCACTTGCTTTTCACACACTCCCAACTGGGGACCTGGCCCGCAATCCAGGCATGTGCCCTGACTAGGAATCAAACTGGTGACTTCCACTGAACCACACCAGCCAGGGCATTTTCTCCTGATTTTAAAGATGTATTTTTACATTTGATCATTAACCTGTGTGGAATTCACTATGTGTGTATATGAAGTAAGGACCTTATCTTTACTTTCTATATGGAGCTGTCCCATTGCTATTTATTATACATTTCATCCCTTCTCTACAAATTTTAAAATTTATTTTAAAGTTATGGCTGACATACAGTATTATAGTAGGTTCAGGTGTACAACATAGTGAGTAGGCACTTTTTCTCCACTAATTTTTAATGCCTGCCTATCTCCAGGTTCTCTAACCTGTCCCACTAAATAGTTTTTCTGCAGTCATTGTCACAATCTTATTAATTGCTACTAATTGTTAAATGTGCTATTTTTCACGACCAGTTCTTTGTGGTAGAGATTGCTATGTGCTCACTAAGTCCAGTTGTTTTTTTCCTCTACACATTTAGATAGACTAAAACTTTTCAGTATTGCTTTAAGTTAAGCAGGACTAATGAAATGTTGGTGGAAAGTGGTATTTGCCACTTCCAAACCTGGCTCCTAAAAATATCCCTTGAGATTTTCTATGCCTTCTCTCTAACCCCTTCATCTGACTGGATGCAGTGGATCCAATGGAAGGCTCTGAGGTCCTATGGAATGATGGATCTACTCCTGCATTCCTGGATGACTAAATGGAACAGAGTCTACCCTTCCCCTTGTTCTTCTCTCACCAACTAGTGTTGAACTGTAAGATACATTAGAGATAAACTGCACTGTGCTAAACCTCTGAGTTATTGCAGGTGTTGACTATAGCAGTTAGCCCACCCTAATGACGACTTTCCTTCATGTTCTTTTGGGATTCATCTTATCTATTCTGGGCCTTTCTGTAGGGTTTTCAGAGACAGTTTATGAAGTTCCTCAGAGTCCTGTGAGAATTATAATTGGAGTTATATTGTATTTATGGATTAATTTGGGAAGAATTTTTGTCTTTATATTGTGGCTATAACTAGCATATATCCATTTATTCAGGCATTTTATATCCATAGATAAATTTTATGATTTTTCTCCTTTAAGGCATTACACATCTTTCATTTGATTCTAGTGGAATTTATTGCTAATATGTTGTAATTTATTGCTACAGTGAATATGATTTTTCTGATTGCACTACCTAATTTATTATTCATACTATAAAATATCACCATTGGCTGATTTTATGTTCAACAACCCACTGAACCCTTTCTGAGTTGTAATAATTGTAGTTTCCCTCAAATTTTCTATGTAGATAACATATCATCGGAAAATAAAGAAATATTTACTTTTTATTTCCTGATGCTAATATTTTATTCATATTTTTTGTCTTGAACAAGTTAAGACTTTCTTATCCTCTAATTGTCTGTAGTTTCAAAACAAAGCAAAGAGCCCTGGCCGAGTGGCTCAGCTAGCTGGAGCATCATCCCACACCCAGGGCAGGGCACATACCTAGGTTGTGGATTCGATCCTCAGTCAGGGCGCAGGAAACATCAGTTTATGTTTCTCTCTCAAATTGATGTTCCCCTCTCTGTATCCCTTCCTCTCTCTTTAAAAGATCAATGAATATATCCTTAGGTGAAGATTAAAGATAATAATAATAAATGAAATATAAAAAATAAGAAAACAAAGTAAAGATAAAAGCTTGTAGTTTCACCTTTTATGTTTAAGTCTTTAATCTACCTGGGCTTGATTTTTTTCCCCCTATATTCTAATAGGAAACTATAGATTTTGTATGTTTATCTTGTTCATCTTCTTGAACTCTTATATTAATTTCAATCGAATTTTAGTCTATTCAATGTTATTTTTCTGGACAGACAAGTCTGGAGAGAGATCTCTTCCTGGCTTGTACATGACTGCCTTCTTGCTGTGTTGTCAGATAATTAAGAGAAAGAGCTCTGGTGTTCCTTCCTCTTCTTATAAGGGCGGCAGCCCTATTAAAGTAGGGTCCGAGCCTCATAGCCTCTTTTTACCTTTGCCATAGGCCATGTTTCCATGTATAGTCATGTTGAAGGTTAGGGCTTCAGTATAAGAATTTTGAGAACACCAACGTTCAGTCCATAACAGGTGGTATTTCCAAATAACTGCCAAGGTTTTTTTTAACTTTTGTTTTTGTTTTTTTCATTTTCTCTTTTTATCTATGTTAGTAGATTTTTAAATATTTACTTTGGTATATGTTCCTGGAATAAACTTTGGCCACTCTGAAAGCAACAATTAGAATAATCATGGTGAACTGTATTGAGTTACCATTCTTAGAGAAGGTAGAGCTGTATCTCCCAGAACCTCTCTTCCCTGTTTTGTTCTACCTTCGGGTTGGCCATAAGAATTAATGTGAGATTTGGCAGAAAAAGTGAAGCAGCTCTGAAGGGTACAGAGTATAAACTTGACCCACAGCTGCTCTGGGTCTTAGGTCAGGCATGAATTCTGCTCCATGGAGATTGGTACCATTTTGTTCTGAAGGTTATCCATTTCACTGAGCTAAGAGGTGGTGAGATAAGATAGAATTCAATTTGTCCTCATTAGTTCTAGTTTGTCTTTAGGGGTTTCAGTTTGTGTTTATTCTTCCGTTCTTCATACCAGTTCCTGAGTATAAGTCACGCTGACCTATAGCAATTTTAGGATCCCCTCCAGAGAGGCAATAACCTTCTATAGGCCTCTTTATAAGTCCCCTGAAATATATGAAGTCTAATCCCTGTAATTAATCTCTTATATCATATCTCTTTATGGGATTCACAGTGGTTCTGCTTTCTAGATCATACTGTAGCTGACAAAAATATATAATCTATAGATTTATGAACAGAGTACAAACTCCTTTACATAGCACATAAACCTTTAGCCAGCTTTTTATCCAATGCCCTGTCCTGCTTTCTTGAATATCTATCGTCCCATCACCTGAACAAACTTGTTGCTTATTAAATACGGTGTGCTATTTTATTTTTTAAAGATTTTATTTATTTATTTTTAGAGAGAAGGGAAGGGAGGGAGAAAAAGAGGGAGAGAAACATCAATGCGTGGTTGTCTTTCACATGCCCCCTACTGGGGACCTGGCCCACAATCTAGGCATGTGCCCTTACTGGGAATCGAGCAGGCAACCCTTTGGTTTGCAGGCTTGTGCTCAATCCACTGAGCCACACAAGCTAGGGCTATTTTTATTTTTAAAAAATGGGAAACCTGTATGCGAACTGTAGGGGAGGGTATAGTATAGAAAGGCCATTTTAAAAAATGATTTATTTATTTTTAGAGAGAGGGGAAGGGAGTGAGAGAGTGAGAGAAACATCAGTGTGAGAGAGAGACATCAATTGGTTGCCTCTCGTATGTGCCTGGTCCTGGGATTGAACCTGAAATCCAGGCATATGCCCTGACCTGGTATCAAAATGGTGACAATTCGCTTTGCGGAATGTCACTCAACCGACTTGAGCCACCCCTGTCAGGGCTGTAATGAACATTTTTGTAGCTGCCTTTTGGTACACATAATATAGCACTTTTTATATCCTTCAATTTTAACACTTTTGCATTCTATTGTAATTGTTATATTATGTGTCTGTTTACCACACTAGTGTGAGTTCCCTGAGGGGCTTTGTACCCTCAGTGTTTGTTACATCACCCAGAACGTAGTAGGATTTTTAAAATGTTCATAAAGGAAAGAGCACCTAAAAGAAACCTTTTTAAGTCACTTAATATTTATTCCATTGTATTTCTTAAAACTCATAAATGTACTATTTTATCTTTCTTATGGTCATGTGTAAGAAGTGAGCCTAATTTTAGCAAGAATGCTTAATTCATTGCGATGATCATTTTGTAATATATACAAATATTGAATCATTATGTTGTACACCGGAAACAAATGTAATGGTATATGTCAATTATATCTCCATAAAATGACTCATATTAGGCACTGTACTGAAAGTACCAAGACATTAGTATCCCATACACTTTATTAGATGCCTCTTTATTTTACTTTTTCTGTGTTCCATGTTATTTTTTATTTTTCTTTTTTTAGATTTTATTTATTTATTTTTAGAGAAGGGAAGAGAGGAAGAGAGGGAAACATCGATATGCGGTTACGTCTTGTGCACCCCCTACTGGGGACCTGGTCCGCAACCCAAGCATGTGCCCTGACAGAATCTACCCCAGCCACCCTTTGTTTCAGAGGCCCGTGCTCAATCCACTGAGCCACGCCAGCCAGGGCCCATATTTTTTAAATATTTATTTTTTTAAGAGACGGAGATGTGAGAGAGAAACAGATTGGTTGCCTTCTTTGTGCCCCAACCTGGGGAACGAACCTGCAACCCAGGCCTGTACTCTAACCAGGAATCCAACCAGTCGCCTGGCTAGGGCTCTGTATATTTTAGTTCACATTTGAAAGGCACTTTGGGATCTGATTCAATTCATATTCATCATTACATCTTAGCAGAAGTTACCACATCTAAAGTAGCACACTTATATGAGCTACTTTTTAAATACCTAAAAGTAAACATGAATAATCTCAATTTTCTTTCTTCTTAAACTAATCTCCTTGATTGGAAATTCATACGATTAGCGAATAGAAATTCAACAGAAATCATCAGTTGGGAATTCTTATTACTACCTTAAGACCAACATACTGTAAATCAGCTTATTACAGAAGCTTAATAAAGTTGTCAAAATTAAAACCTAGATTAGAAATAAACACCCAAGCCCTTTTAAAAGTATGCACAACGGAGTACATTGGAAAAGAATGTATAACAAGAGTAGAGGAAGCAGTGGATATTAAACACGTAAAGTCTTTCTAGTTTGAGCAAACTAGAAAAATTATTAGGCACATTTTGGTGTTCTGTTGAAGGTCCAAGATTTAAAGATAAACTATATGTGTGTGTGTGTGTGTGTAAATATAAAATATATTTTTATGGTGGGAAAGTTGACTGGCTTCTAGTTCTGCTACTAAGTTGTGGGGTCTTCAGCAAATCAGCTAACACAGCCTGTTTTCTCATTCCTATGTCTCAGAAGCTTGGCAAAAAGCCGGCACTAAGTAAGCCATAGTACTACCTGATGGCACTCTTTGCTTTGTTATACATAACCTTAAAGTTAGTAAGCACGAAATTAGACCCCAATTTTCTGACTCAAGCCGGGCCACACCAAGACACCTCTAACAGGGAACACTGCGTGTGCACCTGGTTGAAGCGAATGTGGTATTCTGAATTTCCACTGAGTGCGGCGAAGGAGGAAGGAGGGATTTCCGCCACGACGGCTCAAGCGCGAGCGGGACCAAGCCCAACCGGAACAGGTGGGAGGAACGCCCGCCGGGAGGAGGTGTCCGGAAGCGCCAAGTCGGAGAGACTACATTTCCCACAAGTCCTCGGGGGCAGGGCATGGGGCGGGCGTCAGGGACATTACCGGACAGGCCTTGCCGGGCAATACCAAGGTAAATGCCGGCACTGCGGCTCCAAGGGAAGAGTAACTTATAGTCTATGACCAAATTTGTGCTCGTAACCCTCCTAACCCATCCCTAAGTGACAAAAACGACCTAGCGACTTTGGGGTTTCAGGGCCACAGGACTCCAACCCCACGATCCGTGTCCGTTACCCCACAATGGGCCTGGGGGCGCTTCCTAGAGGCCTTAGGGCGCCGGACGTTGTGCT